>JAWWTY010000106.1:97735158-97774183 GCA_035222235.1 Margarornis squamiger
GTATCCTGAGGCTGTGAGTTCAACCTAGCACTGGTCTTTTCTATCTGTTACTTGTCAACACGTGTTGTACTCTTTTACACTTTTATACTCTTTTATACTCCTTTATATTCTGTACCCCAAAATTCTATAAGTAAAAGAACTCTTCTCTACTTCACCCACACAAAGTTGTTGTCTTGGAAGTTTTTTTTTCCTCCTTCCTTACTGCAACATATAAAGATTAAAAAGAGTGGGGATAGGTAAGATACCACAGCTCTTCACTACAGTGGGATGAAACTGTCACACAGCACTGAGCTTAACAGTTCCTCTACTTAAAAAAAAAAAAACAAACAAAGACTAAACTAGTAAATTTGTTCCCCCTGAGCTGACAGATGTATGGATGATTTTACTGTAATTTTTGTGGGCTATATATGCTATATATGCCATTGGGAGACTCGAGAGAGATGCAGAAGTTGTGTAAAGGAGTGTAACATTATGGGATAGAAGGACATGAATTATCTGGCTTCTCCACAGCACATCATCAAATAACAGCTGTCTAGTGGTGGGGTCACTAAATGACATGCTGAGCTCCAACATGCTTTCTCCCCAATTGTGAGCACATCAGAACTTTTAAATTATCATAGATGTCATTATATTTGATTACATATCCTATGAAAAAATGAGGTAGTGGATTTTGCTGGAATACAGTACCTCTAGAAAAGTCATTCACAGGAGGTTTGAATTGAAGTTCCTTCAGTTTCACAAGCATGAAAGCTGTTGCAAAGTGGATCCCCATCTTCTGCTGTTGCCTTCTCCCTTGCAAAGTACAGAAAGATCACAGTTGCTTTAGCACTACATCTTTATGGAAGAGGGTGGTATAAATGGCCTCACCATGGCACTTTGGCTGAAAATATCATCGAAAATGCGGAAACACCCCTAAAAAATTCAAAGCACGTCATTACCATTTTTATCAGCGAATTTTGAATGAAACACATGGTCTCAGCCCAGACAGGCAATATCAAGAGTTTCTGTCTCTTTCTGGAGACCTAGATCTAATTTAGCACAGAACGTATAGCACAGACTTAGGTTTTTATGCTCTCACACTGTATTCACTCAGTTGTAAGAATCTGACAACACCAGTGTAGAAAAGCCATAAAGCATCTGGCTTCTCTGCATTCTATCAGTAAACTACAAATGTCATAAGAATTGCTTAATACTAGGAAAAGGATAGATAACCGAAGTTCACATTTTAGTAGCCTTTACCATCTTGAGAAAGTAATACTGTTAGAAGAGAAAGTGAATATCAGCGTTCACTGAAATATGAAGGAAAGCTTGTGATAGTAAAATGCTCCTTTTAAAGTATTCGGAAATTCTAGCCTAAAAAAATTATTTTATCTTAAATGCCATTTAACAATACAAACCTAGACATGTAGACATCTTTTTTTTTTTTTTTTTGATAGCATAAAATTTAGGATTTGGCCTGACAGAAATTTTTTTCAGTACCAGTATATTTAATTACACTGACACAGTTAACTGTTAGCTCTTCTGATCTAACTCTCCCATGTGAGCAGATTTATCTGGAATATGAGTATTTTATATCTTTTCAGATAGTTTGAAAATTTCTTCCCAAGTGGCAAACTGAAGTGATTTGAGGCAGCCCCGTGCCCATAGGATAAACTAATTTTAAGCTTTTGTCCTATATGTATGACTTTCTCATGTAGAAAAGCCCCTTGGACCAAAGTGCTCTAAAGTCTATTCCATAATATTCACTTCAGCATACTTAAATGCTAGGAGTGTCCACAGGAGGATTTAGCCCAGATTAGCAATTTCAGTCAATATGCAAGTACATATATATGTGGACACTTACAGATACCTTACCCTTTCACACCTGATTAAGGCAGCAAGGTGTTGTGGACTGTGGTTCCAAGGGGGAGACGCTGAGCAAATTAAATAAGGGCACACCCTGATGAACAATGTGAAAAAGGAATTAGGCCGCCTAAAATGTCTTCACAAATCCAAGTTTTGTATGTATCAACAAGACACTGAGTAAAGTAATGTAGTTTTTTACTTGTATTGGGAATTTCAAGCCTTCAGTAAATCCCTCATAGACACTAAGAAGAAAATTGGTTAGTTGTTGGGCAAGTAGTGAAGAATTGTTATGGATTAAACACTGGAAAAGTAACAAAACAAATAGTCAATTTTCACCTTGGCAAAGCCTCTGTGCTAAATCAGTGTTGAAAATATTCATCAATAAATCAGGAATTAAAGAACAGCAAGATGTAATCGCTCTTGTAATGCAAATAGCAATTAACAACAATATTTGCATTTGACACAAAGCTCTGAGGATAATAGAGGCTGGAAGTGCCTGTAAAGAATCCCACCAGTAGACAAATGGGAAGCACAGTGGCAGATAAAATCTGATCCCCAAATCATCATCACGCCTCGAGGGACTAGCTGCATCCAATGTTATTTACAGCTGTCTCCAAGAGGGGAATCACAGAACTCCTCACTGCCACCCACAGCCTGGGTCTTGCCCATAACTCCTGTGGGGGCCCAGAGGCCACCCCATCACTGGTAGGTGGGCTTAAAAGAAGGAGAGAGGAAGCACAAGCTTGGAGGGAGCAAGACGGAATCCCCTGCCGTGGAGCAAGTTTACAGGCCACCCCTCCATGTCCCTCAGCTTCAGAGGGATACAGGTGCCACTGCTGCAGGCTTACCGAAGGCAATTAAGAAGAAATTTTCTTTTTGAATATGTTACTCCATTAGGTGACTTTGATACCTTCTCCAGCATTAACTAGCATCAGCAACTGCACTGACTCAGAGGGGAGATCTATGCCATTAGTGCCACACTCCTCTGACGAGGAGGATGACATGGAAATGTCCAAAGTCCTCAGGGACCAGCAAATTGCTGCCAGAAGTCGTTCTCATTCCAGCTGGTAACAGCAATCCCAGACTCTTGCCATTTACACTGAGAGACATGCAAAGGAAACAGTCAGAAGTCTCACAGGCTGGAAAAGGCTAAAGTGCATTTTCACCTAATCAAAAACTGAGACAAATTAATAGTCTACAGTTCTTTTGGTGGTCCTTTGATTTGAGACACCTGATGAGGGTTATAGTTTTAGAAGAGGAGAGTGCACAGAGCCTTTGAAAAATCCAGCCCCTAAGAAGGCAGCCTGCATCCCCTGAGGAAGGAAACCTCCTCCATCCCTTCATTACCTGACACATCCCTACTTATATATTTAAATGTAAATCAACACCCTGGAAAGAGAAAAATGTCAAAGTGCTGACACCATTAACATTAACAAGTATCTTGAGCTTACAGTGAATAAAATGGTCAAACCACAAATACCCCCGGTTTTGGGGATTATATCAGCATTCGATTTCTGCTGTATGTACATCTGCATATGAATTGGAAGACAAAAAATACACAGATATTCATTTATTATCAAAATTAATGTAACCCCCAAATGAAGCTTATAAATATTCTGAAAGCATATACCATCTATTGGAGAACTAACTGCTCCCTTCACTCCCACTGCACATCCCAATGCTTCCCTGGCCTGCAAAAGCAGGTTTCACAGCACTAACACTGCTCATTCTGCCCATGAGGACATTACTCCCTCATGCCACTGCCTCTGCCCTGGGCAGAGCGTGCCCACCACTGCAGGCAGTTCCAGCTAGTAGGCAGTGATCCCAGTGCTGCATGGCAATGAGGCAACACAGCACAGCACTGCCAGGGTGATGTGGAAAGGTTGACACCGGCCAGGACAGCTGAGAGGTAGAAATTACAAACTTCATTGTATTAGATTGTGCTGGTCTCCTCCATAGGCCACATAGGGCAGGAGAGCAACAGGGTTCAGTCTAAGGTGGGAGAAACTGAACACAGGACAAGTCGTATTTTAAGGCCCACATGTCAAGAGGATTCAGAAGTGTGAGAGAAATACTAGGAGCAAGACTAGAAAATCTCAGGGATCTGGAATAGGGCAGTGAAGGTGAAGCAGCTCAAGGCTAATGGGGAGGAGGGAGGAAGAAAGTATAGAGGGAATAAGAGAGGATGAAACAAGCTTCTGTCATAGTCCAAATGCCATGGTCAGAATAACAGTGCTCTGAAGTGAGACTGAGGGTTTCTTATACAGCATTAAAATAAAGGATTAGATGAAGTTTGAAGAAAAATTCCAGAAAAAGCCATGAACTAAATGATGACTATCTGCATTCTTGAAGGAATGGAGAAGAGGATGAATCCCTGACTGTTAATCATGATATATAAGATGACGGTGTTTAATTGAGTTCAGATTGAAAAAAGGATATATATTTGACATGTGATGGAGGCAGCAAGGACTTACTTCACCTCTGAGCTATATTTTTAAAGCTATGCCTTAGGTGAGCCTTTAACACAGAACTCTGTCACCGGAACATCAGCTGAAATATAAACATTGACTATTTTTTAAGTGTTTTGACTTCAGGAACTAGAAGCAGTTCCTCTTGTTAATAATCCAAATTTTGTCAATTAACTTAGCAATTTCACAAGCTTTATATGTGAGGATGGTATCTAATATAAATATGCCGTGAAAAAATAACCTTTACTTGCAGAAAATGTTTTCCAGCATGCAGGAGAGAGAGATTTCCACTGAAGAACTCTGGTGGTTCCTGCAGTTATTCCCCCAGCTGTGTGTTTCACCTTTTGCAGAGGTTACATCTCTGGCAGCAGAGTAAGCAGGAAAGGAGGACGTGTGTGCCTTGGCCAGCCCAGCTTGCATGGGGAGAGGCAGGGAATCTCAGCTCCCACAGCAGACTTTCCCTGCAGCAGCTGAAGCGTTGACACGCGATCTCTTCTGCCAGCTCTGTTATGGGGAGGCGATTTCCAGCAGGGAGAAAATTGAAGGTAGTTGGGGACTGAGCCATAAAAACCAGTTCTGCAGTTCATGGATGTTTGTTCTTAGTACTTGTTCATTAATTCATTTGTAGCTGTCATTTCATTTTAGATGTTTGTTATTTTTTTATGAGTAAAAAGCCATTTACACTCTTCTGTCTAGATAGACAAGGAACTCCTCTGAACAGGTCTTTTCTATACACACATTTTATTAAAGGAAAATACTTTAAAAACGAGAGTTAACCTTTGCCTTGCCAAGATAAAAGATGTTTTTAATGCATTATCGTCTCAATAGGGATGAGGTACTATTTATTTGGACTCATTTCATCCAGTCTAAGTAATTGTGAGAAACCTAACACCAGGCAATTGATGAATATTAAATTACAATTCATGTGTCTACAAAGTAGTGGCAACATGGTTAAAAACACACCTTTTCCCAGGAGAGACTGTAGTAGAATTCAGAGAGTAAATTGAATTATGGCAGCTAATGAGTTACAGCGCTTTAGCTCCAGTAACTCTTTCTCTGCATATTCTCCTGCAGGGAAGGACACATGTCTCTCCTCAACCCCTGTATCTCTCAATCCCTGGCAAAACCTCTGCACAGCTGGAGCAGGAGAAGATAGACAGCCTAGGAGGACACTGGACACTGCTAGACTGGCATCATGGGGTTGAGGGGGCTCAACACCTTGCTGAACCACCAAAAAACCATCACCTTGGCAAGCCTTGTAATCTAGACTGTTTGGACTGAGCTGCACTCATTAGCTAGTCCAATTTCTACTAAAATGGTTATGGCATTAGATTGAACTAGTTTACACACTGTTTACAGAGATTTAACAGACACCCTTAGGAGGTGGGGGAGAAGAAAGGTTTTCTACCATGCTTGGCATAACAAGAGCATCTGAAGGAAAACTGGGTAATGCCAGAATGGAAATGTGACTCCCCCAGTAAAAGTGAAAATAATCAAGGGACACAATGGATCTGTACCACTAGAAAATTTTGCATATGCTGTCTTCCTCAAAAGTGCACGTTGATTTTACCTTGGATATGGGAATTTTTGGCTGAAGTCTCCAGGCTCATTGTACATAGAAAACTGGAGGATCCAGTGATTTTGTCACCTTCAAGAACTGATGTTTGCTCATAATTGATTTTTTTTTAAAAAAAAAAAAGAAAAAAAGAGTGATTATGAATTAATTTAAATATGTCCATAATGAGTCAGCATTTGTTTAACTAAATATATACACATTAATATGCTAACATGCTTTTGTGAAAAATTGCAGAGAAGGAATTGCATTTATCATGTACCTTACCATGATATTTTGTTCATTTAATTGTCTCCACCACAATCCTGTGCACAATACAAATCCATATACATCATATGTGCTATAATATGTGGTGGCAGAGCACAGTTTCATACATCAGTCTTAAGGCTTCCAGCATAACTTAGCCAGTGTGGGAGAAAGAAACGTGGGCTATAGAAATGCTTGTCACATCCAGGACAGGAGCCTGGAGACAGGTGATGCTGGCACCTTCGCTCCACCCCAGCTGGAGTTCCCTTAGGAGAGTCACTGTTTAAACTAATTCAGGAAAATCCTTCCAAAAGGCACTGAAGAGCTGAGGCAGACCTGCAGAGAAGGGGAAAACTGCAGCTCCTTTCCCATCATCCTGCAGAGCAGGGGCTGGGATGACATACTTGCTCGGCACTGCCTCCCCCTTCCAGCAGCGCCAGAAGTAGGTGCAAGAGGGCATCTCGCAGCCTGCGAGGTCCCCCGTTGTCAGCAGCTTTCTGCTCTGATAAAGGTCAGGAGTGCTCACTCGCGGGCCCAGCGCTGTGCCGCCAAGGTTCGCTAGCCAGACTCTGCTCGAGGGAAAGGCAAGAGGCACTGTAGGGCACATATGCTTTTGTTTATTGAACTCTGCCTGCCCGTGACCCACTTGCTGCTGCTGCTCAGACGTGCTTTCTCATCCCAAAATTCCTGCATGGTATTTTTCCTCCATCAGCCTCAATTTCTGAAATGCATGCAATATTTATAATTAATAAATAAAACTAATGCACAAAAATTAAGTTAAATTTAGATATGAAAATGCCTTTTTTTTTTTTCTTTTTTTTTTTTTCCTGTGGCTATGCAGCTTTTGCGGGATAGGAATTACATGGGGGTTTTTCTCCAGTTTATGTTATTTTTCCACAACAGTTTTGCTTTGGACTCTGGCAATCATACCCCCCAACACAGTACTCCCTAAATACAATTAGAATTTCATCCCCTGATTAGAAAATGGGCTGAAAAGCACTACTTAAGCTTAACTATGGAAATTCAAACTCCTCTGATATAATGGAAATAAGCAGGTATAGACAGAAAGAAAGTGAGAAGAGAAAGTGAGGAACAAAAGGCTCACCATTCCAAGCTCCTGAAATGAATATTTGGACTTATTAGCCCTTAACAGTTTTATATGTGAAATAATATTCATATTTACCTCAGTAATCCTGTTTTTTGAGCCATTTTCATATTCTTTTCAGCCCCTACTGTATTGCAGAATGGTTAAAACAGAAAGGTCCATGTAAACTATTCAAGACAATCCCCTTGACACTATTGTAATCTGCTGAGAACTGCTTTGACACTTCTCATAAACTCTCAGTAAAAAAGGAGGAAAAATGTGCCACAAGAGCCTGTTAGCACCACTTTTAAAATTCTACCTGCAAACCAACAATTTACAGGGAGAAGAGGAAAAAACCAAAATTATTATTATTACTACTACTACTATTATTATTACTAATATTTATATAATTTATCCTCCAACATAAATCCTAAAATCAGTATTGTGGAACAGCCAAAGATCTTTCATTTAATCCTAACACTTTTAGTCAGTTTAAATATAGTATTTAATTTATGGTAATACAGGACACCACATATGATAAACACAAAAGATATAACAGGGTAAGAATATGAACAATGGTTTAACATATTAAAGGCAGTTTGCTCAATTTAGCATTAGGCTAAGTGAAAGTTATAGGATTAGAAAATGTCAGAGGTGCAAGACAGAGATGAAGTGGGACTTTGGGTAAAAAGCAGCAGCTTGGATGACAATTTTTTGCCTTTCTTCATCTGAGATAACACAGATTTATTACATCCAATTCACTTGTATAGACTGAAAAGTTCTGTTTATTGACCAGGATAATTGAAAAGGGGTTCAGCATTTCTTGTTCAACCTTTCCTTGAAATTTAGTTGCTGAACACAGGTTAGGTGAACATTCAACTGAGAAATTCCTTTGTTTCTTTAAATATTCTTAATTTTCATCTTCAGTATTTTCCTGTGCTTTTTACTCCTTCTTCTCTTTTGTATTCACATTATCATTATTGGTATGTATTTTCTATCACTGTTGCACATTAATTCTCCATATCAAATCTGTATTGCATTTCTCTTTATTTATCTACTGTGTGACAGGATTAAGTTGCTAAATAAAACTTCTTTCCATTGTCATTATGAAAGTCTGCTCTCTTTTGGTTTCTTGAACCCCTTGTTTCCCACATAATGTCTCAGGGTCAACAGGAGAGGGAAGCAGAGATGACTGAAGTCACTTTTTTGCAATGTTTGCATTGTCATGGACACAATAAACTGTCTTAGTGCAAAAAGAAAATTCCTCAGTCAGTCTCTGCTGCTCTCCAGTGACTCTTCTTTTGGGGAAGTGTAGGATGTACTTGAGCAGGGCATGAGCAGAATAGGATAGAAAATTCCCTTCAGGAACAGATACCACCTGTATCAATCCCAGCATTTTATCTGCAAGTGCAAAGGAATGAGATCTAAGCCCAAATATTTTAAAGAGCAACTATAATGCAAAGTGCTGCTTTAAAAAAGGAACTGCAGTCCAGCCCCTATATGGTGGTGCGTTGTGAGATTTGCTGTAGCTTTCAAATAGTGGAATGAGAAGAGTCATGTAACACAGGAAGGATTCCTCACACACAGGCATTTGCTTCAACAAAAAAATAAACAAACGAAACAAACAAAAAAAAAAGAAGTTCGCAAACATCTCAAACCAGTGTATAACGTTGAAGTCAGTTATTATTTCTGCTATCACCACCTGAATATGCTATTTTCCCTCCTCTGTCGTTCCCCATTGTCACTACTGGCACTGAGTGGAAAGAGCTGGAGAAAGCAGAACTAAGACAGATAAAAGGGTCAGTTTGCTGAGACAAAAGATGATATCACGTCGAGACAAATTACAGAGGTGCTGTGTCTAAATGTGTTGAAGCAATAACTGCTATACAACAGCCATATCAGCAGGGCTGCTCTGAGCCTCCTGCTCACGCACGCTGCATGCAAAGCAGGGCCCGCAGCCCAGCGCCGATTCAGGTCACACACAGCGCAGCTCCCCGGCAGCTCGGGAGACAGCTACCAGGCCACCTGCAGGCCATCCTGCTCCGGCACGGAAACAGCTGCAGAAGAAGTCATTGGAAGTGACAGGTAGCCCCGCGCTGGAGGGCAGAGCCCCAGCCCGGCTCCGCGCAGCAGGATCCGCATCCCCAGCACACGCCTGGCATACCCCCGGTGCATCCCTGGTGCATCCGCAGCGCTTCCGCAGTGCATCCCCGGTGCATCCCCCGTGCATCCCCCGTGCATCCCCGGTGCATCCCCCGTGCGCCCCCGGTGCATCCCCCGTGCATCCCCGGTCCATCCCCCGTGCATCCCCGGTGCATTGCCCGTGCATCCCCAGCGCATTCCCGGTGCATCCCGAGCGCCTTCTCAGTGCGTCCGCAGTGCATCCCCGGCGCATCCCTGGCACATCGTCAGCACATCCCCAGCATACTTTCAGCACATCCTCAGCATACCCACGGCACAACCCCAGTGCATTCCCAGCGTATCCTCAGCGCATCCCTAGCGCTTTCTTGGTGTGTCCCCAGTGCATTCCCCAATCCTCCAGCACGTCCTCAGTGCATCCTCAGCCCAAAATATATATTTTTTTATTATTATTTTTTTCCCCCGTTTAAAACCAGCTAGGAAAAATACAGAAGCTTTCAAAATTGCTGATCAGCTGAGCAACTTGAGATGTAAAGGGTAGTTAGCACTTGTGAAAGATCAAAAGTGCTAGTAGGCATGCTGTTAACCCTGACAGAGAGAAAACTGGACAGTTAGCACTCCTAGAAGAGAAAGCTGCCATGGCTCCCTGGAGTAATGGTCACAGAGGGGAAAAAAAATACATATGGATAGATCAGTCATGTATGGATACAGGCATAGATCAGTCTATCTATCTCACAGCACAATTTCATCAGCTTTCCTCTTTAGTTTCTCTTTGGGATGCCCCTTGAAAGAATATCAAGCTTCAACAGCAAATGGTTATATATAGCTTCCTTAGACAATTATTTGATGGAATTTATATTTTACAATTATTTTCTGAAAAAGGGAGATCAGCCTCTTCCACATGCAGAGCTAGGACACTTGCCTTGACACTGTTTTTGCCCCAAGACACAAAGCCGTCTTGTTGCTTGTGCCAAGCTTAAGCAGATCTGGTTTCCCATTGCTGTGCCAAGTTGAATGCTGGTGGTACAACATACTGAAAAGGACCAGAGTTTAGTGAACTAGTTCAGAGAGTACCTGTGATTTTTAGCAACTGATATTACCAAACCAGGCTGAATTGCCTTCAGTACTAGAATTGTAAGGGCTAGAGTAAATTAATCTATGGGATTGGGGCACAAAATTGGAAAAGGAGCAACAGACTACCAGAATATTGCTCACATGACATGGTTCTGACCAACTGAGACAATCTAGAGCTGAAATCTTCACCTAAATCAGTCATGTTGTCATAATCTTGACCCTGTAGAAAAGATCAGCACCCCATTTCCTGTGCCATATTGTGCCTTCCATGTAACAGGCAGGATTGCTGTGCAGCAGCAAGCACTGGGATGTATTAAGCACTTCTGATCTAGAAGCTTTTCCAGTTTTAAAACAGTTGAAGACTAGAAGTTCTGGGAAAGTTTTGAGTTCTCAGTAAGTGAGTTCTCTTAGATGCATGTAATCTAAAAGATGTGGAGACATTTTTTTTCTTTATCCAAAGATACCCAAGCTATCTAGAATTATCCATAAATCCAGATGGATACTGCAAGTTCAAATGATGGACAGCAATTGTTGATTTAGTGTAAAAGGCCTCAAAATAAACTAATTTGTGGAGATATAAGAGATTTTTAAGGAGTGGAGGAAAGAACATCTTTTATGTTTCATCTTTACAGCCCTGGCCTATGAATTGTATTCTCCCAAGTCTGTGAAAATAGATACAAGTGTTTGATTCCCCAAAAGGAAGGTGAGTTATTTGCCAATATAGGCAGGATACTTTGAGGCCTGGAGAATTCCTAACACTCCTTGGAATACTCCATTACCCTTGTAAGTGTTGTAATTATTTGGGGAGCGAGAAGAATATTTAATGTGCAAACAAAGAAATGTTGGTTACATATTGTGATTACCTTGGAAACCATATTTTTTTCTAGACCTCTATATTCCATCCACTGAAGAGCTGACAATGGGGAATTCAGAAGTAATGAAATAAATTTAACAAAATTGTTGATATATATGGGGTGATAAGAATATTTTGAAAACAAATGCATAGAGCATTAGGTGCTTATTTTCCAAGTATTTTCCGTCAGTCTCTGTTCTTTTGTCTTATTCCATTGATCTTGAAACTATGATGATCAATATCTCTGCTTTAAAAACATTCTGTATCAGGGAAATGAATTCTGTTTACTTTAGTTGAGTAGTTTTGCCAATAGGGAATCCTCTGGCATTGAATTGCCAGTATCAGTAATACACTTCAGCATAGACCAAGGGTTAATGAGGAAAAGAAAAAGCAACCAAATCTAGGAAACAGCATAGTAACCATTTCAAAGCTAGGTGGAATATTAAATCTCATCCCAATTCTTTGAATCCTAGTGTGGAATTATTAACACCCTTGGGGTTATTAAAGCACCTGGAGAAATGATCAATATGAAGTATGAGTATGCAGTATACCTATACACAGTATATAGATCTGTGGAGTGAAATGTTTTGCTTCTGTGGTAGATCTTCAAAAAAACCAATTTTTTCCTTTACAAATGGTTTCAGGCTTATAGTCACCTTGAATTGTGCAGGTTCTGAGACTGTTTTCCAAATCAGATGCAATAACACAATATAACTGGAGTCTCTGCTTTTCGACTTGTGGTAATCAGAACATAAGACAAACAAGAGAACAATGATCCATCAGGAATGGTCACATTCAAAACCTAATTTAAGGCACCCGTTCAGGAACCAGATTCAGAGACCTTTCTCTTTGCCAGTCCTATTGGGTGTAGAGCTGCCTTTCATTGAACTGAAGGAACTCTTTATATTCAGCTGTTGTATAACATCTCCCAGAGAACTGATTTGTCTCAGCCTTGGGGAACTGGGCACTTAATTCAGCACGTTGAATTTTGTGATTACAGCTGGAAGCTCAAGAGTTATTGGTGAGCAAGCTCAGTGTTGTCATCCATCTACCTGCTTCCGTGTTATCTCTGAGATCTTCCCCAAATGAAGAAGTCCTCTAAATTTCAACACATGACACAAAGATGTATCCTGTCGTTTGCAATTATGCAAAATGTTTCTCTTGTAACACAAAATACATCACTATACAAGTCCTGCTGCATTAATGAAATATCAGTCACAAGGGTAAAGGTAAAGGACAAAGGGTTACAACTTGCATATGCTCTGGAAAACTGGAGTTATGGACTTCCTGTAATCTCAGGACTGTTTTTATTCACCTTAATGTTTTTATGTGACACAAGTAGGTACACCATCTAAAAAGACTTATTTGTGAGTGTAACCCTGCAAGGGGCTGGGGGTAGCTGGAGAATATTTCAATAGATCACTGCACTATATTTTTAATTTTATTTTTAATACATTTTATTAGATAAATTATTACCTAAGTAGCAGTGCCTAATAGAGAATCTGGATCCAGATCTTGAGGTCTTATTTGCAGAAAAGTGTCATTGCCTTGACAATTTTGTTATGTCATCAAGTTTGAATGAATCATAAAATCATAGAATCATAGAATATGCTGAGTTGGAAGGGACCCACAAGGACCATCGAAGTCCAATGCCTGGCCCTGCACAGGACCATCCCCAAGAATCACACCATGTGCCTGAGAGCATTGTCCAAACACTTCTCGAACTCTGTCAGTCTTGATGCTGTGACCACTTCCCTGGGGAGCCTGTTCCAGTGTCTGACCACCCTCTGGGGGAAGAACCTTTTCCTAATACCCAACCTAAAGAATTTATGAAGATTAAGAACATCCTTTCTTTCATCTGGAAAGTTTTCATATTAGTTTCTACAAAAGTTTTATCATTTTCCTATATTGTAAAAGCTGATATGATTTCCCCTTGCTGATGAGATCCACAAGATTTCAATCAAAAACACTTGACGAAGATTACAAATTAGAAATCATTCTGGACAACACTTACATAGTCAAGCTTCTGAAGCAAATTCCACAGACAGAGTAGCTTCTTTGGGTCTGTGAAGATACTTGTTCATCTTTCAGTTAAGAAATGTTGGCAGTTAAAGGCTGTAATCAGAATTTCTTGGGATTCAAACACTGGATAGGCTAAACTCCATTTCCTTTGCTGTCTTACATTATAGATGTATACTCTGAATTTTCACACACAGGTGTTCTCGACTATTCTGTATTGAACGTAACTAATACTTCAAGAATCAAAAAATAAATGTAAAGTCCTCCTACTGGACAATTATGTGATTTTTTTTGGTCTCATATTTGTGTCAGTGGTGACTTTTCTCATTATTTTATAAGTGTACCTAACTTTTAATCTTTTTTTGTTCTTTGTTCTCCTTTTGTATGCCAAAGCCATGTGCAGACAAGTTCCACAGGTAGTGGCATAACTGTGTCCTTCATTTGTTCATTTTTCACTTTATTCGTATCAATTTTGTTGATAGACACTTTTTAACTTTGTTCTTATGTAAGAAAGGCTAAACAGGAGTATTCAATTTACTTTATATCACAGTTAAGATGCCATTGAGATTAATAGGAATGATGCACATCCTTTTGAAAGTATTTTATCTCAGTCTCTAGGGATTTGTTCAAACGACACAACATTCTGTTCCCATTAGTAACCACAAAAATCAGAAATTTAGATTTAAGTGACAGTTAAGATTTTGCATAATTTTCTTTTTCCTGAGTTAGGAGAGAGATTTGTCAGACAAATAAGACAAAAATGTGGGGGGTCGTGCAGGTAATCATAGCATTACAGACGTACACTCATACTTAAGACAGCTATGTTTTGATATAACCTTGAGTATCAAATTCTTAGCTCAAAGAAAAGGAAAAAATGCAAATTTCAATAATGTCTTGAAACAAACTGTCTAATACTTCAGGATTAGCTTCTTTTACCTCTGAAAAACTTTCAGTTAAAAAAAGGAAAGTGCAAGTGACCAAAAATTATTCTCAGTTGAAAGATCTGGTTTCTTCCTGTTCTGGCCAAGAACCTGGCTCATTCTCCTGTCAAGGTCTTCCTGTTAATCAAAAATTCAAAATAATTCTGAAAGAATGAAGTTTTTTTAAAAAAACTTACTAATGGAAGCTCTCTTATCAATGTTGTTACTTAAAAATATCAGATGGCAAAATGAAAGCTGTATACCAAAAGACTACTGTTCATGAGACAGAGAAGTTTTTTTGCAATGAAGAATTAATACTTTTGCACTTGATAGAAGTAGTGCATTTGTTTATGAGGAGCAAAGTGTCAGGATTTATTATATTAATTTCTTTGGTTTTCAGTGCTTAGCCTTCATAAAAGATATGATACATGCATAATCATTCAGCAATTTCATATGCCTTCAATTAAAAATTTCTTATTTGGTTTTATGGTTTACTGAAGATTTGAAAAGCAAATTCATGCAAAATTCAACAAAACCTAACAGCACTTCTCTTCTAGCAGGCAAGCAAAGTAATGTCCATAGGAATGAGTGACATTCTTGCTACATTGAATTCAAAAGCAAATTTCATGGCAGTTTCAAAAGAGCTGCAATTTCACCCAGGGGGTCCTGAAGTGGTGTGCTCTACTGCAGCTGTTTGTGCATACATTTCCTCTTCTCAATAGTTTTTCTGTGCTTATGGTTCTTGCAGTACCATAGTGCTCTCCACCAACTAATCTGGGTTTCACCCTCTACTTGCTCATTCCCTACCCTCAGGTTCTACAGCTCCCACCCTGACTGCAAATCCTGCCCTCAGTCAGCACCTGGGCCATACCTCCTGTCCAACCGCTCCTGTCTCTGAGATCTTCATGTTGTGTACGTTATAAACGTACAATTTTCAAGCACATGCGTATTGCAATAACAGTATAACATTATATAAAATACTTACTGCAGCATCAAAGTTATAGTTACAGTGACCTAACCTAATTTGCATTATATTCGACCCAGTTTAGTGGCCTGTCACAAAATACTGGATTTCTTGTGCTTTGCCCATTTTGTTAGTGCTAGGTTCCTCCAGTTTGAATACCACTGGGACTACTATTGGTCGTAGTCCAATTTGCTTGCCTGCCTTTTCTCCAAAGCCAAGGGATGCTTCTGCCTATGACCATATAAAAATATGTATATATTTTTCTTTGTTTGCATCCTTCTCCTGGAAGCTGAAAATAATGGTCCAGCTGCCTGTCCCTTCTCATACTTCGTAGCCTAAAGTTTCACTGAGTTTTCCAGGCACCCATGAGGACTGTGTTACCATTTCTTCCTTCAGGGACTCTTGAAGGTGGTGAATAATCTTCATATTAATCTAAGAAATGAATCTACATTCTTCACTTTGAACCACAAGAAAAATGTTAAGTTGTTAGGATGTTTCAATCCATACTTCACTGAAAATGGCTCAAACCAATGCCAAGATTATAGGCTACACAGAGTAAGATAGGTGTAAGCCAAACAAACCATCAGCATGGGAATACCAAGGTGAAGTAAAGCCTGTCAATGAAATGTTTGGTGTTTTCTGTAGATGTGTTGGGAATTGTTAGCATGGAAAGAAATGTTGTATATATGATGCCCACCTTCAGCTATGGCCAGTTCAAGTTTCAGGTTTTAATTTACTCAATAGCTCACAGTAAACTGTCTCACTTTCAACTGTTCTATTTAAGAAAAGTGAATTGAATCCAAATAATCCAAGCAGAGACTATATCTTCCAGTAAGTGATTCTCAGCAAAGTAAGAGGAGTAGCTCAAAACAAGTATAACATGATGGATTTTTGAGCACTGGGGGAGTTCAGTTGAAACTGAGTGATTTCCTTCCCTTGATTTCTAAGGATTAACTCTAGGTCTTCCAGAGTTCTTCAGAATGAATGTGGTATCCCACATCACCTATTAGGTTGGGCGGGGGGGGGGGGTAGTTTTGGCTTTTTTTAACCATCAGTCCCAAGATTGAAAAGCTGACCATACGACCCCAGCATTCCCCTAGTTTTCCACCTGCAAGTCAGTTGAAATCCTTCATCTTTGTTCTTCGTGCTTGGCAAGTTTCAGGTTAAATGTTCTCCATTATCTTCAGTCTGGTGAATAACTGTTTCTTACATTTTTAATTTATTCTGAGACATCTTCTACTATAAATAGGAACACTTCCATGACATTAGGATATAAAAAGTGAATGCACAAATGCCCCAAATCCTCCTATAGGGCACAACCCATTTCTATTACCAACTAATCTTATAATGCATAAAATTT
Organism: Margarornis squamiger; assembly: GCA_035222235.1. Taxonomy (NCBI): domain Eukaryota; kingdom Metazoa; phylum Chordata; class Aves; order Passeriformes; family Furnariidae; genus Margarornis; species Margarornis squamiger. The sequence continues at coordinate 97,751,704 of JAWWTY010000106.1, forward strand.
CCCTCTGTCCTCCCTTTTTTTTTTAATCTTTGTGATCCCACCCCCTACTTACTTTAGCAAGCTTTACTTTGCCTTCACTATAGGTCTCCTGAATGACCAGTCCAAAAATCTTTCTTAGACTTGCTGCTGCTGCTGCCCTTGCAGGTAGAGTGTGAGAAGTCACGTTCACCATCCTTGCAGGAAATTCTGCAGGACTAGCAATCATTCAGCTGGGTTTCTCAGGTGCAGTCCATCCTTTTCTTATTCTACAGCATGAGTGAACCCAGATCTCTCCCTTTTCCAGACTTAGGTGAGAGATAGGAGAAGCTGGATAGTGAGAGTGGAGGCAGGTTAGATGGTACATGGGATTTTTGCTAGATTCAAGTATGGCTGTAGGCAGATGCAGTGAAAGGTACAGTGTAGATCTGTGAATCTTGAAAGTGTGTGTGCATCAAGGAGGGACTAAGAGAGAGTGAAGACCCCAAACTTCCATTCTTCCTTCTTAGGTTCCACTCTGAAAGCCAGACTCTGCCCTTTGGTTTCCCAGCCTACTCTTCCCTCCCTCTCCTAAACCCTGTTCACCTCTACTCTGTTTTGCTAAGACCACAAAACAAGGTCCACTAACTTGGAGGAGAATTAAGTTTTATTCATAATGCTGAGATGGCTCTGATGACATCTAGACACTCGTGTGAAGAAGGGCAGGATTTAGCCCTTTGCCATTATCATTCAGAATCAAAAAAATAATTATATATATAAATACCATCTGCCATGCTACAACAGCTGCTTGCTGCCTTTTTGCCCTCTCTGCTTATTGTCTGAAAATTTAGAGGAAAAAACTCAGAACATGTTATCGCTGGAAAGAACCCCAAGGCCCTGTGCAGTGGTAAGCTCCCACAGGCAGGCTCCTTCAGCTTCTCTGTAAAGTAAGCATACAATACCAGGCATTGCTCATTGTTAAGTTCCTTAGTGGAGCTATTGCTTCAAGCATTTATACCTGGTGTTACTTTTTCAGCTATTGACTTTTCCTTTGCTTTATTTTTTTTTTTTTTTTCTGAGAAGAAAACATTTCTTCTATTGCAAGAATGGATGATAATTCTCCTTCTGCTCCTCCTGCTACTCAGATTCTGAGGTTCTGGAGATAACTGCTCTTAGACTTGTTACTGCTGTATATAGCTCACTGCTTTTGCCAGAGAGTAACTTGATAGAGTTAAGCTTATGTGAAGCTTTTCCTATTTACTGTTATTCTGCCATGAGGTTCACTATCGCTCCCCTCCCCAAACCCTGCAAATGTGAAAAAGTGCTCCTAAAAGGTTTCACTTAACCATATTGTTAAACTTTTCTTTTTCTTTCAAATCATCAGATAGAAAAGGGAAAGTATAAACGAATTAATATCTGGCCATAAAATATCACAAAGCATTACTCTTCAGGATTTCTGTCAGGTCTGGTTGAGGAATTCAAAAATTTTTAGCAAGACAGATGGACAGATGGATATTTGCAATACAATTGCTTTGCTTCTCCCTTCAAGGTAATCTAATTCATTAGACTTGTCTCAGTTTAAATACTAGATCTTTGTTAACCTAGCTTATTTTGACTGAAATGGGAGTTCCATAAGTAGCTCCACCAGCGGATTGGAAGTTGCAATACCCAAAGGACTGGCAGTGATAAGGACTTGAGAATAAGCTAAAGGGCAAGAATTTCTTCAAGGCAGCATAGCTGCAGCTACAAAGCTATACATGTCCATAGACAAATATACAAATATATCATGAAACACCCACTGCATTGAAAGGGATATAGACTATTCTGAGACATTTAAAATACTACATTTTCAGAGAATCACAGAAAATGCTGAGTTGGAAGGGACCAACAAGGATCATCAAGTCCAACCTTTAGCCCTGTACAGGACCATCCCCAAGAATCACCCCATGTACCTGTGGGTATCATCCAAACACTTCTTGAACTCAGTCAGCCTTGAGGCTGTGACCACTTTCCTGGGGGAGCCTGTTCAGTGCCCAACCACTCTCTGGGGGAAGAACCACTCTCTAATATCCAACCTAAACCTCTCCTGACACAACTTCAGGCCATTCCCTCAGGTCCTGTCACTGGTCACCACAGAGAAGAGATCAGTGCCTGCCCTTCTTCTTCCCCTCTTGAGGAAGTTGTACCTGCAATGAGGTCTCCTCTCAGTCTCCTCTTCTGAGCACTGACCAAGTGCCCTCAGCTGCTCCTCCTATGACTTCCCCTCCAGGCCCTTCACCATCTTTGTTGCTCTGCTTTGAACACTCTCTAGGAGCTTAATATCTTTCTTATATTGCAGTGCCCAAAACTGCACACAATATTCGAGGTGAGGCTGCCCCAGTGCAGAGCAGAGCGGGACAATCCCCTCCCTCGACCGGCTGGCGATGCTTTGCCTGATGCCCCCCAGGACATGGTTGGCCTTCCTGGCTGCCAGGGCACTGCTGACTCGTATTCAACTTGCCATTCATCAGGACCCCCAGGTCCCTTTCCATGGCACTGCTTTCCAGCATCTCATTCCCCAGTCTGTGCAAAGACCCAGGTTTGCCGCATCTCAGGTGCAGAATTTGGCACTTTCCCTAATTGAAATTCCTGTGGTTGGTGATTGCCCAGCCCTCTGATTTGTTGAGGTCTCTCTGCAGGGGTCTGTTTGCCTTCGAGGGAGTCAACAGCTCCTCCCAATTTTGTACCTGCAAACTTACTTGGTATCCCTTCCAGTCCTACATCCAAGTAATTTATGAAGATGTTGAAGAGCACAGAGCCTAAGACGGAGCCTGTGGAACCCCACCAGTGACAGGTCACCAGTCTGATGTCACCCCACTCACTATTACCCTCTGTGCTCAATCCACGAGCCAATTGCTCACCCACTCCATGATGTGTTTTCCTCTAAACTGGAAAATTTTTGTTCTCTGTATGTATGTTTGAATATAAAGTGATTAGGCAAACAATTTGACCCATGTGGTTATAATACGATAACCATTTGGCTGGGAGCCCATCAGGCTGATGATTTCCCTTACCATTTTGTAAAGTAAGATAACAAAATTCCCAACCCTTCGAAGGCCTTTGCCTTTTTCTTAATTTTTATAATCACCTATTCATCTTCTTATCAGGGGCAAGCACCCAAACTCTGATCTAATTTTCAAATACTTACTAATAATGGCAACTAAAGGTGTGGCTTTATTCTGGCAGAACTTTAATAGATATCAGAATATTAAGTAAATAAGGTCCCAATGCTGCCATGTAGAATAAAAGCTTTATCATTAAAAGAAATGGAACTATTTATTAAAAGAAATAATATTCCAAGTACACATCTGACAGATTCTGTTTCAACATGACAAAATGAAACATGAGTTAATATTTCAACATATACTTTACAAAGGGTTGCACAAATTTTCTATGAGATAATCCTAACCAGAGAAACATGCCAAAAGGCAAAGCTTTGGCATTACCAAAGAACTGAATTAATGATTAGTGAACTTTAATCAAGGAGATGGACTGAAATCAGGCTATGAAAAGTTGTGTATGAACATCTAAATTACTTACTAAAATTCTGACTATGCAGATACCTGTAGCCAATATCAAAGCATATGGAAGATGTCTAAAAATTACCAGCATGCTCTGAGCTGCTGATTGCAATCAAGTTCTGTATAACCTTTTAAAAGCAAATGCTTATCAAAATTCAGTTCATGTTTTGGTGCTATCTAATGTTTCTGTCTTCTTAAATGAATATAACCTGAAGGCAGCCACTCTGCACCAAGAAAAGGATACAGGCCGAGATGCAATTGATTTCACTGGTAATATACTCGGCATCTACAGAACAACTTGGGAAAAATGTTTATCATCATATTTGTGCTAAGATCTCAGTTTGTGTGTTTCCTACTTTCCTGATGTTTGGCTTTTCCTAAACCTTATCAGTGATGTTCTCATTTCCCTCAAAATTCCAGTCTACTGTAGACTCACTCTTTTTGCTCACCTTTGAGGTTGGCTCCTGATCCTTTCTTATTCTGTTTGAGTCAGAGTCTGTCAGCTTTTGACACTCACTATTACAACCTAATTAAAACTGACTCTATTGATCCAGCTCAATCCTTCAAGTTGTTTCTAATCAAAGACCTGGCAGCCCAAGCCAGACTTTACAGCAGCATGTACAATCATACCTATGAGAGGAGGCTGCCTATAGAGGACAATGCAGAGCTACATCTGTGGAACGGTTATTGTCCACACAGGGCCATTTGCTGCCTACAAAGAAAACCTGAAGATTTTTGTGATGAAATGGTAGCTTTTTATGGTCAGCTCTTTTTTTTTTTTTTTCCCCTATATGAGCTTCCTATGTAATTTGCTGGATCCAAATGTCTATAGCTATCTAAATGAGCACTGTCAAGCAATAGATATAAAATAATACATTGTACATAAAATCATATCTTTTAATTCAATTGAACCACTTCCCTGTTAGTTCAGGAAATACACAGGAAGAGACTGGAAAGACCAACTGGCCCATGTTTTCAAACTGAAGCAAACAGATAATAAACAGACAATAGAATGTTACCAACACAGGCAGGCTCTGATTTTGTTTATAGCCCACCTATGTCAATGCTAGCATCATAGATATAAAACATGAATTTAGGGTGTGAACAGCACTATTTACATGTTGGTTTCTCAGCATTTCCTTCACTAAGTTATTATTTTTAAGATTTGCACCTTCCAGAGATGAGAGCCTTGTGTTTACCCTCTAGGCAGAACAAATGTCTGTGTGTGTCTGTGTGTATGCTATGTAGATAGCAGGTGGGTTTGGTTCCTAGCAGTTTTCAATTTGATGTTTTCCTTGTAAAGTTAGTTGCCCCTCTTCAGACACAGATAAATGTGAATTTTTGGAAATATCCCTCAGATCTCTTGAATTATCATGTTTTTTAATCAGCCACCACCCTGACTCTGCAGCATATTATCACAGAAACAGTTGGAGAGGTAAGTAATCTCAAACTTCTCCCCTCTTGCAGCACATCCCCCGAGGCACATCAATCCATGTTTCCACATGGACAAAATAACCTGTCTGCTGCTGATCTGGGGCTGATGAGATAACCTAGAGGTAGAAGGACACTGCTTGGAGCTGCTTTGTTTCACCAGAGGTCCCCCTGATTGCTGCTGTTCTCTCAGTTCCTCCTGTCCTTCCAGACCTGCCTGCCTGCACTGGCCAAGTCAGCTGAGTGAGGTGGGCTGGAGGTTTGTTTTGGTTTTTTTTTCACCTGTGTCAATGCATCCAGACTGTGCAGACAAGCAAACTGTTAGAAATAAGAAGCCAGCAGATCTCCTAGAAAGTGGTCACAGGGGCAGACCCATGTGGCTGCTGTAAATGATGTTCTAAGTAAATGGTGATGAAGCACCAAGAACGTGAAGGAAGAGCTCAGGTCATCATGACCCCAGCACAGCAGTGCAGTCACTTCCCATACAGAGGTGACTGATTCTAAGAGGGCTGAGCTAACGACAAAAATGCAGTAATGTGGGAGATTGCTTCTTTCCTCCCTGCTGTCAGTTTGTATGCAGGACCCATGCAGCAACTGTGATGTGCAGGAAATCCAGCATACTAGTGCAGCATCACTCCCCTTAGGATCCCAGTAGCATGTACCTATGCATGATACAGCCATCTCTCAAGCAGGTACCTTCTTCTTTGTCTCAGGAGAGCTCTTGATGACTGCCCATGACATGGAGTAATATCTGTCATTCTGCACCCAGCCCCAGAGCCAGCTAGAGCTATCGTCTGGATGATTGAATTCAATCACTAATGGCCCATTTACTTTAAGGAGGTCTTTCTGCAATTCCAGAAAGATATCTTGCCTTCAACGGAATGATTTTGCCAGGGAATATCTCAATAGCTCCTTTTCTGTTGAAGTGCACCAAGAACAAGTAATTTCTAACACTGAGACTAAGCAAGCTCACATATCCCTCTTTTGAAGTATTAGATAGTCAGGCCATGTGGTCACAAATTTAAAATCATTGCAACTGCTATCAGCATTTTCACATTAATGTTAACAGGACAGTAAGAGCCCATGACTTTTCTGCTATGCGTTGCTTTCTATTGTTCTACAATAAGAATTCTGCAGTTTGTTAATCCATCTTCTCTCTCTATTCTCTTCACTTGCATGTTGGTTTATTTACATGTTTTTATCTCGTTTCCAGAACAGGATTTTCTTATGTTAACTGATAACCCTTTCATAACTTCATACAGGATCTGGTGTTCTAGAAGGCAGTCTTGAACCTAAGAGGCTTCTGCATGCTTAAACAGTTTGCATTCCTGGTCTGAGTTAACCCTACTGGATTTAGATGGATTGAGAACCACCTGAAACTAAACTCTGTCTTTTCTGACTTTTAGAGGCAGCAGCAGATAACACAGGGCAATAACATTTCAAACACTGTGGGCAGTGTTTATTTAACCATGGCCTAGGCCTCTGCTTTTTGTGCTTTTGAAAATTTCTAGCTAAAATGTTACTCCAGACTGCTATACAAAAGCTTTTTATAAAGTGATCCCTCAGCAAGACCAGGCGCAGATATAGCATGAAAGGGAACAGGGGGCGAAAAGGGGAGAAAAAACAATTCAGTAAAAAGGAAGGGACTGGGACAGAGAAAACAGTTCAGTACCTCTGTAGCTAAGTCACTGGTGGGATGGAGAAATCGCTGTGCCCTTCCCAGAACGACTTCTGTATTTTTGTATGAAGGGAACTACATTAGAAGCCATGTATCAACAGCAACAAAATGCAATCTGACCCCTCCTGAAAGCCAAGTGAATTTCTTGGCTGTGAGACGGGTAACTCTTGCTTACCCTTAGAACCTTCCCTCTGCAGTCCCTGCAGCTGGTGCAGCCCTGATGAGCAGGGAAAGTCCTTCCTTCCCAGGGAAACACCCACCAGGCAGCTGGAGTACTTTTCTGAAAAGAAAGAAAAGGGAAAAAAAAAAAGTGAACCTCAGCTTCTAACTCTCCGGGTAAATGTTGTGACTGAGACGCTACTTGACAGGAAGTGCAGCATCGCACCTTGCTCTGCTGCTCTGGCGCTGGAACAACACAAAGCCCCTCCTTGGCACCAGCCACAGCTCAGAACCCTGAGGACATGAAGCAGAAATAAAATCCATGCTCACAGCTCTGGGGGGGAGGAAGGATGGGACGAAGGATTTAAAGATTACACTCCACATCTAATTTCAGGCAACTGATTTCTTTATTTTGGACTTGAACCTACTAAATAGCCCATGCTTAATGCTAGTACCCCTGGAAAATAACATACTAAAGCAAAATCTAAGAGTTTTCTCATGGTGAGCTATGATCTGAAATATTCTGAAATCTTGCCTGCACAAAAATCATTAACACAGGCTTTCCCACAAGGTAACAGAAATAGCTTTACTCCCTCCTCCCCTCCCCCCAGTAAAAATAAATAAATAAACACGTTCCCTGGGTATCTGACAGCTTGACTAATTGCAGACAAGTTTTCAAACGAGGAGCAAAACAGCAAGATTTTCAATCAAGTCTCTCCACAGTATATCATTTTAATTTGAAATTTATTGGAAATAAATTAATGTAATTATCCACCGAATCTAGCATTCATTGGCAGTGAGAGAGATTTTAGGCTAAATGATTAAAATTTAGTATTTTAGAAAACAACACTTCCTGTTCAAAGCTGTTGAATCAGTGAATTTACATTAACAATCAATAGTGGCCTTGGGTTTAAGCAGCTAATGTTCCTCGGATCCCTCACTACAAACATACACAGCTTGTCATTTGGCCACAGTCTTGATCTCAAAAGCATTGACCTTTTAGATATCTAACCTAATAGTCGTGGTTGCAGCCTGTGGCTAAGATTAAATCCTGCTCTGCAGCTGTCTGCTTGAGAAGCCCAGGCTCAGCCCTTCTACCTGGTTTGTGAACCAGCTGCAATCCCCATAACATTTGCATGACACCTGGGAGTGATAAATGCATGTGAAAAACATTACTAATGTATCAGTCAGCACATTAGGAACTGATGAGGCACTGAAATTAAATAATAACTGTAGATCACAGCTTTCACCAAGTTGCTGAGCAGCAACATGTTCCACACCACCTAAATTAAAGCTAGTACTTCAGTTTAGATAAAACAGGTCCTTAAGAGAAAAACTGAAGAGAGGGGACAGTAGCTCAGGCTGCAGAGGTCTGCTTAGAAAGAGGAGCCAGGTAGATGCGATCCAGTCCTGCTTCTGCCTGGTAAATCATGCATTAGGCTCACTCACGAAGCCATTGGGACTGACTCTGGTCTCTCCACATGCATTAAAAATTTCCAGTGAAACCCAAGAGGACAGAGGACACCTGTGACTCAGAAGGTGCCATTCTCCTTTCTGACTCAGAGCTTAACAGACACAGAAGCAAGATGTTGGAGGACATTGCTGCTGGACAAGGTGCAGTGAGCTCAAAAGCACTGACTATCCCATGCCCCAGTTTTAGGAGACTGTTCGCTTGGCTATCCTCATCACACTCCAACCAGAAATGCACATCCTGCAGACCAAAGTACTCTTTGCAGTTCTACTGCAAATGACATCTGTTATAATGTTCTTTCTAAAAATGTATATAGCAATGCTAAATCTTTGCTGTTTTTAAGCCTGGAGATGACTGCAACTCTGAACAGAGTTGCAATTCCTGTATGTTTTTTTAGAGCTTTTGGGATCCCTAAAAGGTGAAAAAAGGTATACTGTTAAAATTTTATCCTATTAACAATTCCCAAAGACTAAGAGAGAAATCATATTTTGCAATAATTTTGATGATGATAAAATCTTTAAATAGAAAGCAACTATAGTACTTCATCTCAGGATAACATTTATCTTTAAATGCTTTAGTCTCTTGCATGGCCAAGGAGTGATGTTAAACTTATTGCTGGATGGTTGGTGGTGGTATCAAAGAAACAGATGGGACCCTTTTCCTCTCTTCTTGACACTCTTCTGGATACCTGGATATTCTTCCCTATGGAGCTTACTTTCTAAAATCAAGCACTATGCAGTAGGTGGAGGAGAGAGCAGAGCCTGCAGGACCAAGTGAGTATAACAAATGGAGTAAATATGTTGTTAGTTTTCTGATATGTTGATTTGGGATTTTGGAGGTTAGGCTTAGATAAGAGAGGCTAAACTAATATAAAGCCTCAGTTTCCCCCAAGCAGAAGATAAGCCCACAGGCACTCAGCTTCAATGCAGAGTACTTGGTCCATGAAGAATGAAACACTGACAGACACAAACCTGCAGCCTGACCTTTCCAGCCTCCAGCACTAGCAAACATCCACCTCTGAAAGCCCCTATCACTTTGAGAACACATTTCATTGTATGGATCTTCAAGTTCAGTACTTGTTTTGCATAGACATAAATCAATTAGCTTTTCTCATGGGTCTGTGGAGTTTTGGGTTGAAAGAGCAACCTTTGCAATATCCGCTATGCTAAGGACTCCAGTCTTCCATCAGAATAAATGGGAATTCTTGCTGCAAAGTCACAGAAAGAAGGGTTTGACAATGGGGTGACACCAGAAAGAGGTCTCTGTGTGTCCCAGCAGACAAGGGGAAATTAAAGAGCAGCACAGCAAAGGGATGTGCCATCAACAAAGTTTGCATTGAAGATGCCTCCAGGTATTGCATGAACTGTGAAATTACTGTGGATATGGAGCACACATCCTATTGCAAATGAAAGAGGAATTAGAAAGCCAGAAATGAAGATAGGGCAAAGGAAGAGTTTGTTTACAAAACAACTAAGGGAAATGGATGAGCACAGTTAAAATGAGACTCCTGCTGAATCAGAAATGGCATATCTAGTTTTCTCAGTTGCTCAAGACAGAGAAATCAAGTGGGAAAACTACAGAGGACAACAGAAGCAACTGCTATTTGTTCAGAAAGATGAAAGGCATCATGGAAATCAAGTTTCAACATAGCTGAGAGGAGGGTGGAATAGAAGCAGTATGTAAACCTCAAAGAAGCTCATGATTTAGAAAACAGGCCAAATCCCTCTATGTATTCTTCCCTGACAACAACATAAACCCAAAGAAGAAAGTGGGTTTTCATTTAATCTGGTAAGAGTTTGGTCCTTGTCTTTTTCTAAGGAAATAGAAACCCAAACTACTATTCCTCACAATCACAGTTAAATTGTGATTAATGTTTCTTACATAAATATTTGCTTGGAAGATTTAAGCTCTCACATCAGAGATGCCATGCCATCCTGAGGATGTGGAATGCATACTAAAGGCAGAAAAACTGATTGTAGTTGAGTATAGTGTGTTGTCAATGAGAGCTCCAGGACTCTGTTCAGAGCTCCATCGAAGACTCTTTCATATCCAGGTTTAAATTTGGGTGTGACTCAGAGTCTCCATGTAAATGAACTCAGTAAAATTACTGTGTACTCTAGCTGTTTTGTAAAGTGTTCACTCCACTTATGGTGAAAGTACATAATACAGAAAGCACAAATCATTGTCCATAGAAAATAGTTGCAAAACATTGTTTTTCTCCCAAATTTAAGAAAAACCAGCTGTAGCGGTAAATGCAGCCAGTAGATCATGTACACCGAATAACAATACTTCACTGTAAGCATTATGCTCCCATTCATCCATGACTTGTAGTTCATAGTTGAAAGTGGATTATTTTAAACACGATGTTGCTGTGGGGTTTTCCCCATTTGCAAAGAAAAAGAACAAAAGGTTATTATATAAAAACCCAGGCATTTTTTTTCTGATCGTTTTATTATGATCATCATTGTGCCTCTAATAGGCAAAATTTATTGGATCTCTTGATTGGATAAAAATTACCGTATGACTTTGAAAATAATTATGTATGGTGTTTTAGATACTGTGTGGTTTTAAATAGCAGAGTATCAATTCTTGGATGTCAAGCCAATGATGGAGAACTCTGTTGGTGAAAGAACTGTCCTGTCATGAGGCAAGAATTAACTGACATACTAAAAAGTTATGAAAACCAACAGTCGTTGCTATAAAATCATTATGTAGAACTTCCCAGGATTTTTAATGAATCCACCAACCTTAGAGAAATGCAAGCCAGAGACAATATTTCCCATGAGGAATGTAGAGGATCTCAGGGTGCTTTGCAAATCAGATGTATGCTCATTGTAGAAGCACCAGTGCATCTTCTGTGAAAATATTTGCTGCTTAAAAACATGCCACACATCACACAGACATTTTGGGCAGTAAATTAAAATTCATCCTGTGAGACTGCTAAGACTAACCAGTTAAACTTGATATAAATGCACTACTCTATTAAGCTTTGCTCTAGTTTCCAGAGAAAATCCTATTTCTTTTGAAAAAAGTGTTTGATTAACAAAATAAAATGCAGACACACAGTTTTAGTTCAGCCATTCATCTCCTTTGTGATATGTACAGCTTAGAGCTTTGGAGACCTGTATCGACCTGTGGGATCCCCATCAGGACAGAATACAGTAGTAGCACAGAGGTAGAAAAAGCATATCTGACTGCTTCCAGCTGTCATCTCTCCAGTCTTTCTGAACCTGCCAGCACCCACTGAACCATTCTGAATCCAGCTGAATAAGTCACCATTTAGCAGCTTGAGGCCCTCCTCCCTCTGCTGCTCAGGCCAGGCCCCTGGGCAGCCGGATTGCAGTGATGCTTTTGAGAAGGAGTCAGGGCACAAGCTATTGCTACCAGGAGGAGGAGAAGGAACAGGAACTACAGCAATTATTAACCTGAACTGTTTGTCAGTAGCAGGGACAGCAAGTCTGATTCTTCAGTCTCCTCCCCAGCATTGCAGCTCAGTCTCATCCCTCTATCTCTCTTTTAACCATGGCAGCAGACACCCAAGTCCAACCCCTCACCCTAAAAGTAGAAAAAAAGTGCATTTTGGTTAAATTGCTAAAGAGTGCAATACATTTGATGGTTCTTAGGAGGAACAGGGCATGAACATTTGCATAACTCCATAAAAAAGGCTTTGGCAAATGGCTCTGTAGAGTCTATCCTCACATTTATTTTTATGTTAGGACATAACTGTGTAGTCAGTTGTGTGCCTGCCCAATATGATTCACTCTGTGAGCAGTGGTTGTACTTTCCCACCAGCACTATTCTGACTCTCTAGCCTGAGTGCAATGAAGCAGGCAAAGGAGTAAAAGCAAGCATGAGAGCTCCCATGTTCTAGACAAACAGATGTGTGTGAAAGGATTTTGGACACCTCTTTCCCTTTTTTAACCCAAGCTAACAATAAATAAACCTACTTTATTGTGGAACCTGAACCAACAGTGATAAATCTAATCCACTTATGTCACAGAATAAAAATAATTGCTGTAATGTCTTTGCTTCTACTGTTTAAGGAAAAAAAATTCATTACTTTAAATAGTTGGCGTAGCAGAGGCTTAAGGTCTGTTAATAATTTATATTTCATAGTGAGAGAAAATTGATAACAGATTCTATATGGGTCATGAGGGTATGATCTGACTCTGGCAGTCAGGGTATTGAATGTGAAAATCATGCACGGCCACGTTGGCTGGGAAAAGACAGCTCATGGTGGGCAGCAAAGTGTACTGCTTAAGAGCTAGAGAAACAGCCAGTGGTGGTAAAGAGACAATGTCCCATGAACAACAGTCAAAGCTAAACAGTCTGTATGAACAAATAGTTCTTTATGAAAGTGTTAAAGTAATTCCTTCCTGACACATCAGTGAACTCTGAGAACAGCTGGAATTTGATAGCTTAAAGGATAAAGATAGATTTTCTCGGCAAACAAAGGACACAGCAGGGTTTCTTTTTCTAGAAATTCAAGATATTCATAGCCTAGCTGGGGAGAAAAGCAGAAGAGGAGATTCATTATGTGAGATGTGCAGTATTAACCGGGGGAAGAGTTGTTGCATAAGCCATCTCTTTTGGGTTACTATCACGATGTATTTTGTGTTCTTAGTGGACATCCTTCTTGCATTTGTGACTATATCAAAAGAAGTCGGTATCTTCAGACACTCAAATTCAGTCCTAGCAAAGCAATGTGGTAGGAATGCTAAGCCTTGATGCCCAGTCCATAATTGTGCCTAAGTAACAGCCAACACATTGCAAGGAAACCTAAGTTAGCTCCATATCAGAAGACTTTCCATGTATAGAAACTTACTGATGGCAGCACAGAACTTCCTCTCAACAATACTGCCAGGCCAGGACAGTCTCTCAGCATCTTCACACTGCAGCAGTGGTTTGCTATAACCATGACCTCCCTGAGATGCAGGATGAGCAGAGGAAGGAGTCAGGAAAGTCTGAAACCTATGAATACAGAGAATAGTCTAACAGAGAAGTGAGATGGATGATCAAGTGACATCTGGAATACAACTCCACATTTAAGCACTCCTATCCTTTCTTGTGTGCACTCAAATAAAGTTAATAGCATTCTTATTGGTTGGCATGTTAATCACACATGTAAATTTAACACAAAGCATTACACCTTTGTGCTTCAGGTCTATGCATATTAGTGATGCCACGGAATAGCCAAATTCCTAATGGTATCAGCACAAAACCACCAACGATACAATTCAGAAATGCACCCTTATATACCAGCAAACCCCTTTACATCCTGTGCTACTACTACACATAGTGGTGTTTTGAAACACACTTTTTACATAAGGAAGACAGATGTTTAAAATCAATTATGCTTAGATCACCACTGTTTGAGAGAGAGAGAGATGAACAGACAGTTTTGTCCCTAGTAGGTGACCATATAGTGCCTATACTGGATTAAGCAGATTTGTTGGATGACTCTAGCAGAAAGCAACCCATGACCTAGACCAGCTAAACCACTTAAATGTACATTTTGTTACCTGCAGAATAACCTCTATTAGCAGGACATGATGCTACAGCTATTGTGTCTTAGTTTCCCTGGAAGGAATTGCCAGCTAGTCTAACAACCTATAAGGGAGACCTCACATAAGGCCACCAAGATCAAGCCTCTCTCAATATCATATAGTCAAACTCAAGGTAAGTTCCTCCGGATGAGGTGGGCTACGATTTCAGATTCTGCAGTGATTTGTATTGGTGCTATATCAATTCAGTACTTTGATCCCATTTTTGCCCTTCCAGTCCCCATGCAGCTCTGAGCAGTTCTTGACAGCAGCCCCAAGCATGAATACTTTGCCAGTATCCTTGTCACTCCCAGTCCCAAAGCACCTTCTGGCCAGCCTGCTTCCACAGTCCTGACACCCACAGGCTCAGCAAGCAAAATCAACAGTACTTGCTACACTTCATTAACTCAAAAAGCATGTACAAAGTTGTTGACAAGACCAGGCCTTTGCTTGAAATGGAAAAATGAATCTCTGCAGCCACTTGAGGTGACTGGATATAATGGTGAAAAACCAGGAGATAAGCATCTAGAAAATATTGCAATTAAATAGCAAGAAGTGGTGTGTAAGTGGAGAAAAGTGCACTGCTTTGGGAATTTGGGTTAGGATCTTAATAGTAACAGTATATTTGTGCTCATGATGTTTCCAGCTCACATTCAGTCAGCCCTAGACAGATGTGATATTGCAGACCTAGAGCCTCGTTGGTAGGTGTGATTACAGCTTAAGCCATGTCACACAATTCCCTGTTGCCCTGAACTAAAAAATTAACCCTGTTACTGCAAGACTGCAAGGGGTCAAAGTGCCAGCACTAAAACAGGAAAGCCATTATAAAACACTGAGAGCAGGAAGTGTTTATGAGATATCTAAGAGCAGAGCTACATATATCTGAGTTGATTTAACATTGCTCAAAACTGAACAGTTGAAGAAAAAGAGGAAAAGAGAAAAGGAATAGAAGAAAAGGAAAAGGAAAAGGAAAAGGAAAAGGAAAAGGAAAAGGAAAAGGAAAAGGAAAAAAGGAAAACGAAAAAAGGAAAAGGAAAAAAGGAAAAGGAAAAAAGAAAAAAGAAGAAAAAAGAAAAAAGAAAAGGAAAAGGAAAAGGAAAAGGAAAAGGAAAAGGGAAAAGGAAAAGGAAAAGGGAAAAAGAAAAAGGAAAAGGAAAAAGGAAAAAGAAAAAGAAGAAAAAGGAAAAGAAAAAGGAAAAGAAAAAGAAAAAGAAAAAGAAAAAGAAAAAGAAAAAGAAAAAGAAAAAGAAAAAGAAAAAGAAAAAGAAAAAGAAAATACCCAGCTCGGGTCTCCTTGAAATAAACATTGTTAATTTGCTCAAGAGACCAGAGGAGAAAGTGGGTCAGCCAAAACATTTTGCTTTGTGTGAGATTTTATAAAACTCTTTCTAAAAATCTGTTTCTAAGGACAATTTTCAAATCTGTCACTTGGCAAGACTAAGATATTTTCTTTTGAAGAGATGTAAATAATGCAGATTTTTATGAAGGGATATCTTCCTTTTTTTGTTGTTTTGTTCATCCATGATGGGTTGCCAAATCCAACAGAATTTGTAAATAATTTGGTTTAAATAATTTTCTGGTCGATAATATTTTTGAGGGAAGAGGGATGTTTGGTTCTACTTTAGAGCTTAGCACTTGACAGGTCTTCTGTATTCGTATCCAAACTGGAGGTTTGTAGAGCCCTAAAAAAACATCTACCAGGAAGACATGCCAGGATGCTTTTAGTGACATTCTGAAAAGATGTGGGTTTTATTACATTTCAAAGCAGACCAGGAAATAAGAAAACACTGAACTAAGAACTCACTTCTAGACACAACACAGATAAGGTCTGACCTTTATTTCATCAGCTTCCTCTTCTACCCATCTCCTTGTCTATCCTCTGCCTACATTTTGCTAGAGTTTTAATTCAGAAGACAGTTGAATGCCTTCCAAAAGTGTAAAGCTGAAAACAGCCATAACTCCAGCCATCATTGCTCAGCTGCCTTGCTGATACCTTTTTGGCTAGCATTAACTCTTGTTCCAACCTTCTTATCCACTAACAATGCAAATAAGACTGCATTAATTAAAAAAAAAACCAAAACAAAACCAAAAACCACAACAAAAAAACACACCAACCAACCAACCAAAAAAAACCCCACCTCCTCCCCCCAAATAAAAGCCCCACACAGTTCATAAACACTTCGTCATATCACAGAATTTCATTCCAGCTCACTGTGGATAAGAATAGTTTATAAAGTGCCCTAAATAGGCCATTATTTGGCAGTCCAGAAACTTATTTGTTATTTGTATTTTCTGTAATTTCAATACAAATTGACTTCTCCAAGAGTGACAGCTACTACTGGGTCTCTGTGCACGGATTTGGTGAGAATGGCAGCTTTCCTATGAGGTTTCCTAATGATAATTGCAACACAGTGGGTGGCCAGTAGCTTTGGATTCTGTGGCCTGTAATATTTTCTGTCAAGGCACACGTTATGGGATGGGTTAGCACTTGCTTCCTTTGGTGGCCCTGACATATGTATAAAATAAGTACAAATCAGCTTAAGCCTGACTGCATCCAGAAAAAAAAATAAAAAATAAAAAATTAAAAAGCACTGATGTTAGATTTCTACCACAACCTGTGAAATATGTTACTGCTTTGAATAACTTGAATAACTCTCTATTTCTTTGACTGGAATGGTTAAAAAAAGAGAAAAAAAAAGAAAAAGACAGTCTTCTTTTGTTATTTTTGACATTTAATATTACTTATAATATCACTAGCAACATGGGATTATCACACTGAAATTCTCAACCACATTCCAGCTACCTTTCTGAAGAATATCAAAAGGCAGCTCAGAACATCTGAAGATTTACACAGACAGGAGGGAACTAAAGAGCTCTATTCTTCCTTCAGTGTTCATCTTAACTATGCACAGAAATCCCTCATGTATCACCAAGGGCCTTCTGAAAGCCCCGAACAAGTGCAAGAAATTTAGATATCCTACTTCAGAAAATACATAATAGAACCCAGGGACCCCCAAAATGCTACTGTGCTAAAAACATTTTATCTGGTTCCTTGTGTTTTCCTGATATTTATCTTGTTTAGGTTAATTTAAATATTTTTCAATTTATCAACTGAAGCAATGTAAAATTTCATGACCAATCCAAATGGCTGGGGAAAACTCTGTAGTTAAACATGTTCCTGGTTTTTTTTGCACAGCCTTACAAATCTCTTATTAGTGTTAAATCTAAGGCAGTCTTTGGGGAAGAGGAAAGACTAGTGTAGTAGCCACATTGTAGGAAAACCCTAGGGTAAATGTTGACTCATAGTAGATTGATGTAGATAATGCAAAGTGCACATAACTTAGAAAGTTGTTTTAATATTTCTGTATAACTAACAACTTGTCCTGATGACAATTCAGGATGTGAGCTTCACCCATGTTGTGTTCTGAACTGCTCTTTGTAGGCAGCTTTCTTCTCCATTAGCTAGGTGGAGAATCTAGAGATTCCAGTATTTAACCTGGGGACCTAAATAAGGTTGTTGAAGTTAGGTATTGTGGAGCTCTCATATGGAATCTATAACCACCCTGTCTTTTATGGATACTTCCAAGACAGGTCATGTGTTCTCTCCTGTTCCCCTAGTACTACAACATCTCTGAGACTTCGTGCAACCCTAGCTGAGTCAGATTTTTATTTCCATCCTTGTTTTACAGATGTGAAACTGAATTACTGAGAAGTAAATATTTGCCTGAATTAACCACGGATTCTGGGATGAGCATTGCCAGCAGGTTAAGGGAAGTAAGCCTGCCACTCTGCTCAGCCCTTGTGAGGCTGCATCTGAAGTGTCCAGTTTTAGAATCCCCAGTACAAGAGAGACATGGAGCTCCTGGATTGGGTCCAGTGGAGGGCAACAAAGATGATTAAGAGACTGGAACATCTCTGTTACATGGAAAGGCTGAGGGAGCTGGGCCTGTTCTGCCTTGTGAAGAGGTGACTGAGAGGGGACATAATCAATGTATTCAAGCATCTGAACGGAGAGTGTCAAGGGTACAGAGCCAGGCTCTTCTCTGTGGAGCCAAGCAATAGGGCAAGAGGCAATGGGTAGAAACTGATGCACAGGAAGTTCCACCTGAACATGAGGAAGAACTGAAACAGATTGACCAGAGAGATTGTGGAATCTTCCTCACTGGAGATATTTAAGAACATTCTGGATGCAATTGTCTGCAATGTGCCCTAGGATGACCCTGCCAGGGAGGTTGGACCAGATGACCCACTGTGGTCCCTTCCAACCTGACCCATTCCGTGAATCTGTGATCCTACTACTGTCTTTCATGTTGTGCCCTGATAACACAGTCAAATATTCAAGACCAAATAGTTATTACTAGAGCTGTCCAAGCTGTTTTGTCCTGTGGGTGTGTTCATAAGAGACTACTTGCACAGGTTAGCATTTAAGATATCTCAGCCTAATTACTTTCATATACACTCAGTTCAGAGCTTCCTTGTTAACAAGAGGAGAAGAAGATTTATTTATTCCAAAGCTGGTAAGGAATTATTCAGTATGTTTGATGTGGTAGCAGGAGGAGGGAGTGCACAAGTAAATTTGAATTAAAAGAATAATTGTATTTTATTAAAAAGTCATGACATAACTACAGTTTAAACATAATCTCTGATCCTTCCAACATGCCAGTAGACTTATGAAAAGCAAGAGCTTCCAAAGATATTTTGATATTTTCCATGATATTTTCTATTAGATTTTCTCATAGTAATCACCAGGCTGCTTCCTTCACATCTGTTTATGCCTCTTCCTCTTATATGTCGATAAAAACAGATACATAAGGATATATCTAGAAGTTAGCCCTGTCTGCAACCCACATATCAGTCCCCATTTCTGTTAGTTACTAGCTATCCATGGAATTTCACAAAGTGCAGAGTAAAGAATGTTGTACTTTCAGAAGGAATTAGCAAATTTCTGATCACTACATATAATAAATTCTGTTTTTTTCAGTTCAAGGTCTTAGACACTGTCAGTTTACCCAAGAGTCTTCCACCAACAAAACCAGAATCTGGATCTTCAAAATACTTAGGCAATTTCAGAGAGCAATTAGGACCATAAATCTGGGACTGTGGTTAAAATGCATCCTCTTGACATAGAACTTGAGAGCACTTGACTGTGCAATGCACAATGTGGCATTGCCCATATTCAAACCAGAAACAGCATAAATACAGTCAGTGTCAGGGCTGATTAACTTTGACTCAGCATCATGCTATCTGGACTTATATGGTGTTCAACCATCTTCTAGAACTGGCAGAAAAAGCCAATGTTCACCTACAAATTTTTGTGTAGGTATATCACTGAAATACCTACCTACTTGTCCTATTTAGGTAGCAGCAATGCTAAGCTGATGTGTCCATTTACAAATTTCTGTTTGCACTCTCCAAGTGACTATTTCTCTTCTAATTCTTATCTTCCTTAAACAGGAATGAAAATGAGAAGGATCTTTTTTCATTCACTGATGGGTCTTGTTTTTCTGGAAATCAAAATTTACAGGGTAAGGCTATATTACATGAGGGACTATTTGACCGAATAAGACTTCTTGACAGTAATTTTTCTTTACCTAAATTTAGAATACATGAAATTTTGAATACATCTGAATTGTTAGAGAATTCAAACATCTGTGTACAGGTAATTTTTCACACAAAATTGTGAAACAGAGCCTTAATGAAACAGCTGAAATCTAATTCACTTCTAATATAGGCTGGTGTCTAAAACTGAAGCAGAAAGCCCAGGCAGAATAATGATGGCAAAAAAAATGTTTACAGAAGTTGCACTGCTTTCACAGAGATATCCATGAAGTACTGACTTTCTGTTTGTCCTTCCATGAGCTAAAAAAAAGAATTCTGAGCTGTTTCCCTCCTGTTCTGTGCACACTTTGCATAAAGAAGACAGATACAGATACACAGAATGCAGAGCAAGGTCTTACTTCATTATTATCCCAAGTACTGATCCTGAATCATATCTCAGGTTGTCGTCTCATTTTACTTGTTCCTACTTGATGCTCAAAGAGGTTTCTCTTTGACTCTGATGGAGGTTTTCATATGATCAGGATTTTACTGTCTGCGTGAATATGCATGAATATAGCTAAAATATATGTCCAGCATAGGTTAGCCTTTGATTCACATGACCTTCCTGTTTTAAATAACACACATATATGCTTATTCAGCATGATTCCAGACATAACTCCATATTAAGAGCAGTCCTACAAAAAGCAATGCAAAAAATAAGACAAAATAAATGGACTGACAGGTAGGCAAAGAAGACATATGGCCAGATAAGATGAATCAATAATTAGAAGTAAACCTAAGAAAATAATTTCCCCCCAAAACCATATGAAATTTAGATTTGTCAATTTTTAACTATCCTGTATTTCTCATGTTATAAGCAGAAATCTTCTACTGTAGCGCAACATCCTCCTTACCCCCCAACTATAGTGCTTTTCTGACCCAAAATAACCCATTCCACAGGTTTGTATTGGCAATCATTCCTTGTAGATACATTGGTTCACCTAGAAAAGACACTGTGAAGTCTCTTCTCCCCTCCTTTTTAGGTCAGGCACATTCTGAAAAACAGACTATAAATCTGTGACATCACTAAAAATTTTAGCGTCTCTCACTAAGCAATTAGACTTTGGCAACTGTTGATTGTGTAAATGGAAATGACACAGGCATATGGAAAAAGATATATCTTTGAGTGAAGTACCCAGGATTTGTGATCATTCAACACAGATTCTGTGTTCTCACTCATCACACCTGCCAATTAAACAAACTTAAAAGTTACTGAGACAGTTGAAGGAGGGCGGGGGGAAAGTAGCACAGAAAAGATAATTGCAAAGGAGAAGGGTTTTTTTGTGAGATTTCATAAAACAATATCACACTTAAATTACTTTCTTATGTAAATTATTCTAAATTTTATGGCTAAATGAGAAAGTAATGGTTTCTCAAAGAAAATGGCATTTCATATTGCACATTTTATACACATATACACACAAACATAATACCTTTACATCTCAAGTTAAATGCAGGACACTGAAGCACTTTAGGAATCTGAACAACAAGCTTCCCTAAGCTCATGTGTACGTGTAAACAACTCTTACAGATTCCTTTTATGCATAGTTCAGCCATCCTAAACTTTTTAATGGGTAATACTGTGTTTATACACATGCAAAGAGGGTGGCCAAAGTGATCTAAATTGTCTTCATTAAAACCTAGTTATGTTTAATAGAAAACACATAACCATCTTATTCCCAGAGAAGCCTTGGGTGCTCCATCCCTGGAATTGCTTAAGGCCAGGTTGGATGGGGCTCTGACCAGAGTGGTCCAGTGAAAGGTGACCCTGTCCATCTCAGGAGGGTTGGCAATAGATGATCTTTAAGGTCCCTCCCAACCCAGACCATTCTATGATTGTGTCATTCAGTGATTCCATGAAACACTATCAGCACTTATTCATTGCTAAATAAATAAATACAAATCAAATTTAAAATCAAGCAGGTTTTAAATCATATCCAAGTTCATATCACAGATCAAGTGCAGATTTGATGTCTGATGTCTTCTGGTAATAGGAACATCATCCTTGATCCAAATGCTAGGTCCTGAGTCTGGAACTGCCTCTCACCCCCCTTCACCTGCTTGGCAGTATCCCAATGAAGACGCAAATTTTCTGTTTTGTTATTTTATCTCTTCATGAAAATATGACATAATATAACAGTAAGTTCTGCATTTGAGAAGCCTCTGCTTTCCTTTTTAAGACAGTAAGGGCCTGGACAAAGTCCATAAATTTTCAATTATTTATTTCCTTCAGGTTTCTCCCTCTATGAAAACTGTGTTTGTGGATTATCTTGCTCCTGATCTCAAGACTAAATTGAACACCGATTATCAAGTGAGAAGGGGATATTTCCTCAGCACTTAGTGTTTGATTTGTCTGTCAGTGCTGCAGGAAAGCCAAGACCCTTGTGTCCAACCAGTCTGTCAGCATCCTGTTATGGGGACCCTTCACCAAACAGTCCCACTGAACTGGAGGGCAATTCGACTGCCTTTTTCAGGGAACTACACCAACAGCATAAGGGAGACCCTTCAGTGGGTCTTCCCACTTTATCTGAGTGTGTTATCTGCTGCTGGCAACTACCAGTGCCCAGAAAGGACCACCACTAACAGTTTATGGAATAACACTCTCTCTTAATATAAAATTGTGGCAGGTTAAAGTTCAAGGATTGCCAGCAATAGTATCTGACTGCAAATGTATTCAAAGCAATACACACACAGGCTCTAATCCCCAGTAAAAGTATTCATCATGCAGAATACAGTTCTTGCCCAACAGGTGTCCCTATGAGGGAGAAGACAGGTTCAACCTGTCAGCTGATCCCAGCAGGTACGATGGAGTATTTCCCTAACTTGTCCCCCATTCTTGACTTATTTTTGTACTATTTCTTTATGTTTAGACAGAGCTTGAGTGACTCTAGTCATAAAAACCTTTGTTACTGATTGGTGTAAAATTTCTCACTTTGCTTTTAAAGGTAAAGCCAAAAAAATACAGGGCACATGCCTAGTGGGGGGTGGTCACCCCTTGGAGGCAGGTTATTTTGGGATGGAGGTGGGTGTTAATATTACAATTAGGCTTTAATGAACCAGGTTCATCTGAGGAGAATGATTTGGC
>JAWWTY010000106.1:97774283-97784887 GCA_035222235.1 Margarornis squamiger
TCATCATGGAGCTGCCGACTGCACTCTCCATCCAGGGAGTAGCACCTGCATTTTACCTTCAAATTTTCGTTTTGTTAAAACTTCTGTTAGGATATAACTTCTGTTAGGATATAACTTCTCAGTTTCCTCTAATTTTTACCCCAGACATCTTCCCACACCCATACTTCCTCATCTACTATGAAAATATTTTTGTCTGTTTTCTGCTTTTTCTGTTCTCTGAGTCTGTTCACGTCCCAGTCCCAAAATCTGGTTTCTTTTTTTCTCCTACTGGAGGGGAGCATCCTTAAAGTATCCATTATTACCATTTATCAGTGGTAAACTGGTCAAGTTTGTTATTTTCCACTAAGCTAAATACTAGACAGGTATACGAACGAGGGATTCTAAAATACAGCAATTCAATGGCAATCCTGAAACTTTGGAGTATGTACGTAGAATGTAAAATCCTCAAGTCACCAGCATCTAGCTTAAATATAAAACCATATAAGTTTTGATGTGGGAGAAAGAAAATGGACTTTTAAAAAAGAAATCATAGTTTTATTGACTAGGATAGACAGAGTAGGACAGGACAGGACAGGACAGGATAAGTTAGGATAGGATAGGTCCAGTTGGAGGGGACCCACAGCAATCCTCTAGTACAGCTGCGATGCCACTTCAGGGCTGATCAGGGCTAACAGGAAAAACACGTTATTAAGGACACGGTCCAAATGCCTTTTAAACACTGACTGGCTCCTGTCTAGGAAGTCTGTTCCAGCGTTATACCACCTGTGCTGTGACAGCATGGTGTAATGCTCCCCCTTCCTGTTCCCCCCCAGCCACATGGTCCCTGAGATGCCCCAGGAAAGAGACACACAGAGACCGCAGGAGGGGAGAGCAAGGAGAGAGTTTATTCCCATGGTCAGGGGTATATAAAGGCTTTTAGGGAATTTTGGTTGCAACCAATAGAAATCGAGGGATAACAACCAATGGGGAAGGGGTTAACTAAGGGCCAATAGTGGGGCTTCACATAGTCCTGCCAGGACAAATTCCTGCATACTAGGCTAGGGAGATAAGTTTTCTCAAGGAGTTTTGGGAAGCAGAAGGGTGACTCAGGGGAAAAAGACAAGGAATCCATTTTACAATACAGTAAAAGCCTCAGTTTTTAAGGCCTTATGGCTGGTTTCTTCATTTTCTTCACAGGCCCACTACCACACTGCGCTGTAAAGAAATGTTTCTTGTGTCAAGCCTGAACATCTTCTGATGCAGCTTTGAACCATTCCCGCATGTCCTGTCACTGGGTACAAGAGAGAAGAGATCAGTATCTCCCTCTCCATTTTCCCTCCTCAGGAGGCTTTAGAGAGCAATGAGATTACCCCTGAGCTGCCCTCTCTCCAAACTAGACAAACACAAGAGCATACCTTCCATCTCTTTCACCAGTTTTGTTGTCCTCCTCTGGATTCCTTCAGGTTCCTTCACATCCTCCTTAAATGGTGGAGCCCAGAACTGCTATATCCAACAATTCCACCATTCACTAGACAAGTGACCTTATCATAGAAGGATGTTAAATGAGTAACACACTTTGTTCTCAGGTGTATGGCCAAGACCTAATTTTGGAATTTGAGTTCATTTAATTTAAGGGGTACAGAAAGTATACAATCACAGTTGTACTTGAGTGCCTCTGGAGTAGGATTAGAAACCAAACTCAATATAGAGCAGAAGGCAGGGTTAAATACATGTAGTTCAATAGACTAGTGGCTCAGTTTTATCTCTTTTTTTGGTTCCCCTGGCAATAATACTACATAACTATCACAATGCACAGTGTTATTGGACATAGTCCAGTGGCATGTCGATTAATGCATTCTGGACACGTATTTGAACTTGATGTAATAGAAATGGCAATTCTCCATTTTTCCTACTGGTTTGATCCACTTGCTAATCAACTACTGTGATAATACTGTGCCTCATTTCCCCCTTTAACCTGTGTGGTTTAAATTTCCAGTCAGTTAC
Source organism: Margarornis squamiger (assembly GCA_035222235.1). Lineage (NCBI taxonomy): Eukaryota > Metazoa > Chordata > Aves > Passeriformes > Furnariidae > Margarornis > Margarornis squamiger. Next base: position 97,776,267 of record JAWWTY010000106.1, read on the forward strand.
ACTAAAGAGTCTTTAATATCTAATATTTCTTCCCTATGGTGGCACTTATCCCCAAGGATCAAGTCACTTCTCATTCATTGCTGCACTAATGGAGCCTGGGTGGTGACAAAATGTGCCTTAGACTGAAGCCAGGTCATCCTCTTGGAGTTCAAAGAAGTTCTGCTGTTCAAACAAAACCAAAAATATCCTTAGGTGAGGGCTGCAAAAAATTTAGAAGCCATTCATGTGGCCTGTTTATCAGCACCAAGTCTAACAGGAGAATGATATTGTGAACTTTCAGAGAGGTTTTGACTCTCTACCACTCTTTGCCAGAATAAGACCACTCTTACCTAAATTCAAGATCAGTGTATTTCAGTCGAGAATTGGCCCATCCTGATATTCTCATACTCCATAAAGTACAAGAACAGATAAGCATCTCCTTCTGCTTTATCCTAGCTGGCAGCACTGTATGTCTCCCAGGAACAGTTCATGGGCATCCTTCACCCCCTTGTAAATAACCACTTCTGAGAGCACAAAGGAGTCATTCTCCATAATTAAGACCTAATTCAATACCCACTGAAATCAATGGAAGTTTTTGCACTGACTTCAGTGTGCTTCAGCCTGAGCCCTGAAACCAACAATCATCTGGTGACATTTGTGTTATATTAACCCAGCCTTTAGGAACTATATTGAGGTCTCCAACTTATTTCACATAAGTCACCAAACAGTAATAATTTTCAGACAGTGTCAACCTGACCCAGATTTGAACTGGCAATCTGGAGCTAGAAAGCACTATAATCCATTACTAGCCCTGTGAATCCTCTGGTCATGATATCTCAAGCAACTTATATGGTATTTGGTAGCTGAGTAACTCAGTGCTAAAAACCAGAATTTGTCTATGGCTGTACATGTATGCACACAAATATAATCAAGAATTTTCATTCATCAACATAAATACTAATAACAGACACTGATTTTCTGTTCACTAGTGTGCATTAAACTAAGCAATTTACAGTTTTTGTATTGGAGTGACAGTCAGTAGGAAAAACATAAGGACCTAGGGTAAAATCCTAACAAAGGCATTGTGGAGCCCTAATCAGGCACATGGATATTTTTGCAAGAATCTCCAGCACTACTTGTGTGTGTTTCTTTTGAGGACATAAACACTTAACTGGTTACATTCTCTTTTACAATTATACAAGGATCTTGTTTTGCTTTTACAAACTTTCCCACCAAGAACTGAGCTTGCTGGTTACACCCAGAATATACTAATTTCTGCCACCACCTCATGTTTATATTACAAAGAGAAGACAAGGGATGCAGTTTTCCTGTGTTTTGTACCTTAAACACCAGTCTATATTTAAGTGAAATGAGTGTCAAAGGCTACTAGGTTACATGATGTAATTTTAAATCCATTTTGCAGATGTGTAAATGACTAAAAGATGCAAGAAAAAAGAAGATAAAAGTTCCAGAGACAGCTTTGTACATCTTGGACCATAAGTTTGCTCAATAAAGATCATCTTTCACACAAAAAAGAAGGATTTAGTCTTGAAATATTAGCAGGGAAGATATTCATATGATTCAATGTATATACTTTAATTTTTTAATAATCTGCCTTGTCTCTAAGCCACACTTCATTTAAGCTATATTTTACAGTATGAATCAGGGTCAAATTATAGAAGAAAACTCATTAAGAAAGTGATAGACATATGAATATAAATGCACCAGTCAAACTAGAAAAGCACAGAAAAGGCATTATATTTACTGAAGTCTTGTATTCAAACTGGCTTTTACAAACTTATTTTACTAGTGTTATAATGACAGTTTAAAATTGATTACCAGTGCTGCTCAGCTCTCAGAGGGTTTTATCTAATGGATGAACACATACCTGCATATTGTACTACAGAAATTTTAAATAAAGCGTATGAATTTCCATCTTATATAAAAGAAGCTCCTATAATCTGTCCAAGGTCCTGCATTCTCCTTCTTGACCTTATCGCAGTAATGCCACAGTACACTGCATATGGGTTATCCACAAGTATGCAAGAATAAGCTTTTTGCTGTGTCTGACTTATAAAATAGTTCCAGTGCTAATACACTAATCTTTCTACTCATTGTTCCAGGAAAAAGAAAGAAGAGGCAGGAAAGAAATCTCTTGTTTTACCTCTTTACTACCTGTAAGTTTTCTTTGTGGCTAATCAAAGGTATTTGATACTCATCTGCTTAATTCTGCAAATACTATCCACGACAGCTATCTTTCTCTCTTAATTTGCCATCCATCTGCTGATGACAAAAAGATCCACTACACACCAGGCAAGGTGAAATCTGTAGAGAGAAAAGAAATAACACTGTAACTAGAAAAAAATGAGAGCAAGGGGGAAATAATTTTGCTAATAAGTCATTCTTCAGAACCTTCTGAAGGAAAGAAGCAACCCAGGCTCAGATGGATTCAGCCCCTGACTCTCAGGTGACAGAAGGATAACAACTTTCTGTAACATCTCAAACACCTTCTCCTAAAAAGCAAAACAAATCTGTGCGTGAGAAAAGATTTAAAGACATCTTGGCTTCAAAAATAGGATGCCATTAGAATGTTTACCTGCTTCCTTGTCAGACCTCATTTTTAAAAATATTTGAAAGCATTATACACAGTCATGGTGAAACCAAGAAGGCACCAAATAAAATAACTAGTGGAAAAGAAAAAACAATTATCTTACTAGATAATTGATGAAATGAAAATTCTGCTTTGCTATTCCAGGAGAGCTGTTGATATAGGGAAGCCTCATATTTGAAGCCTCATAGATTGCTAATATGCTTCAATTAGCCTTAGTGTGTTTAATTCTGTGATAAGATTTGCTAAGATATTAAATAGCATCCCCTTATATTATAGATTTTAAAATATTTTGAAAATCAAGAGAGGAAGAAAATTAGCATCTTCCTCTTCTTAAAGTTTGCCATTGTTTTAGTATATCAATAGAAATTGTAATACAGCATTGGGCAAGAACCAAGTTATTTTTCACTATCATGTGCTGTAGTATTTGGTTTTATATCCATTTTTATTATAAAGGCAAGAATAAGGCACTTTTAATGTAAGGCGAGGATAAGAATTATTCAGAGGTAGAACATTTCTATGGTACTGATCAGAAAATGCTTTACAAATATTAATGAATCAAGTCCCTACTGATATTTTTTTCTATTTTACAGCAAAGAAAAGAGGCAGAACAACCTGAGATGTCTCACTAAAGGTCACCTCACCCCCCAAGCTAGAAATAAAGGCCCTAGCTAACCTGACTCCTACTTATATGTGCTAATCACTAGGCAAAATTCTGCCAAGAGATTCAGAGAACCAGTGATAGCCATGAGTTTAGCAGACATGTCACCTGCTAAAGCCTGACTTCTGTGGCATTCCTGTGTCAGTCAGAGTTGCATCTCTGTAGTCTTGAAGAGACCAGCAAAGCTAGTCCTTTGGTATGCTTTGATAAAGGAAGATAGCTTTGTCATTTTGGTACCAAACATGGCTTCCCTCATCTAGCTCTCTTTGCATTCAAAACAGCATTTTTGCTGTGGTGGGTTGACCTTGTCTGGCTTCCAGACACCCATCAAGCCACTCCATCACTCCTCTCAATAGGCTCAACTTCACTCATAACTCTTCTACCTCCTTCCCCGAGGATGGATGGGGAATGGGAGTTGTGGTCAGCTCATAGCACTTGTCTCTGAGGGTCCTTCGTCCTTGCACTCTTCCCATGCTCCACTGTGGGGTCCTTCCCAAGGGAGGCAGTCCTTCATGAACTTCTCCGACAGTGGTCTTTCCCATGGGCTGCAGTTCTTCAAGAACTGCTCGAGTGCGGGTCATACCCATTAGGCACAATCCTTCAGGAACATAGTGCTACAGTGTAGGTCCCCTGCGGGCCACAGATCCTGCCAGAAAACCTGCTGCTGTGTGGACTCCTCTCCATGGGCTGCAGTTCCCGAGAGGAGCCTGTTCCAGTGCAGGGTCTCCAGGGGCTGTGGCTTCTTGCAGGGCACATCTAACTGCTCTAATACGGCTTCTTCCAAGGGCTACAGGGTGGATATCTGTTCCACCACAGACTTCCTGTGAGCTGTGTCTGTAAAGAGACCCATTTTAATGAAGGAATCCTGAACTTGTTTGATTGGTACACTATCAACCGTTAAGATTTTTCTATCCTTCAGTTACTTTGACCCACAATTAAATATCAGGTATGAAGGATATTCCATATCTTTTATTTAAGATGTCATACTCATATCAATAACATCTGCCTATCTATATAGATATTTGAAATCATTCTGGATAGGTTTTGGCCTGCCAGAATTAAGCATACAATATACATAAGGGGCTGCCAACAGTCACATTTCCACTCTGTCCCATTTAAGAATCTTCCAGATACAAATCAGTTTACAACAAAGTACCAGCTGTGTGCTAAAAGCACATTGTTACAGCACTAATTAGCCAAGCTAAGACAACAATTTGCCAGTCTGAGGTCTGCAGAGTGCTTGTTTTGAACCCATTTAATTATTCTTTGTTGGTTTCCTCCTCAAGCTTTGCCTCTTGAACTACTCTAGATACTTACCACTATGAAAACCTAGGCTTCTCTGAAATGCATTTGACTTTTGACACTGACAGTGTTCTATGGAAAAAAAAAAAAAAAAGAAAAAGATCAACAAAAAGACACAGTGAAAAAGGAAAGGAAGAGAGTAAGGACAAAAGCTGTTTGAAAAACTGAAGATGCCAGTTTTTGTAAGTTTTCAGATGTAAGCCTGAACAATTTACACAAACCTCAGTGTAGTTGGTTGATTCTGAGTTCTGGTACAAGGATCTCTACATCTCTTAAACAGCTGAGGGAGGGGATTGTCCCACTCTGCTCTGCGCTGGTGTGGCCTCACCTTGAATATTGTGTGCAGCTTTGGGCACCACCAATATAAGAAAGATACTAAGCTCTTAGAGAGCATCCAAAGGAGGGCAATGAAGATGGCCTTGACGGGAAGCCATAGGAGGAGCGGCTGAGGGCACTTGGTCAGTTCAGCCTGGAGAAGAGGAGACTGAGGGGAGACCTCATTGCAGTTACAACTTCCTTGTGAGGGGCAGAGGAAGGGCAGTCACTGATCTCTTCTCTGTGGTGACCAGTGACAGGACATGAGGGAATGGCCTGAAGTTGTGTCAGGGGAGGTTTAGGTTGGATATTAGAAAGCGGTTCTTGACCCAAAGGGTGGTTGGGAATTGAGAAGTGGCCACAGCCCTAAGGCTGAGTTCAAGAAGCATTTGGATGATAGTCTCAGGCACATGACGTGACTCTTTGGGATGGTCCTGTGCAGGGCTAAGGGCTGGACTTGGTGATCTTTGTGGGTCCCTTCCAACTCAGCATATTTTGTGATTCTGAGTTGTCACATTTGGAGCTCTGAGATGGACCTGAGGTAGTGCCTCGAGACAGAGCTCAAAACTGGACTGGACAGCTGACACTAGTCCTGCAAAATTTGCTGCAGGTACTACTGAACAAGAAAACAAGTTACCTGACCGAGCCCAGAAGGACTGAATTAAGGTGGAAATCTAAATGGGTCACTGTAAACATGATTATGCATCCACACCTAATGCAGGCAAGTGAAAGAGAAGGCTGAAAAATTAGAAAAGTTTCTGATTTGAGGTTAGATGATCACAGTAGTCCTCTGTGGCTTTAATCTTTGACTCTATGAATAAACAATGAGAGTATTTAGAGTGCAGAGGAAAACAGGGAAACCTTACCAGCAGGTGCTCAGTTGGGTTCACAATAATATTCACTGCTGGATACCCTTGCTGGTTGGGGTCCACTATTAATTAGACGGTGCTAAGAACACAAGGATGGGCAAGAAATGATCACATTTCGCTTGAAAGCCTGTGGAGGGCTATCACCCACTGCAACTGGGGCACCAGGAAACTTTCAGCAGAGTTTGCAGCCAGAGCTCTCTGTTGACAGCTTCTGTTTTTGGGAAGATTAGTGGGAAGGGGCAAGTGCTTCCTCTGGGTCTGAGGAAAAAAGGTGAATGATACTTTAGGGAAAGCCATGAGAAATGGTTTTTACTGCTGGTGCTTATTGTGCTTGTGGTTGCAGTATATGCTCCTATTTGTTATGATGCACTAAGATTACGCAAACTGCACAGCTATACAATTATTAGGAAAAGGTAGTTGCACTGAGGATGACTTTTAGGATCTGTGAACACTGAAATGTAAACCCACTGAAGTGTTCACTTATTTTCACAGTGATCTCTGTCCTCCTTAATGATGAACTAAAAAATTTTATTTATATAAAGGTGCAGCTCTCTTGCAAGTCGAGCCTTTGCACTGGAATCACAGTAATGGTGGAAGGAATGTGCAGTAGGAGGGAAAGCTGTTTCTTTCAGAAAGTTGCCTCTGTTTGCAGATACTTTTTAAAGTAATATACAGTATCTCTTTAAGCACATATTATTAGTATGGGATTTCCCTATGTCATTTGCTTGTGCAAGACTGATATTTCATAGGGAACATAAAAGACAAAGAGATGGGTTAAAATGAAAACGGAGTGTACTAAATATCTTTTTGGCATAAGACTGCAGCCAGATGGACTCTGAGCAACTATTTTTCCAAAAGGCTGTGTAGCATTGGCCTAAGCATCCTATGAACTAGGATATGTACAACATGTAGAGAAAGAGCAGCATCTGCTTAGCTTTCCTATCATCCCTCATCAAAATAATTTAAAAAGGTATTTTCAAGGATTAAAGGGTTTGTTACAAATAACAGTATTAATGAACAAGATACAGTTTCATTCTCCCATCATCATTTCAACAAAAGTACATACCCAAATGAGGTGAAACACTTCCCTTTGATTCTATCAAAGGCTTTTTCTACTGTCATATTAACCAATTTATCTTGGATTTTACATATCACACTAGCTGAGATTTGGTTTTCACAGCTAAGCGTTGTAATACCTTTGCAAACCTGACTATAAACAAATGACTGGGCACCTTCAATTGTTAAGGTCAACTTTATGATTGATGAGCATAAAAATCCTCCCAGGAAATGTACTATTTAATTTTGGAACTGAACATTAAAGAACCACAGAGTGTTAACGTAACAGTTAAAAAAACCTTACACTGCCATCACAGTGCTGATAACTGCCTTTGCCAGAGAATTATTTTCTTCTTTAACTCATCAACTCAGTCAGGGGGAGTAACTTTCTGTGTGAATATAAGGCAGATCCAGTATAGCACAAATTTAAGTAGCTTTCACTTGAGGATTACCCATAGCCTGTTTCGCAAAAATGTGTTGAATTTCAGGTTTGAGTTTTATTAAGCAATACATCACTCATAAGTTCCAATTTATTAAGAAGTAATACATCAAAATATAATAAAATAAAGTCTTAGCTAACAACTACGTGATTACTCAGCTACTTACTGCAGGGGATACTTGATTTTATATATATATATGTAATCATACGAAGAGCTAGTCAACCCTACCAAAAATGCCAATGTATTGAAATTGCAACTTTCCACAGAAGTGTACTAGTTCAGATCAAACTTTCATTGAGAAAGGTTTCTTTGCTGCAGGACAGAATTTTTGATCAAAATGAGAGAGAGAGAGAGAGAGAGAGGAAAGAGAATAGCCTGGTGTTATTAAAAGCCATGGAAATCGAAGTGCCCTTAAATAGACCCACATCAGGAGTCTGGTTCTCTTGCAGTCCAGGTTCCCCACTGGACAACTCTAATCCCATATCCTCTCCCTCATCTTCAAAAAGTTTTGGCTTTATCTTGTGAAATAAGTAAAGTTTTGAAGTTTCACCAAACTGCAAAGCTGTTTCTCACACTATCTTCTCATTCCCCTAGCATTTTGTACAGAAAGCTCTGTGAAATGAGTTCTGAGATCAGCAAGAAGTTCAACTAAAAATAGTTTAATGTATGAAATTAAGTAACCAGTTATTAAAATACCTATTTAGTTGTCAGATAATGACCTATAATAGCCATGCATTCTTGAATATATGCCTAACTGCTATACCCAGTTTTCTATGAAGAGAGGTACTATAATTCTTATGTTTGATACTTATCCAATATTAATTTATACACAAAATGTTAGCTAATTAAAAAGAAAACTCATATTATTAAGATGTATTATTCCTGTGACAGATAAGAGAATTCAAGCAAAATTATTCTTTTTCTCCATTAGGCTACATGTAGAAAATTCATTACAACTTTATGATTTCACATCTTCATAAAAATTTTGGTTTCCATTGCATGTTTTAATTATTATTTTAATATAAAGCTTAATTCTATCATTTAGTACAAGGCAATTACAAACCCAAAACAAACAGATGATTTTCCCTTTACAAATTTACTGGGAGTTTGCTGCTGGTAGACCAGTAGAAGTTTGGAGAGAAGAGGCAAGCAGACACCTGCCATTTCCCATCTGAAGCCTACAATGGAAAATGTATTATTCAGTATGTACAGGTTCCTAAAGCAAAACAATAAAAAACCAAAAAGAAAAAAAGGAAAACAAATACATATTGACACAAAAATAACTTTTCTTTGATTTACATAATCTGCTGGTACATTGTCTTAGTTTGAGAGAAAACTAAGATATAATGTTGGCCAAGAAATAAAATAATCCCTCTCCTTAAATTTAGAAA
>JAWWTY010000106.1:97784987-97808031 GCA_035222235.1 Margarornis squamiger
CGTCTTTAGTCGTGCTAAAGCATTGCCTCCAAGCTTCTCATGGAAGGAATTCTAACTGGGTTTTGAAACTATAACATACATCGCTAGCACTGCCTTTCACCATACAATTAGTAAATTATGAATAATGCTAGCATTAAAAATTACTGAGTTGGAAGGGACCCCTCAGGATCACTGAGTCCAACTCCTTGCAGCACAGGGCAGGGTATATCAAAGGCAGGCAGAAATATGGTTTGACCAGAAAACTGGGAGATGCAGAGGGTAGGACCAGGAGGATGACAGCAATTATTTTTCTGTTCCTATTCCAACTTCATCCCATCAATTAAATACCTTGAACTGCACAAGCTCATCTCTACACTGAAGACCAGATGTTCACAATGTGTCTCAGGCATGCATCTACTTTTTCCCTCTGTGCAGTACCAAATTTATGATTGGGCTTAATATACCCTTCTAGATACAAACACTGCTTCTCTTTTATCCTTGACATGTTGAAGACAGACAGTCTTAACTTGTTTCTTTGCCTTGAATAATTAACAATGTTGGTACAATTTCCGAAAGCATCTTTCAAAACAAAACTATATTTTCTGTGATGGTGCAATTACTAGCCATCAATGAAGAATCTATAGGAAAACTATATAAAATATTTAAATTGGAATTAAAATTGAAAGAGTAGGCTAGGTGCATATTTAGGCTTCTGCTTCAATAATTTATTATAATTGCAGTAATGCAACAGGGGAGCTGCTATGGCAAGCATAGCTGTAGAATTACTACTAGAAAGTAGCAAGAGTTTATGTAATAAATATGTTTCTTAAATACAAATGAAGCAAAAGAACTTGTAAATGTTATTTATAGTTTCATTGCAAGCCATGCGACTGAAATTAGATGGTGCAAATGAAAGGCGGTGGCTGTGCTTCCTTTCAGAGAAATGTCATTTATCTCATGATTTTGGGTGAGGCCTCTGCTTGCAGATCCCCTGGGAGCTGGTCAAAGCCCAGAGAAAGGCAGGATGAAGTGGCTGCAAGCTCTGGCTGGAAGGAAACCTACCTACAGCTCTGTGACACTGCCCAAAGTGTTCCCGCTGTCCCTGCGCCACATCAGACGCGCTGGTGCGCCCGGGGCTGCAGACAGAGCCGTGCGGCAGAGCTGTGGCTGCCTCCCTGCCTCCCGCTGCAGGGAGCTGCCCCTGCAAGAACACAGATCACCACGGAGAAGGAAAGCAAGGAGAAAGGAAGGATGGCATGACAGAACAGGTGCAAAAGTACGGTCAGTAAAACAAAGGCAAAGGCCAGAAAACAGAGCTTAGCTTTTTGATTTAGCATGTAAAAACAAGAGCAAAGCTGAATTGCCTTTGTCTTTTCTCCAGCACAGACAGAAAATTACATGGAAAACACAACTCTGCTAGGATGACAAAAACTTTCTGGGAAAACAAAACATGAAAGGTCACACAACTGTGGATGTGTCTTCACTGGAAAAGCTGGGTTTTGTCTCATGTAATGAATCCACACTATTTATCTCGAAGTAAAAACATAACAAAGGTACAGTACTGTAGTTTTAAACACAAACTATATCCAAATCACATATACACACAGCTGTGGTGTAACTAAATGAACCCTGAGATCTCAGATGGCATCACCTTGAAAATGCACACCTATCATGGGGATAAAATGTATTACACAATGAACAGAAGAAAGGCTGTATTTAGGCCACCTTCTGTGTCAAGCCCACCAAAATTCACACAGAGGCCACTTCCTCACTCTGGAGCTGGAAGAGCAAGGACTTGAGATGTCAGCAGTCAGTGATGTCAGTGTTCAGTGACATATCCAGCACTGGAGACTGGCTCATCTTTATCCAGCCTGTCACTTCCATCACCAGAGTAATTACTGAAATAAAAGAAGATGTTCTCAGATTTATGGCTAAGCATCAGAGATCAGAATTTTGCCCAAAGAGTCTATGACAATTTAGAGCACAATACAGCTTTCACTGAATCCTATGGTCTTCCAGTACAGTAGTCTCACAGGCACTTCCACATTCTTCAGAAGAAGCTAAATAAGGTCTGTAGCCTTTTCTGAAACCACAGAGAAGGTAACTCACACAGCTGACGTCTTCCTAGTGCCAAACTGAAGACTTAAATCTTAAAAAAATACATTTGGTAAAATAGCTGCCTTCAAAACAATCCCAACTGCCAAACCTTTTTAAAACAAAGTAAAATAGCTTGCAGACCAGGAAGCCATCATCAGCTCATTCTTACTCTGTGGTGGGGAGATGGGTATGAGAACACACCCCAAAAGACAGGTCAATAAACTCAAGGTAAGGAAAGCAGCAGGGGGAAGAAAGAGCTCTCTGAAGCATCCTAGTTGCAGCTCTGTTTGAAGTGACTGTGAGACAGTACCAGACAGAGATTAAACTGGAAAGAAGGGGTGTTTTCTTTAGGAAGCTTATACTCAGACTTTCCTTTTGGGACTGCAAAAGTACTTGATTTCAACTGATCTTAGAAGTGTAGAATCATTTAGGTTGGAAAAGACTAAGATCATTGAGTCCTACCATTAACCCGGCATTGCTACGTCCACCACTAAACCATGTCCTTAAATGCAACATCTATTCACCTTTTAAATACCTCCAGGGACAACCCCCACTTTGCTGGGCAGCCTGGTGCAATTCTTGACAACACTTTTGGTGGAAAAAAATTTCCTAATATCCAAACTAAACCTTCTCTGGTGCAACCTGAAGCCATTTCACCTTGTCCTATACCTCATTATGTGGGAGAAGAGACCAACCCTCACCTTGCTACAACCTGCTTTCAGTTAGTTGGAGAGCAATAGGGTCACCATGAGCCTCCTTTTTTTCAGGCTAAAGAGTCCTAGCTGCCTCAGCTGCTCCTCATAAGACTTGTGTTCCAGACCCTTTTAAGGCAATAAAGTTTACGTGGTTTGTATATCTGAGTTCCACCTCCCTTCAGTAACTTGTGAATAGTTTTGCCTGTAACAGTGCCGTGTTAGAGGTGTGAAGGATGCAAATTCCTTTAAGCATCATGGAAGTACACAGCCCAGTGGAAGAGAGGCAAAAGTCTGTGTCCCCACCTGTGTCCCCAGCAGGGATTGGCAGAAGCTCAGGTGTCATTTGGACTCCAAAGCAAAGAGACAAAGCACTTAGGAGTGCTCCAGCCACAGGGAAGTTCAGTGCTTGTCTCTCCTATTAGCTATCCAACCAAAACCAAGGCAAACCCAAGCAGAGCACCACATTACATGCTTTTTGCTATTGCTAAAGTGTGGTTTTCCCCAGAAAGCCCTTTGAAGCCTTAGAGCTGGCCTTCCTCCCTGCCATGTAAACCTAATGAAACACATTGCAAATTCTATAGGTAATATTTTATTTTTTCCAGCTGGCTGTCCCAGAGCAGGAGTTGAAATGGAATGCACACATTTCAAAATTTCACATTAGGCAAGCCTAATCTATGTGTATTTACACAAAACATAATGAGTTCTACAGCTTCATGGGTTACATATTCTATAAAGTTAGTTGCAGTAATTATTGATATTAAGAAGATATCATCACAGCCAGAAGGACTAGAAATAACCTAGGTTCTGTTCAAAACTTTCTAACTTCTAGAAAACAAATTTGTGACCTTAAAAAAAAAAAATTAAAAGTACGATACATAAATAAAAATCCTTATAATTTCAGATACCTGTTTAAATGACATTGAAGTGAAATCTGCAACTTCTCCCAGAACTTCAGCAGTGCTTCTTTCAGCACAAGCAATAGTGATTGCATTTTACAGTACTATACTTTTTCCAAAACATAGCTTAAGTAAGGAATTCATCACGAAATTACATGTTTATTACAAGACATCTTACCTGGACATATTTAGGGCAAGCAATAGAAAAGAATAGAAAAAACAGAAAAGCTATTTTTTTCTCTTACTACTTTATATGGCATTATGAAAGAACAATTTCCCTAGATTATCATAATTAAGCAATAGAGATTGTACTTTTGTTTCAGCAATATATATTTTCTCATTTCCATTTGCACCAATAAGCAGCTCAAGAAATATTTACATTCTTTGCACTATGCCATGTAAAAGCTATAATGACAGTAAAACAAATTGTTAGGATCACTTTTTGGAGTAATAAAAGCTGGCAATATAATTAAACTACAAGTACAATTTTTTAGTAGCACTCCCAGAAATCTGGACCAGAATTTTGAAATGCCACTCTGGGTTTTGGGTGCCTTATTTGCACAGTTGTAAAGAGATATGAACTGTTGGTTTCACATTTTACAAATGCACACTTATTAGATGTATACCTCAGCTCCACACATCCAAAAATGGTCATTATAAAACAACAGGAACTGCCAATAACCTTGACCCCATGTTGTGCATGCACTGTACATAACACTGTAATGTAGAAAAAGGCAAATCTTTCTGGTATATTTATTTATTTCACTGATAGGCAAAGTTTGTCACCTCTCTTGCTTATAACTATTTTCAGCTTTTATTTTTCACTTAAGTAGATGATTTCCTGTGCTCTTTTAATCACCTCTTCTAAGATGTCATTTTTTTTTGTTGAGATCATTAGCATAATGTAAAGACTGTAACAAAGCTATACCCCTTACCACATGAATACTTTTCACCTGATATTCTGAGGCATAATTATATTTTCTTCCTGAAAATATACTTGCTCACTTAACAACAGTCTAATATTACTAAACATCCTTCAAAGAGTAGCTGATAACAAAATTGGACACTATCCTTTATTTACAAAAAATCCACTCCTTTTCCATAACAAAATTAATGCCATAATAACAGAGAGACTTTTTCTTGACTTACAGATTCAGGTCTTTTGAGCCAGCCCCTTGGGAATGCTTTTGTCTCTCTTTTCTCCCCCCCCCCCCCTTTCTTTTTTTCTTCCCAAGGCCACACCATAAGTGCTTTCTCTCTGTACCCCTGTTGTGTTTAGCTGTCTCCCTGTCTCACACAAAGCCGGTCTCACATCAGCTCCTTCTCTCTGCATTTTTTACAAAATCCTTCGAGAAAAACATGCAGCTGAATGGTCTGGCTCATTTTCCAAATTTCTATGTGGGTTGTGGTTTTCTGTTGTTTACCAAAACAGCATTTCATTTTTCCTTTATTTACTATAAATAAAAGGTTGCTTTCAAAAGGTCGTTCAGAGCATCCTCATCCTCTCTCCTCCTCCCCCACTATTAATTTTATCTTTTGCCTTCATAGAAAAGAAAATACCAATTTCCCCTATGGTGTGGTGAGAAAGAAAGTAATGATTTCCATGTGATATAAATTAAATACGGATATAATTGCATGGCTTTTTTTTGCATCAGGGGAATTTTATCTCAGCCCAAATTGGTTTTGTGGCTGTCCAAGCCTGCCTCACTGCTTCCCACCCAATTTGCCTTCAACCACCCAGGACGGGCATCTTTCACTGAGCCCCCAAGGAATGTCTGTTGTTGCTGTGAATTCTGCTGACTGAGACAGGTCTTACTCATTTTGTTCTAATGGAAAATTCATCTCTGTCACAGGAGTATCCTGCCATCAGTCTGCGCTGAGAACTCGCATCGACATCAATGGGAGCTTCGCAAGCATTGTGCAGGTAGGGTATCATCATCATTATTTATTAAACACTAATGGAGTCCCAGATCCAGATCATTAAAAGTTACAGTTGAGATGCAGTCAGTATAAGACTGGTGATTCTTGAGGAGTGGTGATATTTTCTTTTATTCTCTGTTTCTTTGCTGCGTTTCCACTATATTTAACATGAGAAGTGGGTGTTTTTTCACTTCAACACTAATCTAAGTGTGACAGTGAACTATTGAAACTATAGGGGCAACCAACTATAAAAAGTATTTTAAAATGAGTCTCCCAGAAGATGACCTGCATTAAAGGCAAAGTCAAGTTAGTCCTGTGTTGATATCTGTATATGTTTGATAGTGATGAAAATATATAATTTGTCTTGTATATCTCATATTTACTTCTCCTAGGATTATGCCATGTTCTGAAGAACGTACAAGTCTTCTAAGACAACTAGGCTAAATGAAAGATCCAACATTTATTTTATTAATCTTATAAAATATATCCACCTCATCATCTTGTACAAGTTATGGTGTTTTTTCTTTTTGTTTTATTTCCTTCCATTTAAAAACCAAATCAGTCTGTGAAGCTCCTGATTTGTTCTGTTTTCTTTGCTTTATTTTATCTGCTTTGGTGACCACAAGACTTGACTAAGGTGAAGATGGCAGCTTGTGGAATTATTTCAATGACTGTTTCGTCCAAAAATTAGTCTCCTGGAGCACCAAGCTGTTGCATTCTTAGCACATTGTATTTGATCCATCCAGATCTACTTTTTCTTTTCCTGTTATTAATGAGGAAAACCAGACCTGAAGCCTTATTTTGTGCTATTGATCACATTTTGCCCCACAAATCACTCCTCCTGCACAATCCTTCAGCTGCCTCCTGTGGAGAATTCAGCGAGTACAGAGTGAATTTCTAATCAGCTGCGACTGTTCAGCACTAGGGCTCGCAATTATGCTCCCAGTGCCTGTATCTGCTAGTGTTATACATTTGTATTTGCTTCTTGCTGAGATCACACAGTTGGGAAAGCAATCATGCTCCATTACTCCTGGTTTTGACTCTTGGCCCATATGGCTGCTTGCGGACAGTCTTTCAGCGCTTTGCTTCATTTATAGTTAACATGGTTAATGACTCTTTGCTTTCTGCAAGTCCTGATCTGCTGAGATTTGCAGCTGCTCTTTGTTAGTGGGGAAAGCTTTCCCTCTTTTACACTGCAAATTTCTGCTCTGCCTAATGACAACTCTTTTTTGGAATGGGAGGAAAGGAAAGATGAAGCAAGTGGTTGCCCTTTTACTATCAGCAATTTTATCTGGGAATGGCTTATATGAGAGGTTTCAGTCTGGCTTCAGGGAGTACCATGGTCCTGGGATTGCTTTACTTAAGGTCACAAATGATTTATCACCCGTTGCTGATTCAAGTTAAATTACAGTACTCCCGCTGATGGATCTTTCTGCTGCCTTCGATACAGTAGATCTTGGAACTTTGTGGAACCATTTGAAGCAATTGCTTAGATTATGAAGCACCATCTCCGATCGGTATCGTTCGGAATTGATGGTGCATTATCAGGTTGCAACTTAGCAATTGTGGATCAAGTTCTGCCTCACTGGTTACATTGCTCCTCAGAATATAATATCCTATAATCCTCTCTCTTTTTTATTCACTACAGATGTGGACAGAATTCTCTAGCAGCACAATATTAATTTTCACTGTAACACAACATATAGATGTATTTGTCTTTTACAATTTAGCTTCTTGCTGGAGTTTAGACCACATCTGTTTGTTTTACCAGAGCATGATCTGGGATAGTCACAAATGGTTTGAAACCAAACTGAGATAAAATATAATTGGTTTTGGCAAACCCTCACTGTCAGTTAGGTGGTTCTTTGTAGGCAATCAAAACTATCTATACATATCTAAAGTATGCATCTGGAGCTGGTCAGAACATTTTCATTAAATGAAATCTCAAAATGTGCTGCTTTGTCAGAGCCAAAACATTTTGCAGAAAATGTGTCTGTTTAAATGATGCTTTAATCTGGGAGGTATTCAAGATTCAAGGCTACTGGTCACTTCTGAAGGCAAAAACAGAGAAAGCATGCAGTCCAGTTTGAAAAGCCAATATTTTTCACCTCAAAGCAATTATTTCTGAAAAACATTCAGAAGGTTCTAGTTTTGTTCCCATGACAGCTGAAAACAATGTTGACACCACAAAAGCTGCCATGAAACAATTACCACCCTCTGAAATGGATTTTCACAAAAGCTGTACCTGCATCACCCCTTCAGCTGCACAGTCCATCTGCACAGAGCACCCATGTGTAGGTTATGGTGAATTCAGAAGCTGAAGGACTGGAACAGCGTGGGGCTCTGTCATGGTAATTGGCAGTTCACTGCTGGTCTTTCACTGCCTGGGAAATTGTAACCAACAGAAACATCTGCTTTGTGATGAGAGATTCCAGGGAAAAAAATACTATCCATCAGAGAAAAGATAAAAATTCAAAATATAAATATTTTTAAGAAACTAAGATATGGATGAAAATTATGTGGTCAATCAACATGCACATTTTAAGTATGTTTTTGATGTTCCAGGGGTTTTTAAATGCTCAATTAAAGTTTTAAAACTTGTTGATATAAAGTTTTAAATGAGAGAAATGTGCATATAAAAATGATTAATTTCTCAAGATCCCTACCAAACTTTTCAATTTGCCATCCTTTAGCATTTACTCTTATAGGCTTTTCTGTTTCCTAATCCTAAGGGTAATTCCAGACAATTATGTCAAAGAGAAGACACTTGTTTCCAGAGAGAGGTCTAGTCATGGCTCATTTACCCAAGCTGTGGGCAAATGGAACTCTTCAGAGACATTTCTCTTTCTGCTGTTCTTCAAAGAGCCCAGCTTGGTGATCCAAGGGCACTTCACCCTACACAAGCCCTGAAGTTCCAAACATGGACCTCATAAATTCATGTGCGGGAGCCAGGCACCGCTGGGTGCTGCAGTGCTTCTGGAGCTGCAGCTCCGTGTCTGCAAACCCAGCACTACCTGTTTCAACAGAGCTCTGAGATCTTCAGGTCAAGTGCTCACCTTCAAGCAATGGAGGACGTCTGTTTCCAAGGGTTTTAGGTAGATTTATCTCCCTTAGAAATGGCAGGGAGTGCTTTTAGCAAGGCTACTTGAAGAACCACCAGTGCACAAGAGACCTGTGCAGCAGACAAAGGTGGATGCACTCGCAGTTTGAATGTCAGAGCTGATTGCTTCCCCAGGCCAGTGCATGCTCTTTGATAGGGACATACAGATGTCCCTTTTACCCCCACGCTGGGTCAGATCCCCAAGGCATTTTCACTGTGGGACAGAAAGGCTTGGTGAAAGAAGTGCAAGAATACCGATTAATCCCCATCCTGCTCCTTCCCTGCATTGGGTAGAAACCATGTAGGTTATTTGCTTTGTGGTAAACAGCTTAGTAACAAAAATATCCAGATATCAGATTAAATCACATAACTAATTGCCATTTGGGGTATGCCACACAAAGCACAGCAACAGGCTGATCAGACAAATAGCTCTCAATTATTTGATAAAGCAAAAATTGCAGAGGCATGGAAAAAAATTATATCTTTACATACTTGCCACCCCCACACAGCTGCTGATGGCCACCAAATGCACAGTTCTGCTTTGCATTAGCCACAGTCAACAGGTTTAACTTGTTACACACTGGAAAAACATTGCCAATGTTATACCCAGGTGCATTAACACTAGCAGTCTGCCACTGATGTCCAGTTATCCCCATTGCTCAGCACCTAATCTTGAAAGGATTAGGAACATGGAAAAAAAACTAAAACAAATTGCAATCAATATTTAAGTGAAATTATCACAAAATTCATAAGATCATTAAAATATTGCAGGGGAAATATCTCTGATGTTTGGGTTTTTTTAAATTCTTGCAGTGCATTTATTCTTTATTTATTGCTTTATCTCTGCTATTGCAGAGTTCAGAAGAGTCTCATGTTTTCCTCTCTGGTTGTGTACAAGGGTCTGCAGAGTCCACATTTGGTTTTAGGTTGGTTGATGCCAATCACTTCCTTCTTTTTATACAGCAAGCACTACCCACACCTACTACAGCAACAAGTGCCAATAGTATTGCACTACACTTAATTAAGAAACATTCAGAGTCCTCTTTGTAATAGAATCACAGAATCTGCTGAGTTGGAAAGGACCAACAAGTCCAGCTCCTGGCCTGAAGAGGACCATCCCCAAGAGTCACACCATGTGCCTGAGGGCATTGTCCGAATGCTCTTTGAACTCTGTTAGCCTTGGGGCTGTGACCACTTCCCTGTTCCAGTGCCCAGCTCCTCTGGGTTTGATAAGCAGGACTTTCCTCTCATGAAGCCATGCTGGCTGTGACCAGTGACTGCGTTGTCTTTCAGGTGTTTTTCAATACCTCTCAGAATAATATTTTCCATAACTTTCCCTGGCACTGAAGTGAGACTGTCAGGCCCGTTGTTTCCAGGTCCCTCCTTCTTACCCTTCTTGAAAATCAGGACATTTGCCAGCTTCCAGACAGCTGGGACCTCTCCAGACTTGCAAGGCTGCTCCAAAATCTTAGAGAGAGGTTTTGCAATTACATCAGCCAGCTCTTTGAGGATTCCTGTATGAATCCCATCAGGCCCCACAGATTTGTAAAGATTCAACTGGAGCAGCAGGTCCCCCACAAAAAACTAATCATAGCTTAAAGAAACACAAACTGTCTTTTGTCTTGCATTTTGATACTCCAGTTTGGCTCTCTGCTGATAATTACTAGACTTGCTTATTCATAAAAATTACTTATAAGTTTCTCAAAGCCATTTACAAAGGCATCAGGTATTACCATGGTCTCTGCAGATGTGGAAAGGAGCTGGTAAAAGATGACTTTGTTGCAGAGTGCCTGAGTAGGAGACTTGAGCCCTATTTCCAGTCCAGTACTATAACAATTTTTGATCTCAATTTTTTAAAAGACCTTCCCAGGATTTGGGTATGTTGAGAAAAAACAGAAATCAATGATACTTTCTCCAGTTTGAGAGGACCATATCCAGTGTATTTTGGGGGGACTAGGTGAGCAGAGTAATTTTCTAGAAAAAAAAAGATCTTTGAAAAGTTCAGTGGAAATAAAGATCACACAGGATGTGTGAAATTACTTGGAAAAAACCATACAATCAGGACTTACATTATAACCATAGCTGTTCCTCTGGAAAAAAAAAAAATTCTCAAATATTGTAGTTTATAAATCTTTGAGATTTTTTACATTTTCATGTAAGCACATGAATCAATTTTCTAGTCTACTACTAGTCAAACCTCTCCTACTGAATCTTGCCTCTACACCCTGTTTAAATCCAATTGTTCTACAGGTTTTGGGGAATGGTCTTGGGGTTTGGAGTTGGAGTTTTGTTTTGCTTTGGGGGGTTTGTTTCAGGTTGTAGTGCAGGGGGTTTTGCCTATTTGGTCCAAGCAAGATTCCCACTGAAACTATCTCCTTACCATATCTGATGAAGTTCCTTAAGGCTTTCACCTAACTGCTCTTCTAAAATTTACTCCAGGCTGCAAGATTACTTGCTATGTGTAGCAGGGCTCTTCATCCTGGAATGTGGTCACAGGACAATGTGCTATTTACAAATCTATCAGTGGTGGGTTGAGAGCCAGATGATGCTAAAATCAGTCTGACTCATCAGCCCCAAATCAACATACTGTAGTGAGGCAAAGATTTTGCAGATAAGCTGCTAAACTGACCTGGAGTTATGTGGCTGACAGTCCATCACCCTGTATTATAAAAGTCCAGTCCACTTTCATATAATCAGATTCTTCTAACATACTCCTCTTGGAGTATGTGTAGATTCTCCCTTGTAGTGGCAATGTCCCTTCAAGGATACTCCTTGAGATTAGAAGAAAGAGACAAGCCTGCAAGTGTTGGTATGGTGAGTTACATCAAATCTCTCCTTAATAATTATCTCTTTTGTTAGCTTTAATATAATTGATTTAATATAGTGCACTATACTATAAACTAATAGCAGTTTTTAGCTTTTATATTGTGCAGTAAATAGTCCTGATTAAGATCTTTTGTCTAATAATTTGTAATAATAAACAATTCATTTCATATAAATATTCCTGGTTTGCCACCTTTAACCTTGCACAACAAAGTTGTACTTAAAACTGTTGACAAAGTCTGGGGCTCAGGTTGGATGCAGCCACACCTAGGTTCCCCCCTGAGAAGGAGTTTGGAAAGCAAGGGTGTCCTTTCTGCACCTCATGACTCAACAAGAGGGCTTCTCTAATAAACGTTGTCTAAAGCCCCACTCCCACCCATGACACTATGTGAAATGCGTGCCAGCCCTTTTTGCTCCTCGTCACCCGTACTCGCATCAATTTTCTTCTGACAATTGGATGCTTCAGGACCCCAGCTGCCACAACTGCACATGGAATTGCTTAGAGAAAGGTTGGGGTGCAGTGTAGGGACCCAGTGAGCCCCTGACCTATCTGCATGGATTTATAGACTGTGGATCTGTAAGTGCTCCAGCAGGACCTATTGCTATCACTGCCTAAGAACACGGAGGGGAAATACTAATTTGAGACCCAGCTCATCTGGGTTTGTGACTTGACCTGCCTCTGGGGTATGTAGGGCAGAATGGCCCTTTGGGAAGTCACCACGTGTCTGGCTTGAAAACCAGCAGCCCTGCAGCACAGGCAAACACAGCACAGCATTAACAGCTTCTTTCTCAGAGATTAGGGCCATGGAAGATCACTTGATCTGCACTCCTGGGACTTCCAGACTGTAATTAGCCTGATTTGCTGCCTTAACCTTTCTCCTTGCATATTCCCAGCTAGTAGGACTAATTAAACCTCCTGAACATGGGAAGTTTCAGACTGGCCTGCAATGCCTACTGCAGCTTCCCTGTATCTATCCAGCCCTACAAACACTGGGGTAAGAGAAGACACGTATGGGAAGACCTGACCCTCCTCCTATCTCAGCAAGGCTGGCAGCAGATTTTCCTTACTTCAGCCCATCTAAACATGCCAGAACAGGGGTGAAAAGCATAGCAGGAATGAGACCTACAAGGAAGCAACACAACTGCCAAAATGTGCAGTAACTGGGAGTGGAGTGGGTCATTTAGTTGTATTTTGCTTGATATCCACTCACTCAAAAGAGGACATGTTCTGCCCTTTTTCTATAAGTGGTCAAGAGAACAGAGGAAGGCAGTGACTGCTGTCCCCATCTGCCACTATGGGCCTCTATGGCTCATCCAGCTGCCACAGGTTAAGTGTCACTGTCCTAAGCAAAAGGCACAGGAAAAAAACATCTGACAAGCAATTTTCCATACTCTTCCCAGTACTGCTTAGTAAAAACAATTACAGTAAGACCTGAAACTAAGCAGCACTTCACTCCCTTCTCCTAGATACTTTCCCTGTTGGGATGTTGACTTAAAGCCCAAAGCAGCACAAGGTAGACACTGCTTTAGGGCGATTCTACTATTGCAACAGCACTAACAGGCTGGAAATGAATAGCATATGCCTGTCTGGATCAGGCTGGCCAAGCAGCTTTGAACATAGGACTATATGACCCTTGACACAAGACAGGTTGATTTATTACACTGTTAGCCCTGCTGACAACAGGCAATGTGGGCTTGGCACTGTCTGGTCATTTTTCAAGCTCTTTGCACATTACTGGCTCCTATATCCTCTAACATATTACATCAGACAGTTCAGCTACAGAATACTAAAAGCTCCTCTCTCCTGCATCACTTCCTTCCTTTTTCTCTGTTTTCTCAGGTAGTAGACAAATATGTGAATCTAATGCAAGATAGGAGGTTAATATTTGTATCAGCAGAAAGATTAAACATGCATGATGTGGGTAAGGTCAAAAGAATGGAGTAGAGGGTGTTATATTAATGCTTTTGCAATGATTCTTATTAAGTGATGCCCAATTACCCATTAAATATGTTCCCTGATCCAGAAAACACATTCTCATAAAAGGTCCTACCTCCTGTGTGCCAGGGAATAATCCAAGCCAGGGGACAATCCAAGAACAGATTTCTGAGTAGAAGAGTCACAATATCCTCTACATTTCAAAGGGTTCAAAACTGCTGCTGTTCTGGAGTAGTAAGGAACTATATTTCTTCAATGGCCACAACCAGAAGCACCAAGTTTGTAGACTCTAAGAACAAAAAGGCTTACCTCTACAGCAGGGTAAATAGCTTACAGCTCTTGAACTACATGCAGCTTGTGAATGTGGTTTCAGTATTGATCATATGCACCATGTTCACGTGTTATATCACATGCAGTGCTGGCATGGGGACTTATGAAGAATATCAATGCACAGTAGCGGGAGGAAATAAGTCAGCTGCAGCTGTTAAGACAACCATCACTGGACCAATCTCCAAGGATGACCAGGGAAACTGCACACTGCAACAGAATCATTCCTTGTGTAACCACTGTTTGGGCACTGAACCAGCCCAGAGGTCATTTGCTGTCCTTGCTCCCTGAAGCAGACTTTGCAGCAGTCACCTGACCAAACACTGTCATCAACTGAAATTCTGGCCAATGCTTGCTGCAAAAAAGACACAAATCTTATTGTGGTCCTGGACAAGGCATACAACTCAGCTTAGGAGGTCACTGCCCAAGATTTATTCTATAATAACAGGGTGAACTACAGCATCCTTGTAAGAGTGAAAAAGAAAAAATAACTACCCTCAGTCTAACAACACTGAGATTAGAAATAGGGAATTGCATAGAAACAAAGAAGTCCACTCAAGGCAAAAAAAAGTAAAGGAGCTAAAGGATACAATACTTGTAAATAGCAAAGACATCACCATGAAGACACATGAGAAAGCAAAGAGATTGTTAAAGGCCTTTTCCCTTAGTCCCAACATGTACAAGAAGGGTGATGAGAAGACAGACTGCTGAAAATAGAAACTTTGTCTGAATAAGGAAAAAGGGAAAATGTGAAATAAAAAAAGTTGGAAATGTAAATGTAGAACAGCCATAAACAAAACCAAAATTATTAAGGATGCAACCTGTTAAAGGCATAAAGAACATGAAAAAACACCTCTTTCCCAACACAGAAGTAGAATCCTTGCCAGTGATCACCCAGTGACCACCAAAGTGCCAGGGCAAGGTAAAGGAAGGAGATACAAGGACTCCCTGAAACAATATCTCAGCCATATTGACCACCATCAATGGTCCACTCTGGCCTCCAACTGAGAGACATGGAGACACACCAGCCATAATACTGCTGCTTCCCTTGAGAACACAGACAGAATCAGTCTTGAGGAAAAAAGACAATGCGGGAAGAACCGTGCCTCATCAGTACTGCCTATGGAGACTTTCCACTGTGGCTTTTGCAATCGGACTTGCCTATCTCACATTGGCCTTTTGAGCCACCAGCGTGCTTGCAGCAAGCGTGGGTAGAGCTCTTCCCAAATCTTCGTTCACGAAGCCTAGCTATGATGATGATGATGATGATTACTGCTCATTATCCAAAACACATCTTTCAGCCCTTCTCTGCAGGGGGAATATGCTAAAGAATCACTTCAAGGCTGAGGGTCAACAGAGGAAGTCCCAGAAGAGGCCAGCTCAGACTATACTCATTCAGGCCTTCTTCAAAATCTGGGTACTGAGTTGTGATTTAATATCTATGTTAGCTTTGGCACTGAAACATGATGCTAATTTTTTTAGAGCTCTCAGAAGAACTGGAAACTGTACTTACAAATTTTCATGCTATGTAAAGTAGTTACACCAAGAAGAAAGCACTGAATTAGAAAACATGCTCAAATACAACAGGTAAGTGTCTAATTGACTTTTGTACTGAGTCATGTCTCACAAAAGTTAAAGCTGTGAGGGACCAATGAGCAGATGGAGCAAGATGATACAAAAGGACTCTTGCAGGGTCTCTTAGAGAAACTAAACTATCACACGTTAAAGAGGAATGTCCTCACATACATAAATTACTTTTTAAATGATAGGGGGAACAGATCAGGAAAAAAAGGCCAGCTGCACACTGGACGAATTTCAGTAAGACAGTCTCCCCAGGAGCTGCAATAGAGGCTGCAGTGCTCAATATACATGTAAGCAGCCTGTATAGGATCACTGATAGTGACAAAGCTTCAGGATGAGATAGGTTCACTAACCCTACAGCAGAGGCTTTTAAAAGCTCTCCAGTCTTCAGCAAATGGGCTGTCAGCTGAACTCAACACTGACAAACACAAAATCATCCGCATGGGAAAACCAGCACAAACACATTAAAGGTCTACACATCCACTACTGCTCAGGAACATGGCATAACAAGGGCCTTTCTCAGCCAGGGCCACCCAGCATAAAGTTCTGCCTAAATGAGAGCAGTAGCAAAAGTTTAGAGTGAAGCATAAAAAGGCAGTTAGTGGTCCTTTCCCAGCATACTATCCCATCTTCTGACAATCTGTGATGCCTGAACATCCTGAACCAGTAACATTCCCTCTGTTTTTTAATAGCCATTGACTAATTTTTCTTTCATGAATTTCTTTTATTTTTTTTTTTTTAATGCATGTAAGTATGTGATATCTGGACTATGCTGTAGCAACAAGGTTCTCAGTGAAATACTGCATTTTATGAAAAGAAATTAGGACAGTTCTCTGAAAATTACAGCTCAGTGGCCTGCAGTCATCAAATGAAGAAGCTGCTATAGGTGTAGCAAGCAAAACAGCAAACATCATAACACCACTGCGCTGATACGTGCTATGCCTGCATTTTGGTCACTGGACCCTGTACTGGTCATCCCAAGAAAGATAAGTCGGAGCCTGTAAAAGAAAAGTATAGGGCAGCAGAAAGATGACCATATGGGAAGTCTTTTATAGAAGGATGTTGTAAATAAAGTAAGATACTTCAGCTTGCAAAGATATGAGGAAGGAATATATCAGAGCAGTTTGAAAAGTAAGAATTCAGATGTAGGAGTGAGAAACATCTCTTTGGTTTCGAGAAATCTTCAGTTTTCACTTCTCCTAGATAACATCCATAGAGATTAATTTATTTTTTTTTTTTAGAATTTTCAAGAAGAGCTAGAATAACAGGAGGACAAAGCTACAAGTAGTTGCCCCTGACACTTCAGGTTTTACTGCAGGTGTGGTGGTGCATTCCCAGCTCCCACACCCAAGCTGCATTTTGATATGAGAAATGGTGTTTAGGCCTCAGCCCTGACAGCACCTGGTCTGAGCTCCTCTGAGCTTACCAGAAACACTGTCTGTTCCCAGGAGTTACGTGTTGTGTAATGACTTTCTCGGTTTTTTAATGAACAGCCTTGGAAACTTTTTTTTGGCCTGAATAACTATCCAAGTGGAATAATATTTTTTTGTTCTCACACTTTCAAAGTGTGAGAACAAATAAGTGTGGCCAGGATGAAAGGTTCTTATGACTAAATCCTGCTCTCCTGTGACCCTTTAAAGAATGTTGCAAGCAAGACCTGTTGAGCTATCCTGGGCTGCAGTGGGCTTCGACCAGCAAATCCCCTCTGAGTGGGACACCTCTCAGAGTTAGTGACTCTCATGTCTGCAGTTTCTGGAAGGATCACCAGCTGGTGGATCCTGGGCTGACATCTCACTCCTCAAGACTTAATCCTCCGCCCATTGAGAGGAATGAAAAAACATTTGAAGTGAGTATTTCGTGGAATATGAGGGAAATTTTTCATGGGTACCTTGTACAGACTCTTTATGTCTGTATGCATATGCTACATCAAATGTGCTGGGATACTAGTTTCCTAGATTCTTAAGCCCTTTAGATTTATAATTTGTAGTATAGTTCTGTTATAGTACAGTAAATCATATATGGATCCTTTGTTAAAGTTAAGTGTTGGCAGACCTTTAGGCTGTACTCCTTTTTGTTCTTACCCTTTCTGTCCTTTTGTCTTTCCTTCCCCTCCCGCACCACCCCCAACCTCCACATGGATGGTCTTGCATTTATTTTGGTTCAGACTGATGGTGATTTTAGATTTCTGTGTGCTTTCTCTTGGTATATTTTAACTGTCTAGTAAGTAGTAGAGTGAACCTTGCCAAGAACTCTGTCATGCCATTGCTTTTAATTAAACTTGCTTTTTCTGATACCTGTGCTGGTGATTCTTTGAGTGACCTTAAAACACTGATTTGATGGCAGCAGGAATTGGCAAAAGTGCAAAGAAATCCTAGCAGTAGTTTCTCCTATTCCAGGAAGCTCATGGTGAGACACCTTCTGTGGCCTTAATGGTGCTTGAGACAGGCAACTGTACACTTCAAATTTTTACATCCTGCTTGAGCAGGGAGGTTGGACCAGATGACCCGATGGGGTCCCTTCCAAACTGACCAGTTGTGTGATTCTGTGATTTTGTTAAACCAATGCAATTTGCATTTTTAATGAGACAGTTTCTTTCAAAGGATTTGTACAGAGCTCCATTCTGCAACAGGGTATTTGCTGCCCTTGTTTTGTAAAGGACACCCTCTTGATCGTTTGGGAACAGAAAAGGAGTTGGGGAATTGAAAATCAAATACCTATACAGAACTGTGTTATGAAATAAGGACTTTCTGAAACATCTCTATAATCCATCTGTCCTCTACAGAAACAAATATTGAGAGAAGAATTGGCTAAAAAATACTGTATTATTAGTGTGATCTAGCAAGAGAAATGTTTATCTATTTAAGGAATTTTTTTCAGTGTAAATTTAGTATGAAAGAGGTGTATTTCTGAATAATTTCCATACTGAAAGCACCAAGCGCTTGTGTATAAACAAAAGGGTTTTTTCTCCCTTTGTTAATTTAAATTGCAAATGTATCTAGAATCTCTCTGTAAGAGTGCAATATGGTCAGTAAAATACATGAGGAAATATTTGATACATGTCAGATCAGGATGTGACTTGAAGATGTGTATGATGTGAATGTTGTGTACTATTTCTGATGCGTATCATGTGTGAGATGTATTATTATGACTTTGAGAATCCTGTGTATGCTCTTTCTCTTCTCCAATAGCTTATTCAAGTAAGTGTTACTTACTCCAGTCTCATGATGCTTTTCAAAATGATAAAGATTTGTGTTCAACAAAGAATTTGATTTTCTATTAACCAACTGCCAATTGGTTGAAGGTCCTTTTCATGTTTCTAAAGGTTAAATTCTCCCCATGTGTGTGTTGCAAGCTCTAACCTATTTTTTTTGTTTCACTTTTAACCTGCTGTTATTTGGGAACTGAAAGAAAAAAAATCTACTGCAGATGAGCCACAAATGGCAGCTTTGAACACCGGCTGTCATTGAACAAGCTATTCATGCACTAACATTATAGCAAAGCAAGTAAGAAGAGTACAAAGAGAATTCATAATGCCCAATTTCCATTAACCAAATCTTTAAACTTTCTATACATACCTAAAGCACAGTCCTAAATTGTGGTGACTCAGCACACCTCCAAACCCTTCTCTATACTCCTTCATCCTGTCGTTGTGTGTTAAGACAAGATGGGGATGATCACCATCCCTCTGCATGCCTTGACAGAAACACAAGTGTCTATGTTGGAAGCAATCTGTTGTCCACCAAGGAAAAATCCACCAGTCCAGTAGGATTGCAGGATGCACATTCTAGAATCCTCAAAGATCAAGCTGATGTCGTTACAAAACCTCTCTCTAAGATTTTTGAGTAGCCTTGAGAGTCTGGAGAGGTCCCAGCTGTCTGGAAGCTGGCGAACGTTGTCCCAACTTTCAAGGAGGGCAAGAAGAAGGACCCTGGAGACTACAGGCCTGTCAGTCTCACTTCAGTGCCTGGGAAAGTTATGGAGAATATTATTCTGAGAAGTATTGAAAAACACCTGAAAGACAACGCAGTCACTGGTCACAGCCAGCATGGCTTCATGACAGGAAAGTCCTGCTCATCAAACCTGATTTCCTTTTATGACAGGGTTAACTCACCTGGCTGACCAAGGGAAGCCAGGTGATGCAATCTTTCTGGATTTCAGTAAAACTTTCAATACTGTCTCTCACAGGATCTTTCTGGACAAAATGCCCAGCCCACAGCTGGATAAACACATCGTGCTGGGTGAACAACTGGCTCAGAGATCAAGCACAGAGGGCAATAGTGAATGAGGTGACATCAGACTGGTGACCTGTCACTGGTGGGGTTCCACAGGGCTCCATCTCGGGCCCTGTGCTCTTCAACATCTTCATAAATGACTTGGATGCAGCACTGGAAGGGATACTAAGCAAGTTTGCAGATGACACAAAACTGGAAGAAGCTGTTGACTCCCTCGAAGGCAGGGAGGCCCTGCAGGGAAACCTCAACAAATTAGAGGACTGGGCAATCACCAACCATAGGAAGTTCAGCAAGGGGAAGTTCTGGACTCTGCACCTGGAATGGGGCAACCCTGGATGCTCGTACAGACTGGGGAATGAGATGCTGGAAAACAGTGTCATGGAAAGGGACCTGGGAGTCCTGGTCAATGGCAAGGTGAATATGAGTCAGCAGTGCTCTGGCAGCCAGGAGGGTCAACCCTATCTGGGGGGCATCAGGCAAAGCATCGCCAGCCGGTCGAGGGAGGGGATTGTCCTGCTCTGCTCTGCACTGGGGCAGCCTCACCTCGAATATTGTGTGCAGTTTTGGGCACTGCAATATAAGAAAGATATTAAGCTCCTAGAGAGTGTCCAAAGGAGGGCAATGAAGATGGTGAAGGGCCTTGAAGGGAAGCTGTATGAGTGGCTGAGGGCACTTGGTCAGTTCAGCCTGGAGGAGACTGAGAATCTCATTGCAATTACAACTTCCTTGTGAGGGGAAGAGGAGGGGCAGGCACTGATCTTTTCTCTGTGTGGACAAGTGACAGGAGCCAAGGGAATGGCCTGAAGTTGTATCAAGGGAGGTTTAGGTTGGATATTAGAAAAAGGTTCTTCCTCCAGAGGGTGGTTGGGTGCTGGAACAGGTTCCCCAGGGAAGTGGTCACAGCCCCAACGCTGACAGAGTTCAAGAAGTGTTTGCATGATACCCTCAGGCACAATATGTGACTCTTGGGGATGGTCCTGTGCAGGGCCAGGGGTTGGACTTTATGATCCTTGTGTGTCCCTTCAACTCAGCATATTCTGTGATTCTGTGTGTCCAGCACTTACCAGAGAGAGGCAGAGATAAAAACCCCCTGAAGTTATTTCTAAGTAAAAGTTGTTATGAAAAAAGTAGCAAAGAGTCAAGACTTTGAAAATCTGAAAAATTTGAAGTTCCATCAGATAGGGAACCTACAAGAAAGATGGAGACTATTTACAGGAGCATGCAGTGACAGAACAAGGGGAATGGCTTCAAACTGAAAGTGCGTAAGTTTCGATTAGATATTAGAACAAAATTCTTTACTGTGGGGGTGGCAAGCACTGGAACAGTTTGCCCAGAGAAGCTGTGGATGCCCCATCCCTAGAAGTGCTCAAGGCCAGGTTGGATGGAGTTCTGAGCAACCTAGTCTAGGGGAAGGTGTCTCTGCCCATGGCAAGGGGGTTGGAACTGGATGATCTTTAACGCCCCTTCCAACCCAAGCCATTCTATGATTCTCTTCTATGATAGCAATGCTTATGGTACTTAGCATTAGAACAAATGTTGCTGTAAATTGTACTAAATGATATCAAATTTTTAAGAACTGACCCATAAAGTAGGGACATTAGCATTTCCTTCTGAAACTTTTGTTAGTGATTTCCTACATTATATAGCAATCTCTCTCTCTCTCAGCCCCAGGCAACCTTTATAAAGAAATCATCCATTCTATTTACCCTACTCGTCATATAGAAAGACTAGTCAAATTACAATGGTCAAACAGGGTATCAGTGTAGCAATGAGCCTCTGAAGATGGAGAAACCTAACCATAATGCT
This sequence comes from Margarornis squamiger, assembly GCA_035222235.1. Classification (NCBI taxonomy): domain Eukaryota; kingdom Metazoa; phylum Chordata; class Aves; order Passeriformes; family Furnariidae; genus Margarornis; species Margarornis squamiger. The sequence goes on from JAWWTY010000106.1 coordinate 97,806,380, forward strand.
TTGAAAACAGCCTTTTACTCTGTTGCAAAATGGATTCTACTCTGTCTGTGTGTTACCTTTCTTCTTCCCAGGACCCCCTGGGAAAACCCTTATTAGTATGCAAGAACGTACCTGGGCAGGTTTACGTGAAAAGCCCCCTCATTGGTCTTTTGTTAACCCCTTCCCTATTTGCTGTTCACCCTTGGTTTTCATTGGTGTGACTGACTTCCCCTAAAACCTCTCAAATACCCTGACCGTGGGAATAAACGCTCTCTCTGCTTCCTCTCCTGCAGCTGTGTGTGTGTGTCTCTGTCCTGGGACATCTTGGAGAGCACGTGGCAAGGAGTGGGAGGGGAAGGGGGAGCAATCCAACTACGCTGTCGTATATCAAGACGATATTCCATTAAGTCACCAACAAAGAAATAGAAGAGTAATGATGATCGGAATAGAGCCTACTATTTTTCAAAATAATTAAAATTTTCTTGTTTTCAAGCAAACTAGAGTCATCTAACATTTATGGATTTCAGTATCACATGGAAAATTGTTCTATAAATTGAAATATGTATGTACAAATTACTGTGAAGTCTGTAAAGTTGGTCAACACAATGTTTTTACTTCACCTGCATTTTCTTCTAGGTTCATTTGAAAGGGATGCTTTTGCTTTGAAAGGAAAGCCAAAAAGAGAGAGAGAACAGAATTTGCTAAGGGTAAATGTATTTTAATAAGACAGATCCTATTATTATATTCATTAATGGCTTTTAGAAGAGAAAAAAAAAGAAAGATGGTGATCATCAAATTTGCTGATTAAACGAAGGTAACAGACACCATGGAATCAGTAGAGGACAAAGAGTGATGGATGATCCTGGAACAGTAGAAAAGCGTAACAAAATGTTAGAAGGCTAATAACAATTTTTGCCATTAGTCCATCAGCTGGATGTTGATGAAGAAAGGGCAGGGTAGTGACATATTGACTGATCACAGAAATACAAACCATCAGACAATGCACCTCCATCATCTGCAATCTACAGATAGATTATGTCTAGACCTGATGTCCACCTTCCCTCCAACTCCCCACAAGCACTGCCAGCTGCAAGTCCACTTCAGTGGAAGAGCACAGAGAGACCACACAGTTACCTGGCACTCTTCAGAGGCAGATGAGTATATGGGATACGAATTCTCTCATCCAAGCTAAAACTGAAACTAAAGCTTCACTCCCTTGGCAAGTCCCACATCTGCAATGCTCCTGCTCATAAAGGGTGAGGAGGTCAAAGTATCTGAAAAGCATCTTTGTAGATATTTGCTCTCAGGCAAGGACTATGACCTGTTGATAGCAGCCTGACCTGAAGATGTGACCAGGCCCATCTGTCCTCTGTTTTGCTGCATCTGGCCTTTCACATTATCTTGGATGCTGCATGACACAGAAGCAGTCTCGGTGCTGAACAGCGTCTGAGGCAGTACACCTTCCCAGCATCTACCTCACTGGGACTGCAATACAGGCATCCAATTAACCAACAGGAACCACTGAGTGCACGAAGAACTATCACTTCAAGTTCAATTTTATCAATGGCAAACCTAAACTGTCAGTTGTGCGGGAACGGAGAATCGAATACAGAGTATGGAGAAAGAATAAAAGGACAGGAAGAAAAGCAAGAAACAGAAACTAGCTTGCAGGA
>JAWWTY010000106.1:97808131-97838818 GCA_035222235.1 Margarornis squamiger
AGCCGCAGCGCCGTATATGCCTGGCCACTCCCCTGCTTTCCCTTGTATGCTGTAGCCCCTCCTATCCTTACCTTGTTGGCCTCGGTTCCTTCTGGTTACACCCCTAATCCAACCCCTTTCCACACCCTACTTCCAGAACCCTCCAAGCTAGCCCTATGAATGTCACTGCCTCTTATAATAAATCGGCCATTGCACTTTCTCCCCTGCATGTGTGTGGTGGTCCTTTCGGTGTAACCAGGCAGGTCTGCGGCAGTCAGTATACATACGTATTCAGAGGACTCTCTGCCATATGTCCCACAGTACCTGTAATACCCAATTTACACCATTTTACAGAATAACGTCCTCATTACCAGAGATAATAGAGATTGATGATCCTTGTGGGTCTCTTCCAACTCAGAATATTCAATGAAATTTCTGTGATGGTATTGTTCAAAGAACATCAAACAGGTTTTCAACTTACTAAGAAGTTGAAAAGAATGAGCATGGCAAAATTTGAGACACCAGGTGTTGGGATATTACATATTTCTATAGCATTGCACAGCTTTCCTTATCAAATGTAGGAGTGCTTATTTATTCCTGGTTTACAACATACCAGAAAAAAAAACCAAAACATCTTTTAGCGTATTTGATGACATTTATTTGACTGATGAACTGATAGCTGGGTTGTAGTTTTTAATACCAAAATAATTTTAAAAATCTATAATTTCTAGTTTGTCTGAAATGGGAAATATAAAGCTCATTTTTCATTTGCTAATCTAACTCACTATTGCAGTCACTGTACAGAAACAGCATGTGTTCCAAAAAAGAACAGTGAGCATCCATTTAAGGTCTCTGCAAAGGAGATGCAAAAGGTGTAATTCAAACTGCTACAAGCCACTGAGACTGCTTTTCAAGAAGAAACTTCTTGTTGTTCAAGGCTTTGATTTCAACCTTAGCTGTCGCAAAGGGATGGGATTCCTCAGTAGCTAATGAGAATCCTGGCCCTTCTATCCAGAAATGTGTCCTCAGGGCTCACAGTCTCGAGAGACAAAGTGCATAAAAACCCCAGTGATTACACTTCAAACTGTTTTAGGACACATGGAAGCCAGGTTAACAAAGACACACCAACTGCTATTCACAGGGATTCACACCTGATAATGTGGTTTGATAATAAAAATAATAGACCTCTATGACAGTTTGCCAGCTCATTTCACCTGCATATTGAGTGAGAAGCATAAAGAGAGTTCCCACATAACTAACTGGTTTTGAAACTCCCCTTTAAGGTTGTAGGTTTCACAACCCATAACAACACTCCAGCACATGAAACACTTACATTAACTAAAGCTCATGGAAACCTTATTTTTCTCTTTGGTCTTCATGTAGAGGAAACAAAAAAGGCAGATTTGTCAAAACTGGAACATTTTGCAGAAATCTTTCATTCCAATAAAAAATTCTTGGCCCTTGGGTAGACCTTCTGTCTTTGTGGAGCAGAACACTCCCTCCTGAATGGCCAGTAGGCACTCAAAACCCACAAGCTTTATGCAATCCCACATCGAAAAAACCACAGATACTTCAGAGGCATGTTCCTCTGTGGAAATATTATTCTAATTATCTCATAGCAAGGTGGCAAACACAGACCAATTTTTAAGTGTGTATTTTATTTCACTTCAGCACTAGTGATAGAGCAGGTGATTAGATTAGGCCAGACTTTTAACCAAATAAATAGTAGCCACCTTACTGATGAGATGTCAGTCTTAGGTAAGGGGATTTTTACTCAGTTTCAAATATACTATTTACTTTGACAGTCAGTTTTAGATGTCACTCAAACTTCTAGACCTGGAGTGGTAGTAGAATTTTAATTTATTTTTAAGGCATGCCACAGCTACCCTTATCAGAGAAAGTGAAAATCAGAATCACTTGTTTTTGTTTAGAAACAGAAGTCTGACTAACTCCTTTAGGTTTTAGAAGGCAGAATAGCTTTCACTGACACCATTTAGTCTGTTTTTAAGCCATAATAGGGTTTCATTGAAACCATTTTACCATCATAACCTTACATTGTAATGGCTTTATAATGGCACCGTCAAAGAGGCCCTTATAGACTTGCTGTAAAATAGTTTTCTCATAATAACTTCATATCTCTGACTTCATTGTAATGATTTCATCATGAGGTCATGGACTAGCGATGAATCCCTTTTGCCATTGAAATCTTACAGTTCCTCATTATAGCCTCACTCACCACAGCACTGTGATGGGGCTCCACTGGATAACAATGAAACCATTTCCTTGTGATACATTAGGCTTAAATAATATTACCACCCTAATGATATAGTCAGGGGTTAGGAAAGAGTGAGACATCCCCTTGCTCATTTCAGCATTTCAGTTCAGCGTTTGATTCCAGGGGCTGAAGGTGTGCAGTATGGCTACTGAACTGCCACCCCTTCTCTGTAATTAATGTGAATGATGGCTACACACCCTGCAGGAGTAGCCAATTCTAAAAGAACAAATGCAGCAAAAGAGCTTCTTCACCGCTTCTGGGCCCCAATTCAGCAAACACTTAAGTTCGTTCTTCTTGAGCAACAAGTCTAAGTATGTGATTAATTTTAAACCTGAATTCAAATCTCCTTAACTGCAGTGAGATCTAAATACATAGGCAGGTGCTTTCTTGCATCAAGACAGACTTGTGAATATTGTCTGCAGCACTGAGCTCAAGTTCTCACATGTCAGACTTCTCGACCTAGCTGGCACAAAACAAATTCTGAAAAGTGGTGCAGGTTCTGAACTGCTACCAGATTCAGTGGAACTATCAAACTCTACAGATGTGAATTTACAGGCAGTGCCCTGCAACAGCCTCAGCTCTCCCATCAAATCCACAGCTCTCCAATCCCACAACTCTCCGCTTCTACAGAAATTTATGCCTACTCTGTTTATTCAGCTTTTCTATGGCAGAACAAGTACTCCTGATAGAACTTCTTTAATCTAGCTGACCTAATGAATCAGACTATTCCCTCTAGTCTCTAGTCTCTAGGCTATGTTCTGCCAGACTCCTAAAATCTTTGCTGCCATTTTTGCTTTCTTGTGGACTTGGAATAGTATGCTCTTGACAGACTTGCACTTTAGGCTACTGAAACCTTGAATTACAATGGTTCTGCAATTGTCCCGCCACAAGTTCTTCGCTGACTGATGTTCCTTGTGCTGCCACTGCCATTGGTCCAAAGTCCTTCTACCTTCACATTACTTGTTAATGCTGACTACTCTTAAAAGACAAGGAAAACCAATTCCCAAGCCAAAATAGAAGTTACCCATGTTATCTGCTCCCTCAGAGAATAAGAAAGTAACCTAGGCGTGCTGCTGCATGTAAGAGCTCCTTAGAGCTAAGAAGGGAAATTGGAACAATGTCATTGTCCTAACATCTTCTCAGCTTCTCTAAAACTGATGACAGGGAAGCCAAGCAACGAAGGCAAGCATGGGCTCAGCCATTCTTGACATTACCTCTTTCAGTCTGACACAATCAGTATTATTAGTGGCATCTATAATGGTACATATAGGCTAGATTTTTTTTTCTTTTATTGTTGCAGTCATCTCAAATGTTATTTTTCTAGGTGTATACCTGACTGCAAATATGTCCTGAATAACTCTGTAAACCTGTGAATGCCTTTACAACTGGCATCCACCAAGAAAGTGATAGTCTGCAGGAAACAGGTGAATTGGGAACTTCTTAAATTAGTTGCAAACTGAAAAATAAAACAGACTCAGATTAACTTAGAGTATTTTTCAATTATTTAACTGGTTGCGGGAAGAAAACGTCTCATCCAACGCAAAATGTCCTTTGGACATCAAAATAAAATGCTTTCTTTTCCAGTACCTGCTAAAAATTTCCAAAATTTATTGAGGCACAGCTTTAAAAAAAACCTGTGTTCACATCTTCCATTTATTTCCCCAAAGGCTTAGCAGCCACTGGATGAGAAAGATTTGTTTTAGTACCTTCCATCACCTCCAAAGAATATGTCCATCCAGTTTTACTAAGTCCACAAAGGTTTTCCTCCTTTTAGTGCCATTTTTTTCCTTTTTTTTTTTTTTTTTTATGTTTTGTTTGTTTGTTTGTCGGGTTTTTTTTACTTCAAACTCTTTCCCAACACATTTCCTAAAAAAGGTAAAGTGGATATCTTACCAAATACCCTTACTGGCCCTTTTATAAGTTGCAAACCTCCTGAAAAAACCCCATAAATTCATTTACCAAAGACAATGAGTCACACTTACTTCTTTTCCAGAATAAAAGAAGAAGCAAAAAAAATAATATTTCTCTTGCAGTTTAATATGATCTACTGGCCCACTTATAAAAAGATATAAATTGTATGTAAATCCATAAAACAAAGAAAGCCTCTTTTCACGAGCTCCAGTCAAATAATCTGAAAATAATCCCATGAAGATTTTATTTACAAAGATGAGCACCTCCTTGAAAAAAACACACATACTGATGCAGACAAATTACCTTTAGTTACAAAGGGGTATCTACACAGTTTTAATATTGATACTGACTCTGTAGACAACAAACTTAACTCTACACTAACATTCAATAACAATAGTTAATACTCATCACCATCACGTGAAAATGGTCTTCTCGGGCCAGCTGTTTACTTAACACAAGATCTTATTAAACCCTGTTATATTTAACTGCATAGCTTTAAATATACATGGTTTAAATCTTTTCCACTATAATTTAGAGTGCATGGCACATATACACAAGTCAAAATGGCTATTACAGAAAATGCTATCAGCAATCCCTTAAAAATTGGATAAATGAAGTCAGAAGTACAAAATCCTTCTGGTCTAATTGGAAAGCACTTTCTCTTTTTAACTGTATGCAATTGTATTAACTCAGGTGTTAGCATTTTTCACCTCTGCCATTTTTATGGTTCAATATATTTTTAAAAAACAACAAAAAAAATTATATATCCCCAGGCAAAAAAAATCTCGGAAAGCTAAGGGTCAAAATAATGCAAGATGCCCAAAATCTGAGAAATGTAAAACGTATTTAAAAAGGGGAACTACAAATTCTGTAATACTTCCACATCTAGAGAGAATATAAAGCACTGCAAGACGACAACATCACCCAAAGATTATTACACGAATGACCTTAAGGATAAAGCACCTGTAGTGAGACCTCATACTTGCCTTTTCTACATACTCCATGGTATTAGCAAATTGCAGGGGGGAGCAGGGGGGTGGAGAGGAGAAAAGACCTGTAGGCCAGAGTATGGGAATAACTAGATAAAGAATAGTTAGATAAGCAAGACATCTTTAAGTAAGCTGCATTTTTGCAGCACGTTTAGGAAATTCCAGTGCCTTCCTTGGGGTGTCTGCAGGGAATATTACTTGCATGTAATTTTGCTTGAGTGTTTACTATCTCTGAGAAAAGCAGGCAAGACTTATGAGCATCTCCAGGTTACTAATTTCTCAACCAGCAGAAGCTGCCACTGGGAAGTGCCCTTTGATACCACCAAGCAATGATCTGAAAAAGCACATTCCAGAAGCAGAAAATATTGGAGATGGTGTCAGTAGCTCACATTATAGTCCTGGAGGAATGATATACCAAAGCTCTGCTTCAATTTGAGCTGAGCTACCAGTGAATCCAATATAAAGAATCCAATATAAACAGGCATATCAAGTATGTTTTAGCAGCCCAGAAGCACAAACTTCTCAGGTTTTCAGGGACAGCATCTATCTTAAATCACGTAGTGCTTTTAAAAATCTCGAATAAATAGACTTACTAGAGGTTTACATTGCAGGTTAGATTTGTTGGTTTTGTTTTGCTGGTTTTGGTTGAGTTTGGGGTTTTTTTGTGGGGGGGATGGAGGGGGTAAGCATTGAGCAAAGAACGAACTGTTTGCTTAAATATAAAACCAAATATGTTTTATGCTCTTCCACCCTTCTGTCATGTGTGAGTACTTCAGCACACCAAATGTGGTCCTATACTGCAAAATTGAATGAACTGAGTCTAAAGTCATACCACAATGAATTGGAAGTGAGTTTACTGACCATACAAAAATAGTTTAGGCGGACAAAGTGACACCATTGCAGAGATTTTGAGCTCCATATTGTATGTATGCACAGCCACCCTGAATTCTGCACCTTTCACCAAGAAAAGCATCACAGGGAGAAACAGACATTGCAAACCAAACCCTCTTTGTGTTCCTTAAAACTTCAGTGAAGACATGAATTTGCTTGACAAAAATCACATCTAACCATCTCCAGTTCTGGCAGGTTCTTCCAGTCCATGGTGGCTCAGCTACTCCCCTTCTTCACCTCTCGCTTCAGCACCCACTGGGATGAGATGTAGTGGACATGAGTAGAGGTTGCAAGGACAAAGTATGCTGTGCATGAGCTAATAAAATATATTCTCTTGTCTTTTCCACCCCAAACAATCCTTAACCTCCCCCTTATAGACACTCAGTAACTATCTCTGCTCTGCTCAAAAAGATGGTTCAGTGCGTCCCTGCTGGGTGACCAAATGTGGTGCTATCTCACACATCTGAGAAGATGCAATTTGAGGCATACATACCTTTCTCTTATTTTAGGACGCAAAAAAAAAAAAAAAAAGCTGGAGGGAAAAAAGTGGAAAATATCCCCAGGCTAAAATCGCAGATCAGATCCCTTACCTTTGCTATGTACACCACTCTGAATGCAAATCATTGCTAGTAAAAGAGTGATAACCAAAAAAAGACCCACCCCAGCGTAATACCATAAGAGCAAACAAAGGTATTAGGTAGAGTTGCCAAATTGCCAGTGACACGTGGCTTTTGCAATTTCTATGAAGTCATGACGCTTACCTCCTGGAAGGTAAGTGTTAAATACAGTATGTGGACAAAAATTAATGACTGGTTAAGGAAATAATGTCCCACTCTAAAGGATTACTGTTGTTATCAAGCACATCAAGCAATTAATGGCACCCATAATGCTTAAAAAATTAACAGTGGCAGCATAGTTGAGTGACTATTTTGAAAAACTCGTCATTCCTTGGAGATTAATGAGAAATTTCTGTCAGAGCGCAGGATGCACTGTGGTAGAAAACTGACAAAAGAGGCACCATCCTCAGGGTATTATTTTTAACAATCCACTTTGTTGCGCATATTTAAAAGGAAATTTGGTAGATGTCACTGCTGTTCCAGAAGTATATTCTCATTTATTTTTCCGTTTAAACATTATAAGCCAATATATGACAAGTTACACTGGACTGGATATCTAGAATCTAAAATGATTAGTTACAGGGGAATAACCAACAAGATACAAAACACTGCATAAGGATTTTTTTTCCAATTGCTTTAAGTTGGGTTTATTAGACAAATAAGTATCAGCATTGTAGGCAATTAGATTTCACTTAGATCAGTCACAATTGTTTAATGTGAATTGTTTCACTATTTTTGCTTAAGTGTCTCTAAGCAGGTGCTCTGTTTTAAAGGAAAAAGTTTCAGAAGAGATGTGTCCAATTAAACACATTTAATTAGAACTATAATGAGTGTGATTCCTACTAGAAAGTAGAAGTGTGGTTTTTAATAACACCCATATATTCTTTCTGTAAAGAATTGCTCTACCTTAACATTTACTTTTTTTTTTTTTTTATCAAAACCTATTCGAGATTCTGTTTTGTTTCCCCATTTATCAATTTGATCATTGACTTACACCTTCACCGAGTAAAAGTGGTCAGGTGTGTTGCATCCAATATAGACTTAGCAGAAAGCATAGAATGGGCCAGCAGCTCCCAGCTATCCCAGCTCACACTGATACTTCATATGAAAAAACCTGGCTGTGTATCACAGCTTGTGGGCTTACAGTTCAAGTCCAGGCCTGCGTCTCTTTTTTTGTCTGAGGGCTGCTGCTTCTCCTATCTTATTTCTCTCACAGAGCTCAGTGACTTCATCAGCTACAGCTCTCCAGTCCACTTCTAATAAAATTACACATCACCACCAAGGGCATTCTCTGTGGGCCTGGAAGAGACTGGCGTATATAATCAGTTTATAGGTAGGAGGGAAAAAAGTTTCAGAGAGAAAATATTGCAGACTGATTTGTGTTGCACAGAAGTCTGCACAAACTAAGCTTCTCTTCCAGAGGCTGCAGCACTGTTACAGCTGTTCATGATGTACCCCTGAGCAGAACCCATCCTGCCAATGAGCCAGATGAGAGGTGAAACAGTAAAGAACTGGCTTCTGGAGAAAGGGGAGCAAAGGTGGAAAAGGTGAAATAAAGAAGTCAGGAGCCATTCCCTCTGATGAAATTCTGCAATGGTCTAGGCTTCCCTGAGAGTCCTCAGGAAGGTGAAAAAAAAGGAAACATCGGGGAACTAGGCAAGTTTTAACAAGGATGTTCAGGGCCACTTGGGTAAATGACTTTCCTTTCCAAGGACCTTCCTGGAAACAAGTAAGTTTTCCTTTTTCTGTTCAGGATTTACACATTGCAGTACCTAAAGGTAACCCAGTGCAGTGTCCCTGACAGCATGTTTCTGAGCAGGCTCCCTCCGCCCCCCATCTTGGCTGCCATGGCTTTAGCTGCAAGGCTTGGCAGTGGTCCACAGCTTTGTCCCAATGTTCTGCCGGATGCTCTCCAGCATATGGTCTATTCATTTTTTCCCCAGCTGCTACTCAGCCAGGGAGACCGTGCTCTCTCCCAGCAACAGACCTTTGTTCAGAGGAAGGGAATCAATTTTCTCCTTATTAAAGAGGCATGAAGAGCAGAGAAGTGAGCAGGTACTCACATCAACCATATGCATCTTAAGCTGAGTGCTGATATGGAAGCTTGCTCTCACTGAACAGTCAGTCAAGCCTTCAGAGGGCAATTCAGACTCTTTGGAGTGATGTGCTATTTAGGAGTATGTGGCAACAAATCTCCTTCCTTCCCTACTATTTTTACAACTCATCTATCCTTCACATTCTTCTCTCACCAGATCCTTGGTTGTTCTGGAGGCTCCAATGACTCCTCCGGAGCTTAGATTCCTTATGGACTAAATTACATGGTGTCTATGCCAAAATGTGAGTTCCTGGTAGAACTTAAAGGGACTTTTTGTGTCTTTCAGTAATGGGAAAGGGAAAATGAACAGAACTAAAAGATTAACTCACCTCTCCTTGAATTGTTGGGATGTGATTTGACTAACCAGTTAAGGTAAAGCCATGCAGAAATAGTGCCACAAACTCATCAGACCTTACCTAAGAATTGCCTTAAATACTCTGCAAATAAGGACCGATTAGTTAAAATCTGTAAGACCATTTGACATGCAGAAAATGTACACTGAAAGAGTGTCACTGACCCACATCTCAGAAAGTCAATGGATTAAAACTCCAAGAAAGAAAAGACTGGGGCTGAGCTGAAGAAGAACGAGAAAAGGCTGGTGCAGCAGGGAAATCAGATCAGGTCTGGAAGAAAGATGATTTTTACAAATTCACATTAAGAAAACAGTTATCTATGTGGAACAGAGATATTTTGCACACTTGGTAGCTTGATGCCAAATGACCAAGACTAGTAGCTACTGCAGCTATTGGAGCCTTCTTTCAATCAAGACTTTTATTGTTTGTTTTCAGTTCCTTCTAAATAATATAAACCAAAATATTATCAAGCAAAAATAGCCAAATTTAGGGCGAAAAAGGGAAAATTTACACACAGATGAATAGGGTGCTGAACTAAGGAAGAGAAATTACAAGCAACAGAACAAATCTCCTCCCTTTCTCAGCCATATAGCCAGAAAACAGAAGGATCTAAACTACAAAAAACATCTAGAGACATTTTCATTTAGTGCAGTTTCCATAACTTTTTTGTCTGGAATGGTGTTGAAAGCATAACAGTGTAAAAGTCTGCTTGAATAATAGATTTATGAACAGAAAAATGCAAAGGAAATGAATCACAAGCTTCACAACCAGTTCAGATGTAGCTGGACTAAACTTGTACTTCTACTTTTAGATTTTTCACACGTAAATCTGTCTTGGGTTGTACATGGCAGAGGTTGAATGGGAGTCAAAGGAAAAGCCCATAGTATCTCCCTGCAATTCCAGCTGAGGTGACACAGAATTTAACTGTACAATAGTTTTTCCAGCACTTATTATATTGCTTATTATCTGAGAAATGTTCCCAGTCTTGCTGCTGTTCCTTCACTAACAGTCACAGAGATAGTGGCAGTCATTTACTGGTCTGTGCCTTTGACTCTGCTGCTTTTGTCTCCCACAGATTCATCTCCAGTAGGTCCTCAGGTCATCAGGTCATGTTTCTTTTTCCTCCCTCTTTCTATTATGGGATTCACCAATTCTGACCCCAGACCTTCATCTGAAAGAGAGATCAGCCCCAAAGTTTGTGGATGTGGTTTCATGGAACACTAGGGAAAGACCACGAACTCTTGGTGGATGGTCAGTTGCCAGACTTCCCCTTCGCTGCAGTTTTCAGAATTTACACTAACCCCTATTTCTTTTGTCCTGAAATAAATTGAGGCCCCTTTACCATCCACATACATGTGTGTGATCTCTCTGAATACATGCATTATCACGACACGAGGCTTTGCTTTGAGAGTACACACAAATAAAACAAAAATATAAGGATAAGAGAGCAGGAAAGGTCTGTGTGAAGTTGAAGTGGCATTGAATAAAGCAATAACTCCAGACCCGGGTGCATGCACTGAAAGGACACTTTGCTCTAGTTTTCATTATTACAAGACAGCAAGACCACAAGTGCAGTTACCAGTAGAAAGTCAGTGGGGAGGAAAGAAATCTTCTCCTTAGAGTAGCAGAATAATTTTTACTGCAAGACCAACATCAGGGTCATGATTCAATAGATAAGGGTTACTAATAAAAACCATGCTGGCCTTTTCAGGGGTGTCCTGAAGCCCTTGGCAGAATGCACAGTGTCAAATTTTGCCCAGGTCCCTACTTCCTGAATTAGGAATCATGGCCTCCTGTACAAGGTGTTCCAGAGGACAACCCAAAACATTTTGCTATGAAATACTCTGTGGGAGTAAATTGCATTAATTACTTTAATCAAAAAGCCTTTTCTTTCCCCCTGTCCTCCCTTTCACTTTTTTTTTTTTTTCTTCCCTCCTCTGCCTTATTTGCTGCTCATCTCCTTCTGAATTTTCTACTGGAGAACTCAGGCTTCCAACTCAGTTTTCTAAATTAGATGGCATAGATAAGATACTTCAATATGTGCTTATGTGTGCCTAGTGCTCAGACCAATTTTGTCTTTCCTTCAGAGGTAGAAAAATTCATTCACATCCTCTACCTATGAATATCATCACGACTGACTTAACAATGTTCTGGTCAGCAATCACCAACTTCAAACAGATTTTTTTCTTTTTAAATTTCTAGGCTGAGACAGATACTGCTGGCCAGATATGAGGCAGAGCATCTGAAATGAGGATTTAAATTGTAACCATACACAAACACATATGCATGTAGTCTCTGGTGCAGGAGGAAGGGAAAAGGTGACAAATTCTCAGATATAAAATAGAATTGGGGAAACAAAATGAGTTTCACTTACATGCTCACTGCAAAGTAGATAGGCTAGAACTGTTCTTAAAGCACAGCACAGACTTTATCCTATAGCTGTGTCTAAGCAAATGTGCCAATTTTTAGTGGACAAACAGGAAAGGATTTAAGGGGATGTGAATGGCAGGGTGGGATTTGGTGTAAATCTCAGATAAGAATGTGGATTTCACCTGCTATGAAGGCATATCCATATGAAGCGCTGAGATTTCTCCCCTCCTATACTTTGTTATGGCTCCGTTCCTTTTTAAACACAATTAAATCTAACCACCCAAAGTGGACCAAGACTGTGGAAGTCTCACTGAAATTAGTCAAGACTCTCTCAAGTAATTCCCATAGTCTTAGTGAATCTGTCTGCAGGAGTAGGTGTTCGTTAGCAAGAGAAGGAATCTAATAATCTGAGCTTTACTTATTGAAAATCAATCTGCTGCCAGGATTATTAGAATCCCTGCACTGAGGATATGGCACAACATTGGACCCTAGAAAAACCATTTCAGTTACAGAAACAACAAATATAAAGTTCACAGGAGATATGTGAGCCAACACAGAGGTTCCTTTGACCTCTTTCAGACCCAACCATTGTATGTTAGGTAGTAGTTCAAAACTATCAAACTTGTGTTATCTATAATTTAGGGGCATATTTCCTAATTTCTCCCTTGTAAGCTACTCAGTGAAACCTATTATCATGTCTCCAACCTTCTCCATGTACTACCCAGAAATCCCAGTAGTAAATATACAACAAATCATCTGGAATTCTGCTTCATGTCCAGCGGAGTCCATCACGCCTGTGAATCCCATATACATCTACTGAAGTATTCAATGTCTGTGTAGGAATACACATTCAGCAACATTGCTTGCTTTCATTCTCTACTTACAACTGCAGCTTGCTATGGCCAGTCTATTTTCTGAGGTTTGCTGCTAGAGATATTATAGATTAGGAATCTCTGACATATACCCTGTTTTACTGTGCACCATAATAATATGCTACTCTATCAGGTCCCTCCCCCAGTTCTACCATCCCAACCCAATCCCTTGGGCTTTAAAACTACTCATTGAAGGCCACCTTGCTCATGTTCCTCTAGAAAGACTTCACTTAACAGATTGCTTCTCAGTTTTATCAGAATGAGTATAAATACAGGCTATCTCAACCCAGCAGCTTAGCTGTTCCTTGAAGTACTGAATTATCTCTGTTGTCCACTGTATCAGCAGACTGAGAGATAGCAGCGCTGAGAAAATGAGTCCATCGTGGTATAACTTGTTTCCATGAACTCTTGGCTTCTTGCATTTTGAATTAAATTAAAATACACTGATTGATACTGGCATACTGGAAAAAATCAATATTTGACCCACATACCTTCAACAGTAACATGTTCAAGTGTTACAGTGATTTCCTCTGGAGAGAACAGATTAGATTTCATATTCATTCAGTCCAGAAGCAACAATATTAATGGAATATAAATGTTAAGAGTTGAACCCACAAATGACAGGTAGATCAGAAATGAAGTTCATGTCCTTGCTTTCTGTCAGACATCAGGGTCTCAGAGTACGTAACCATAAACGAACAAGCATGGAGTTCAGTACAACTAACAAGAAATAATTGGTCTATCAAGAGAACCAGCAGAAAACACAGAAGTACTTCTTGGGCTAGACAAGTAAATTATCATAGAAAGATCCCTTTCTAATTGCCACATCATGTTGAAAACACAAGAGGAAATAAACGCATCACAAGAGAGAGCTGATGGAGGTACAGAGAACCACCAGTTCGAAGAGACAGAAACAAATCCATCCTTCAATAAAATTCTACAAAATTCCTTCACTCCCTTTGCCTTGCTCTTTGTGCTGTTTTGTTTTATCTTTGTTAGCAGTTAACTTACTTTTCCTGGCGCTACTCTTATTTCTTCTCTCCTTCCTAGTTTTTTCTTTGCTTTTTCATATTCAAAAAAGGGGGTTGAGTGTGGAGTTTGGGGTTTTCAGTATTCAGCCCAAGTGGAAGGCATCCTTGTAGCATGTGGTATATCTACAACTTACATCTTTTCTCTGCCTGATGCAGTCTCCCTCTCTGAAGCCTAATATGTATTTATTTATACACAGCTTTGATAGAAGGCAGTGAGGGAAACATGGTCTGCAATAGGAGCAGGTGCATGATTAGGGCTGTTGTTTTACCTGATGTGCCTCTCTAACTTAATCAAGAGATCAAATCAGTCCCACTCAGCACTTTTCTCACTCACAAGTTGAAATATTTTAAATTTTTATTTAGATAAAACCCATAAATTTCATTTTTTAAAGAAATTTTAAAAATAATGACCAGCTCTATTCAGAGAAGGAACAGAAAGGTACATTAATAGTTGCTTTTTGGATTCTTGTCTATTAGAGAAAAGATTAGTATAGACCCCAACATTGTCTTTTTTCTCCCTAAAAATCATCTGTGATTGGCTGGTGTGCTAAATAATTGAGAATATTTGCCCATTTTAAAGAGCTAAAGTGGTCTTGAAGCAATAGCACTGGTTTTGTTATCAGAATTACTTAACTAAATGTAAGTGCTTTACAAGAGGTTAGTAAACTTTACTAACATAATTAACTAAAGTCAATTTTCTTCAAAAGTTTAAGTTCTTCAAATCGAAGGTAAGCACAGACACCTTGTGAACACCTACCCAGGCTTCCTCATTGAGGATTTCCACAGAATATATAATATACATATAAGTATTTGTAAGTGATTGCATATAAATACCAACATACTTGTTACTATACATTGTATACATTACTACATATATAGTATAGTTATGTATAAGTATGTATATTTATAACCTTTGTGTCTTCTAAAACATTAGGTTTACTCACATACCTATGCTCTATTCAAGAGCCATCCTATCTGTAATATCATTCAATAAACACACATTAGTTTGTGTCCCCTATAAAATGTATCACTGAGCACTCCTTTTTTTATAGAGGGTAAATCACACAAGAACTGTTGTTCATTTGCCATTCTTTGGGATTCAAAGCCTGGCTACGCCATGATCTGTTAAGTGATCTTGGTCAAGTCACCTCAGCTCTGTGCCATTAAAAGGAGGAGACCACGTTCATGTACTAAGCACTTGATTAAAATAAGCAAAGCAGTGTACAACAATAGAACATTAAAAGTCATTATCATTGGAAAATACATAAGGAAATTCCACTTAAATATTTGTTTCCTTTCATGACAGCTGCTCCTCACCCTTTCACATAAAGGCATGAAGCTTAGTCAGGGGGGTTTAAGCTGGATTTTAGAAAAAGGTTTTTCACCCAGGGGGTTGCTGAGCACTGGAACAGGCTCCCCAGGGAAGTGATCACAGCACCAAGCCTGACAGAGTTCAAGAAGCCTTTGCACAATGCTCTCAGGCACATGGTGTGACTCTTGGGGTGTCCTGCACAGGGCCAGGAGTTGGACTCAGTGATCTTGATGGGTTCCTTCCAACTCAGCATACTCTATGATTCTATGATATTTTGGACTGTATTGTAGTAGCTCAACCTTTGCCACAATTCTCAGGTTGTTTTCCAAAACCCCTGAAGTCTTCTCTGCTGCTGGGGTGATCCCAGGTTCTGTCTTCTTCTTCACATTGTTTTGTCACCCTGCTCATTGCAGTTCATGATTACAGAAAGCCTAGAGCATTGGCATATAACTGGTATTGGTGAATAGATCCACCAATATGCTTAAGTGCATCAGTAGATCAACGCCAAAGTAGCAGCAAACAGTGGGATCACATTCTGTAGGCTTTAATAATGCAGGAATACTGGAAGTCCATGGTGCAATTGATAACAGGAATGCCTTTATTGACTTATAAAAAAGACACTTCTGCACAATAAAAAGCAAAGATTTTGTTGTGTCTAGAACTCCCCTCTGAGAAGTGCATTACTCAGCTTCCTTTTTCTGAAAGTCTTCATTCTTTACATCACTACTGCTTCTGATGCATGACAAGTAATGAGTGATCAGTAGCCTACCATTAGTGTATCTGGGTGAGAAATGACATCTTCTGCCTTCTGACAACTTCAGGATTTCAAGAACTGCTCCACACTTTAGGAATGAAATCCACATCTTAATTTTTTCCTTATTTTTCTACGTCCTCCTTCATAGCTAATAGGCCAGTAAGTTAAGGGGACTGCAAAGCAAAAAAGAAGGGACACCAACACTCTGTGTCTTCAAGGAGACCTGGAACCTGCTATGAGTGTATCTCAGCATTCACATGTGCACTGCTGTTTTGCATGGAGAACAAAAACCTTCTGGATGTTTGAAACCTTATGGTATCAATAAAGCATAAAGATCACTACAGTTCTAATGCAATAATATTGCAAGTACCACTTGTATTATTATTGTGCAATGTCAGTTTTTTGGATATTCCTCTAGTGCGGTTGTACTTACAGCAACTGACAATAAAACTTCCTCTTTAGGAGTTTCTGAGCAAAAGTACATATTAATAGCACCAGTCTGGCTCAAAAGTACAAGGTCATTCAGATTCTTTCCAAATATATGCTTCACCATGGGCAACCACTACTACAAGCAACCCCTTAGGTTGTTAAAACAGCAGTTCACCCCTTATGGTATGTTTGAGCCACAGATATTTGCAGGAGGAGAAAAAAAAAAGCAAAACAAAAAACACAACCTTATTATATTTACTTGCATGAAAATCACAAGTCTTTCTTTTATGCTTTTAACAGAAATGTTTCAATTCAATTAAAGAAATTGCATTTAGTAGCTGCATATTTGTCAGCTGCTGTCTGTTGTCCTAGAGTATACAGGTTGAGGATGGAATATGTTTTTATAGCCATATCAAATAGCATGAGAGATCTGGAACACGTGAAGCTCAGCATTAACTTCTTAAAATGAGTTCAACTATGCATAGATCTCTTTGAGCACCCTAAATGAACACTCAGCAAAATGGAAAAGGTGCCGTATTTTCACTGACAAGAAAAGATTTTTACAAAAAAAGATTCAATGTTATCACCTAAAAAAATAGAGTAAACAAAGGAAAAGACAAGATATTGGAATACTTTTCAGTCCGTGGACTTTTTTATTAAGGGATTTGTATGGAAAGTACTTAAATGCAGTAAGTCATGTATGATCTTTTTAGTCTACTGTATTTCATATCACAAAAATACAAGCATACAAAATAAAGATATTATCAAGGCTGATACAAGATGTTTTAGGCAGAGCTTGTGTGGGATGACACCTGGGTTTTCATTTCAGTGCTGGGGACAGAGTGGCTAAAGAAAGATAAGGGCAGTTTAAAATAATCAAGTTAGAAGCTGCAAGCATTGTCCTATGATTATCAATTATCTATGAAGCCCATTGAAGTTCATCTCCTCTCAGCCCCAGATGTGTGGCAAAAGCCTGTTACTGCCATCTGCATGCTGTTTCCTGCTCATGACACTGCTCATATTGCCTGTTTTAGATAAAACAAATCCACACGAACTGTTTTTTAGAGACATTTGAAAAATTCCACATGATATTACATTGCTACATTACAAAGAATGATAAAGAATTTCATATAATAAAAAATTTAATATATTTTTTTCCCACCAATGGCACCTCCACTTCATTCAATGCCAGCCCTCTACCATTCAGAGGGCTGTGGGGTGAATCAGGTTCCTAATCACATCATTCACTGCAGAATTCAAAATCTGTGCAATGAGTGTGAAAAGGGAGTGCAAAGAAATAAAAATAATTCTGCACGCATTATCTTGAAGAGTTAAGTTTTACCCTTACTTATGCTATGGAGTTTCTGTGCTATGCTGTCCGTGTACAATTACAGAGACTTCTCCTGGGTGATTGTATGCTCTTCATTTTATGGCCCCCACACAGTCCACTGAATCTGTTTTAGAGACAAGGTAAGTACTATGGGTTACTCCTAAAAGTCCAAGGAATCTCTGCTACCAGGTCACAAAATTATGAAAATAAATTATGAACTTGTACTATGATAGTAAAATATGAATAAACATATCTTACCTTGTTTTAAGCATATTTGGGAATCAACAATAGTCTTTCTTTACTTCTTCCATCTGTAAAGTTCTTTAGTTCTTTAGTTCTTTCCATTTGAAAGTGCGAATGGCATCCTTTAACACAGGAACACACTGAAATTATGTTAATAAGCAGCTAAGAAGCACGTGGACACTAAGCAAGACTGCCATATTTCTACACTGACAAGGTCAGTATTTCTACATTCAGGATTAAGCTTGAATCTTGCAAAGGGAACAGAAGGGAAGGTGATGCCTCAAATAAAGGAAACTCAACTGTCAAATTACTACTCATTTTGTGGGTACCAGGCATTTAGGGTTTTAAATGAGGCAGAAACTGTGAGAAAAATTATATGTGATCTTGTTATTAAAGACACTTTTGCACTACATATAGTGAATGGTTATTAAGATTGCAAAGACTTGCAGCATTTTCCATAGTTTATGGTTTTGATTTTGCATCCCTAAAGTTCTCCAAAGGAAATCTTCATAATGCTAAAGGATTGTTTTATGCCAGCTTTATAATTTATTTCAGAGTCCAACAGAGTCAAATTTCTTCCACTGATGGGGATTCCAACAGTTCACAGGAAGTCTCTACGCTCCTACGTCTCAAAGCTAGTTGAGAGTACTTTGATATTCTTTATTGTATGCTCATCACGTTTTGGTCAGAGAACTGAAACAACTTTGAATCAACAGGTATAAAACAGGTATTCCCTCATAAAATGAATAATACCAGCAAAATTGGGCTTTTGTACTCTATTAAACAAGTAAATATACTAATGACAACAGAGGTACAACAACATAATTTAGTGGAAAATGAAACCCTATGGTCTATATTCTCAACATCACTCTAATTTCTACTTCTCAGTGAAATAATTTTGCGTGAATTTTGCACCTGAATAACTTAGAAAATTTATGCCTTTAAATTTCTGGGTTTATTTTGCATTTTATTTTTGAATGAGTAACTCAGACTGTCAGTAAGAGGGTGTTTGAGAAGTAACGTTCTGTATGCTGTGAGTCAAATACCTCTTGTATCAGTCAGCAATTTCCTTTTTGTTTACCATAAACTTTCTGGAAGGGCAGAGGGGAAAGGAAAGCAACCAGTGTTGTAAATAAATGGACAGAGGGAATTAGTTGCCTACCATGTGGCAATCAGGTTATTTCCTGAAGGATGATATTTCACAGATTGCCAAGAAATAAAAATAGTATCAGTTGTAAAATTTTCTATGCTCTTACTGGTTCTTTACAAGGCTAACCCTTTGAACAAAAATGGTCTAATACATTCACAAATGCTTTTAATGCTTTTGAATTCAAATTTCTTCTGCATCTCTTTGCTTTCTGTCAATGTTCTTTTAACCATGGCTCACATCAGTATTTGAGGGCCTTTCAATATTCTATTCCTAACAACCCAAGAGATAAAAACATTTTCATTTTATAAACCAGGCAACAAAACATATGGAAAAGACTAGAGCGGCAAAGGAGATAGATGTCCTATAACTCATGGAAAATCATAGACCAAAGTTTGGTGTTAGGCTCCTAAACAAAGCATGGAAAGAGCCTGTGATCCCATGCTAGGATTTGTTGGAGCAACGTCATAGTCAGGAGTCACTTCAAGCTAGCTGATGCTCCAGAGATTTGGCAAGCCCCAATGAAGGAATATTATTCTTTCTCTCTCTGACTGCATATCATGGTCCCTTTGCCTTCTCCCAGACTAAAATTAGCTTTTTCTCAAAAATTCAGTTGAAAGACAGTTGTACAACCTCCTCTGCCTCCCTTACTCCAGTGTCAGTGGTTCAAATGCTCCACTACCCTGTGAGAACATACTTTCAGTTCCATTCTCTGATTGTGAGGAACTTGCAATTCCCAGGTGAATTATTTTACCACAAGGCTGTCTACTGTTGTAGGCATATGATGTTTGTAGCACTGTCTGTTGAAATCGCAACTTTTTGATTGACAAAATACAGAAGAAACTAGTAAGCATGAGCATGGCTGGTTAGGTGCAATCATAGGAGGAAAAGCTATGAACCATTTTCTGCTCCTCTGAATACTTAATACGTGAGACTTAAACATTCATTGAATTCAGATAATATTTACTTAAGCCATTAGTCAATATTTTCCTCATTAAGGATGGCAGGATTTGACCCATTCCACAGTCAAACCAGTGGCATCATGCAAATAACATAGTTTTTAACTCTCATTTTTCATACAGAAGGTTTCCTTAAGCAAATTGAATGAAATTTACAGATGCAATAGACATGATATTTAGATGTAATATTAGCTCCATCAGGAAGAAAAAATCCTGAAAGTTAACAAAAATTGATTGATGCTCCCTGACTGGAAGTGTCTGTAATTTTTTGCACGATAGCAATATGGAATGTGTTAACTCCATGAACACCAGTGTCTCCTTTACAACTGCTGTTGCTATTCTAACCACATTATCAACCTCACACATGTTTACCTCAGGGATATTTAGCCAGCCATAATTGATTTTTGCACAAAAACAAAGCTGCAGGCAAGGTTTAATCCTTTTGGGTTTGCCTTCTCACTAAAATAAACAAGTATCTAAGAGAATTGTAACTAGATCAACTATAAAATCAGAGCATGGGGTGAACCTGTTCAGTCTTTTTCAATTTTATAATTCTTAAAATTTTAATAATTAGGATGTATGGAAATTAAAAACATCTTCTTGTGTAAGGTGTTACAAATAAGTAGAGAACTCAGCATTTCCACTTCCAATAACAGCATTTCTCTAATATTTCTCAATAATTAAACTGGTTATTTAAACATGTCAGATTCTTTATGATGGTGGAGTTTAAAAAAGCCTCACTGTTGTACCAATATCACACTAAACTTCAGCTGATAAGGTTAATGCCAGGTAGAACTGATTGCACATCAGCTCTAGGTGAGATTAGTCTTGCTTAATATGGTAGGTGGTGTCATGGTTTAACCTCAGCTGTCAGCTCAGCCCCACAGAGCCACCCACTCCCTCTCCTGCCCAGGAGTATGGGGGAGAGAATCAGAAGGATAATAGTGAGAAAAAGCAGGGATTGAGATGAAGAGAATTCTGTTGGTAAGGAAAAGCTCTGTATGCAAGTAAAACAAAGAAAGAAATTCATTTGCCACTTCCCATGCTCAGGCAGGTGTTCAGCCTGCCAGGAAAGCAGCCCCATGACATATAAACAGTGAACTTGGGAAGACAAATGCCATCACTCCAAATGTCCCCACCTTCCTTCTCCTTCCCCCAGCTCTATATGCTGAGCATGCCACTGCATGGCCTGGAATATCCTTGGGTCAATTGGGGTCGGCTATCCCAGCTTTGTTCCCTCCCAGCCCCTTGTGCACACCCAGTGTCTTCTGGTAGAGTGGGGAGCAGAAAGCCTCCTGAGTCTGTGTAGGTGCTGTTCATCAGTAACGAAACCATCCCTGAATTATCAACACTATTTTGGTCACAAATCCAAAATACAACCCCATACTAGCTACTATGAAGAAAATTAACTCTGCCCCAGATAAAACCAGCACAGGTGGCTTAGGCAGGTGTTCAGTAGATCCTTTAACTTGATGCTACCACAGAAAGAACGCAGGCCTCCCTGTCTTTACTCACACCCCCTATTCCCAGTCTGGCACAGGTTTGTCTCTTGTGCTAATTCCTACATTTGTACAAATGTATGGTAAATTGTTCAGGGAGCTGATCTGGCTGAAAACCAGCCATTTTCCCCAGAGCTTAGTTTTCACAGATCCACTCACCACATGGTGCATCTCACACTTGGTGATGAACACATGAAGAGCGAGGAGGAGTCCAAGACTACTTCTTCTGATATAAGGGCAGCTTAAACTAATAATTCATCTTTGTCTTCAGATAGTTGGAAAGAAGCATATTCTGGAGTTGCATCTCTTTTCTTCACTGACAACAAAAGAAGCTCAAAAAAACAGCTTAAATTTCTAATTGCAGATAGTTGAAGTGAGAGAGATCTCAGCCATGAGCACAGCAGTCCATACTATGATAAAAATTGAAAACAAAGTATTATTTTAAGAGTTAAAACCCTTCATTAGGTCAATCATCTCAAGTGTAGGTAAAGGCAATTGGTGCTAGGCTATGCAATAGATAAGAAGGTAGGATACTTGGGATAAAATTGTTGCTTCATAAAAATGAACAGCAAACTTCCTGCTGATGTAGAGCACATAAGAATTTTATCCTACTGTCCTATGTTTAAACCTGTTTTTATCCATTGCTTGGATCTTAACAAATCGGTTAATATATCTCTCCTTTCTCTAGCTGTAAAATGGTCATTACAGGGACTGTATTTGTAAAATGCTTTCTAATAATATGTATGAAGGAATTATTTAAGTGTTAAGTATATTATTATCTACTGACAAGTCACGTGCTCTGCTAGGAGAGCAATTACAGAAAATGTTCTACATATTTATATGCAGATAAATCTAGATTTAAGTGAAAAGATTGAAGGGGGGGAGGAGTGCAGGGGAAAGAATGATTTTCTTAATTTACGCTTTCATATATAAAGCTTTGTACAAAAGCTTTTGTAAACAGTCTCTGACCTATGTTATGAGTTCTATTCCCTGCAGGAAAAAGAAAAAGAAAAAAAAAAAAAAAAAAAAAAAAAACACTTAACTCAGGCCATAAACTTACTCAGGTATGTGGATAACTTTCATCACTACAGTCACCTAACTGGTCCAGCTGAATGCATATGTGGAAACAAGCAGCAGGTTTTAACCAAAGAATGATATTCTGCACTTAAAGTGATACAAAGAAGTTTGATTTTCTAAATGTAGCAATTTCAGGTGTTCCTAGCAGATATAATAATTTTAGACAAATGTATGTGTGTTGGGGAGGTGTTGTAACAAATTAAGCAGGACATTACTGTTTTAAACCAAAAGCAACAATCACAGTATTAAAGCCTATAAAGAGTTCATAGATACTGTGGTCTTTTTCTATTTCACTTTTTTCCCTGAAAATCTACAAAGATGTCATTGAGTAAAAGATCTTTGAAATGGATGCCTTAAAGTATTACTATAGTTTTGAAGAATGAAGCACAACTTCGTTTTATCATTAGTACATTGCACTCACAGTGTTAGAGCAAATGAGTAGTCTTGGGAGAGGGCACAAAATGCCAGTCTCATGAGAAGTCCATGACAAAATTCTGCCTCCCTTCAAGGAATTCAAACACTACTCAAAGCAAGACAGGAACTGGATCATACAAACTTTTGAATCCTTAAGGCTGGAGATGGAACCAATAAGAAGGGCAATAACAACTGCACTGGGGTTCAGAAATAGAAATCTTTTCTAAAGGATGTAGAGACGTGAGAAATCAAAAAAGTGCAGAAAAAGAGGTCAAAAACAGTATCTTGTGAGTACAGAAATCCATAAGTATGTCAGCTTTAATAAAATGTGCACCTTCAATATGTAGTTACAGCTGAAAGCTCAAAAAGTACATGGTTCAGTCTGGTTGCATGTTAGAAGAAAATCCACGTTTCTCTCACTGACTGTATTCTGTAGTGATGAGAATCTCAAATCACTTATTTTTACTGATCAAATATGGCTTTCTTGTGAAATGTATATCCACACACACTGGATTTCTTTCATCAAAGTAATTAGAGCATAGAATGGTTGAGATTAGAAGGGACTCTGGAGGTCATGTGGCCCAACCCTCCATTCACCAAGGGTTACCTAGAGCTTGTTTGCCTTTGACCATGTCCAGATGGCTTTTGAGTATCTCTGAGGATGGAACAAGGAATTTAATACCACAACTCCAAAACTGTCTGTACAGATACATTTGAATGTCGTTCCATAGAAGGATGAGGAAGACTTCTGAAATTTCATCAAAATCTCTTCTTATAGACCTCAGAAAAATCTGGAGCATATTAAACTATGCCAAATTGTGTTGGAACAAGTTCTTTCATTAGTCGTTCAGCAACCTCTTTAGCAGGCTATGAGCCTGAGAATAGAATGCTGTAGGACTTATGTAAGAAATGTGAATATATCTCAGTTCAAGCTCCTGTATAAAAATTAGACTAAGTGTATTGAAACTAGTGGGATTGAAAACACATGAATTTGAGCCTGCACTAAAACAAATACTTCATAGAAAATATGAAGAGCTATTACTAAATATACTGGACTAAGGACTTATTATTATTCACTACTAACTTTTAATATACCAAGATTTTTCTCATATACTTACGTAGTTTCAGACAAATGGAAATAATTTCTGCTCAAATCCTTACAAAACAGATTACTCCTGTTTTGGAGTGTTATATGCCACTATCAGTCTAAAATCATTAAGAGGTGTTCCTCTCCCTTATTATAGTGTTTCTAAAGCAGTCCAGAGTACTTGCAAAGCTAAAATTTGTTTTCTTGCATATGAAAAGACAACAATCTTTTCAATGTATGTTAAATCACATGTGAAGTCAAATTACATTTTAAGAATATTAAATCAAGTCACGCATTGGTCGTACAAGTTGTCATTCACTGATGTTTTTTAGGAATGAAGAGACAGAAAGCAGCAATTTAACTAAGTAACGTAAGATGTTTCTGGTTTGTGAACAATTCTGCAGGTTAGTAGATTAGTAAATTAGGGCCATTTTCAATGTAAATTTCTAAACAACATCAGAATTTCATGCTGGTTGTGGAACACAATGGTAAGTAGTGTAATGGAGTGGAGTACATATTCTACTCAGCATCCTCCAGCAGAGTGAGCCAGGACACAATAGCATTTAGAACATCCTCTGGAGCAATCTACAAGGCTTCCTCAATACTCTACTAAAGTCAGTCTGCCACCATGCCTTTAGGCTTATTAATACCACTGAAACTGGGGACAGCACGGCAGCCAGTTATTTCATTTCTTAGGGAAATATACTTTCTAATGAATAAATTCTTCTCTTCAAACCTTCACACTTCAATTATAACATTTATTTTTTTATCTCACAGAACCTATTTTTCATGCAGATTGTAAAACGTCTAGTCCATTGGGAACTATTCAATGTATGAATAAATAATCAATTTTATGTATGCTATAATGTATGTCTGTTAATGGCACCACAAATATATTCATCTCAACAATCTACTTATCAACATGGTTGTCTATATCAGCATGTGTGTAAAAAATTGCAGTGGACAGTGGCTGGCCATTTAGAACAGAGCAAGGAGAAACTTGTAATGAAGGATAGTACCAGAATTTGTATAACTACAAGCATCACAAACAGGTAAGTCTCCTGCCTCTGCTTCTTTTTTTAAATTTCTGTCATATAGCATGATCAAGAGGTTATGCATCTAGTTCCCAGTTTTCCCATATGCTAGCCACAGTTTATCCATTTGTTTGTGGAGTAGACGCTGGCCTTCCCCTCCCTGTGTCCTTTATTCTACTTCCAGCTGCCCTGAAGAGTGATCAGTAAGTTACCAGTCTATGCTGCAATCAATTTCCTAGTTCATTTCTGCTCCTCAAAAAGAAAAAAAAAAAACTTATTCTTTTTAAATTTTTTATTACCCAGATCAATACAATCAGAGTTCTGCGTCTGTCTTGCCTCCACTCCCCAGAGCCAGCCAGTGTGGGGACCAGCCAGTTTCTCTGTAATGTTTATGCCAAGAGAGTCATTCTTTTTTCTCCCACACTCAGTTCATCTTAATGACTTCCTCTGAGATGCCAGGGTGGCCTTGCTACCCTTTGCCACAACTCACTATCTCTGTCCTGTCCTGCTTTATAAAATGATGCCTTCCAATTTTAGGCCCATTTTTTTTCCCCACAAGTAGTAAATGCTCTGTTAATCTTTAGGAATAATCCTCCCAAGAAGGCTGTAACTTCTATTTTAAGGAAGATTTCAGTCTGGGTGAATGAGTTTTATGACCGCAGTTAGTACTATTTCTAATCTGCCTTTGTTATCTAAGGTTTGGTAGAAGGTCACGGAAGTTTAAGTTCTGGACCACCTTGCCAGAAATCATCTACCTGAAGAGTTTTAAACTGCCCATCTTGTTACAGAGCTGACCCTGCATTACTCTGGGTGTGTTCTGGGTTTACAGAAGTCCTCATATCCATAGCAGAATTTTCTGTAAATATTTCATGTACTTGTCAGACTTCATATACTTCCTTCATCTCCAGGTCTTTAGAAAAGCTATGTTCTTCTTTATTCCAATACAAGATTCTGTCTAATACATGACAACAGCTGAGAAATATAATTCTAGGCAATCAACCCAATATCCACACTGCCTTTATTAGAGAAACTGCATAACTATAAAACCAACAGAAAAGAATCCATGGTGCAACTACTCAAAATATTCTGGAACAAAATCTTCTCATCCTCTCTTCCAAAGAATCCTAATATTCAAAGAATCCTAATATTAAGCTTGGGAGGAGTGGGGGGTGGGAAGGGAAATGTTTTTTAAGTGTTAGAGGCATGTCCCAACAAACAGTAAACAAATCATCACAGATAAAATAAGTTTCATTTATGTTAAAGCACTGTCAAGATTACTTCCACTAACATGAAAGCCAAATTCTAAAATTAGTGTTTAAATTTAATCAGGAATGGAGGGTATTGTTTTCCCTGGGGAAAAAAAGTGCATTTTTCAGTCCACACTAAGGAAGCAAGTAAAGTTAAAATATCTACAAATTAAAAGGAAAACCTGTTTGAAACAAGGATCCTGGATTTGTAGAATTGCCACAGTTTCTTAAAATTGGAGTCTGATTTTTCCCAGCATCACCTTATTCAAGGAATTATAATTTCTTTCTTGTATAGCACGTTTAAAATCACTTGATCTAACAGATCAATAAAAATACTATTTTTACACACTTTGGTGTCAATATGTCAGCAACATACCAAACATATTCTGTATGTTTTTCCTTGCTTTATTCCCAGATTAAATATAAGGCTATAAAGAGTAAAATAGCTGATTTAATGTTCAGGTTTTCTTGTTTAAACTTGATGAGAGTTGAATTATATTTTAAGGAAACTCATTGGAAACCCTATAATTTCCTTAAAAAAAAAAAAAAAAAAAAAAAAGAAAGTACAATTCAATGCCTAATAAAAGGCAGAGTACTATTTCAAGTTTAGGAGATTAAATCTACTGGACATCTAAATCTAATCCAGTATTTACATGATTAAAATGGATACCCAGAAAAAACAAGAAATAATTTATGTACATAACTTTAGGTAGCAAAGTTTGAAAAATTACCTAAAAATCTATGTAAAAGGATGAAAAAAAACTCCAATCAGTATGCATAAACCATGGCTGCCTCTAATAGATGACTGTGATAAAATAAAGGCACCAGGTCAGGAGAGTATTTTTGCCCTGAGCTGCCCACTACCAAACTGAAATCCCAGCTCATAGTCTGGGGACCAGGAAGACAATTTTTACCATGTCAAATGCAATTATGCTGTACAGGTATTCTCATATATACTGATCTCAGATTAACAAGTAATTGATTTTGAGATAAAAAGGGGCAGTTAATTGTAGACTAACACAAGATCATTGTTCACTGCATGTCACGTAAAAAGGTAAACACAATTCAAAAAATTCTCTTCCAAAATCAAGTAGAATCAATCTTTGAAATGATGTCACAGAAAAAAAAAATTCTCATGAGCAACTAGACAGAATTTCCTCTGAGATGTTTCTTATGAAAAGCAACAACTGTATACCCATCCTCACAAAAGTGTATGTCACCATACAGGAGAAACCCACAACTAATTATTCACCAGAAAATGGCTTCTCTGACAAAAACAGGGAAAATTGTTTCATAAATCAATTTTGTGCTAACCTTCTAAACAAAAATGCACCACACATTTGAGATTCAATTATTTTGCCTTGTACATCACAGGATAAGGTGACTTGCTATTCAAAGGAAGGAGAGGTGAGAGTTGCTCTCTGTTCCCTGCACTGTATGTAATAATCTATTATCAGAGAAATTATAAACATTCACAACAAACACATGGTCCTCGACCC
The DNA here is from genome assembly GCA_035222235.1 of Margarornis squamiger. Classification (NCBI taxonomy): domain Eukaryota; kingdom Metazoa; phylum Chordata; class Aves; order Passeriformes; family Furnariidae; genus Margarornis; species Margarornis squamiger. The sequence continues at coordinate 97,835,546 of JAWWTY010000106.1, forward strand.
TCATGCACAGGCTCATCTGCAACCCCTCCATGCAGCATTTCTTCACACCAGGGCCAGTGACAAGCTCAGCACCATCCCACAGCAGCAACTGTTGTCTGTGCCTTGTTTATCCCCCTCCCACTGAGCACACCACATAAATAATTTAGACCCATCCCTTTCTGTTGTATATACGGTTAATGGACATTTGCATCTGCTCTCCAGAAGCTTCTGGAGTGAGGAGTACTTAAGTCAGAAGCCCTGATTTTTTACTATTGCATTATTATTTTTATATTATATTACTATCTTCTTCAAATAAGAAAATAAGCATAAGGACAAATCACTGCATGCTTCTAAAGACAGAATGATAGAAGCACTATTTATACTGTCCTAATACTGCCACATTATTTTTCCCTCTTCCTAAGATTGTGTTAGAGAGTTTACAAAGAGTTACATAAATGAAAAGCTCTTGCCTGGATTTCAGGGAGTAGCACGAAAAGACTACCAGGAATGGGAGGTGGTAAGTCAAGGTGGTTTTGGTTGGGAGAGTTTTCTTTTTAGTAGCTAATATGGGGCTGTTTTTGTATTTGTGACCAAAACAGTGCTGATAAAAGTTGTTTTATGTTGTACAAGTCCTGCTCAGCAATGAGTCAAGGCCTTTTCTGCTCCTCACCTGACCCCCTCAGTGAGGAGGCTGGGGGTGCACAAGGAATTCAGAGGGCACACAGGCAGGAGAGCTGACCCTAATTAATCAAAGGAATCTCCCACACCATTTAAGGCTAGGTGAAAGTAAGAGGAAGGTGGAGGATATTTGCAGTGATGGTGTTTCTTTTCAGACATTACCATTACACATGATGGAATGCTGCTTTCCTGGGGATGGCTGAACACTTGCCCATGGGAAGTGGTGAATAAATTCCTTGTTTTGCTTTGCTTATGACTGTGGGTTTTGCTTTACCTATTGAACTGTCATTAGCTCAACCCACAAGTATTCTCACTTCTACCACTCTGATTCTCTCCCCCAATCCATCAGGGGAGTGAGTGAGTGGCTATGTGGGCCTGAGGTTAAATGAGAACACAAGCCAATGGCTTATGACAATCACACCCTTGAAATTCAAAGGGATCTGAAAATGCTCCGACTTCTACACATTCAGTACAGACACACTTGTTTTCTGTGAATGTGCTCTAGTCATCAGTATCACTTTTGCCCCTTTACTGTACTTGTTTCTTTACATCCTATAGAAATTTTCTTGGTTTGGTCACTTCCCATGACTGGGACGATTTGGCTGAGTTTATTTAAAACCTGATTTTCTCTCACAGTACCAAGAGCACACAAGAACAAATTCTTGAGCCAGCTGTGAATCCAAGCACAGCAAGTTCAAAGCTGCCTTGGGAAGAGGCTGCTTTTTACCAATATCTTTTAGTCAACAAAAGTGAAATAAGCTGCAAGGAAGTGTTTTCTTGATGAGACAGCTATAAATCAATAAATAAGAGATTAGAGGGATATTCAAAATGATGGTGTCAACATGGGAACACACAGACAAGTCAATGTGAATGAAGGAAACTGGTGGTTTTACCAGAGACATTATGCCATTTGCATAATACATCAGTTTATACTTTCACAAGGATAAACATAAAGATGAATATGTATTTGCTTAAATCTGAGCTTCTTAAATAGTAAATTTTAAATTACTAGTAGTTAGCTTAGGCAATTTTTGTGGGGGAGGGATTAAATTCACAAAATTACTTGGCTTTGTTCTGCCAAATCTGACACCAACACACTAACAACTTCTTTACTTCATTATTAATTTTGGTTTTAAACCCTGAGGCCACAGGTTCTTTAGCACAGTGTTGTGATAAATTCACCACCGATTTAAAATATACAAGTCTGCATCTGAATGTATTATTTACAAGTTATAATATTAATACTTTCAATGCCGAAAATTAATAAATACCATTGCTGGCATGGAATAGGTCAGTGACAAGGGTCGAAATATATGGATTGTGGCCACTTCATCATCCCATGTCAAACCAAAAAGCACTGTGCCTTTCTCCATCACATCATCCTATTTCACTTTTGTCTTTATATATATTATGTCTGCTTTTTTTTTGGCACATGACATGCATTCAATTAAGTAATAGCACTCCAGATGTGGTAAGTGGTCTGCTCTAGTTTTACAATGCAGCACAATGTGCCATGTATTAGCAAACTAGACAATGATCTCATTTACAATGCATATTACTCTAAATGTAAAAACACTGCACATAAATTGTATTTCTTTATGTATCACTTAGTCTTCTACTGCTATTACCTGACTTTAAAAACTGTAGCAATTACACAGTGAAAACAACTTGAAAGTTCACAGCATCCAGCAGGAGATGAGGCCTTGTAGTGCACATCCTCAATTCTCTGCAGGATTCAGCAGACTGCAAATCTGTCAGGGCAGAGTCTGCAGGGAAACTGTACTTTTCAGCCATCTCTGTTGTATATAATCCACATTATACAATGCAATAAGATATTAAATTGTCAGAAGAGTCCAGAGTTGTTCTCTCTTTATTTAAAATTATATGTGCAAAGACAAGCAGACTAAAATAGAGTTTGTATGTTTTTGGAGCTGAAATCATATTGACACCATGATGCATCATAAATTTTAAATCATCAGCCGTCATGGCTGATCTTATGCAGGTGCTGAACAGTAAGTATTTGTGCTAAAATAACACCAGATTATATATCACCTCTGGTAAGTGTTGCTCCATGCTTTTATCCAGACATAGTAAACAGAAATAAATAAGAATACAGCATTGTGAACACTCTCAAGTAAATACAGCTTTAAATAAATACTTGAAAATAAAACCTTAATAATATTGGCTTCAGTAAATCAATAAAGAACTTTACAGATATTGCACAGATGGTATTTGTCCAACAATATTTCTTCAGAAAGTACACCAGTACAGTAACATCTCCAGATTTTGGCAAATGTGCATTGTGACAGAATCATCACTCCAGCTGTAATTCAGATTTCCCTCCATTCCCAAATTCTGTCCACAATCCCTATCTTAAGAGTTTTCTAGGTAGGATCATCTCTCTCCTTGTAAAATTCTCAAACAGTAAAGCCCACAGAACCATGATAGCTACCCCTTTGATACTGTGGGGTATCAAAGATGGCTGGGGGTAAAAATTAGAGGAAATTGAGAAGTTATATTCACATCCTAACAGAAGTTATAACAAAACGAAAATTTGAAGGTAAAATGCAGGTGCTACTCCCTGGATGGAGAGTGCAGTCGGCAGCTCCATGATGA
>JAWWTY010000106.1:97842484-97905102 GCA_035222235.1 Margarornis squamiger
GCCAAATCATTCTCCTCAGATGAACCTGGTTCATTAAAGCCTAATTGTAATATTAACACCCACCTCCATCCCAAAATTACCTGCCTCCAAGGGGTGACCACCCCCCACTAGGCATGTGCCCTGTATTTTTTTGACTGTACCTTTAAAAGCGAAGTAAGAAAATTTTACACCAATGAGTAACAAAAGTTTTTATGACTAGAGTCACTCAAGCTCTGTCTAAATACAAAGAAGTCGTACTAAAGCCAAGTTGAGAATGGGGGACAAGTGAGGGAAATAATTCATTGTACCTGCTGGGATCAGCTGACAGGTTGAACCTGTCTTCTCCCCCATAAGGACACCTGTTGGGCAAGAACTGTATTTTGCATGATGAATACTTTTACTGAGGATTAGAGCCTGTGTGTGTATTGCTTTGAATACATTTGCAGTCAGATACTATCACTTGCAATCGTCGAGCTTTAACCTTCCACAATTTTATACTAATAAAGACTGGTTTTCTGTAAACTCTTAGCAGTGGTCCTTCACAGGCACTGGCAGTTTTGAGCAGTGAGTAGCACACTCGAATAAAGTGGGAAGACCCACTGAGGGGTCTCCCTTATGCTGTTGGTGTAGTTCCCTGAAAAGGGCAGTCGAATTGCCCTCCAATCCAGTAAGACTGTTTGGTCAAAGTCCCCATAATGGGATGCTGATAGACTGGTCAGGCACAAGGGTCTTGGCTTTCCTGGGGCATTGACAGACAAATCAAACACTAAGGGCTGGGGATCTCCCCTTTTCACATGACAGGTACCATGAGAAGAAATGAGCAGCACAGGGTGGGATGAATAGGAACTGCTTGGTCCATCCTTGCTGCAGCCACAGTGACTGTCTGGCCATGCTTTTATGCAAAACTTAATATGTAAACTACATGGATGAGATAGGGTGGGGTTCTTGGGCTGGAACAAAGTAATGTTTAGAGAGGACAAGAGTTTCCAATTAAAACAGATCAGCAAACACATCACTCCATGTTGTGTACAAATTGCTCCAACTGCCCAGGAAAATGCTGTGAGGAAATGCCCTAGTTCACTCTTTCAGACCTCTGTAAGGTATCTGACACAGCCAAGGTACATCTGTTCATAGTACTCATTAGCTTAACCAGCGCAGTTCTGGGTTTGACGCTCCTTTCAGAAGTGCAGGCAAAACCCCAGTGCAACCCCTGGCAAGTCCCCTCATCCCACACTCCCAAGCTGGGCCAGCTGCAGCCCCATGCCACCACGGAGCAGAGACGCCCAGGAGGAAACCTATCACACTCACATTGCCAGTTACTGTCAGAAAAAGAACTTAAACCTTGAAATAATGGGAACCACATGACTAAACAGATCATTAGGGGTAACCAGCTTGTTGACAGGTGATACGGCTGGGGGAGATATGTGTAAAACACACACACACAGAGTACAGTGACAGTGGGTTGGTTTTAGTGGAGTTAACATATGTTGCACTTCAAATAATGAGACAGGAAAAAACGAAGATTATATTGAGGATTTAATTAAAATAAGAGTATGCTCTTTAAAAATGTATTCTTATCTAATGGCAACCATAATGCTGTTCAGAGGCTTTTCAACTTCTTAACACGACGGAATAACAGACCTTCTCTTATATGTATTTATAGCTTGACAGATGCAACCTTTTAATTTGAACGCCTTCACATTTTCTGCCATTTGAGGGCTAAAGGTGCAGAGGCCAAAAGGTAACAATTTCTATTACATGGAAGTTCATGATGAGAAAGTGGCTTCAGAAATGCAAACTTCAGGGCCACACCTCACACCTGTCCCTAGGATAGAAGCTGCTGCTCCCTCCCATAGAAATTTCTCGTCCCACTAGTACAGTAAATGATTTCTAATACAGCAGCAGTACAAAACTACAACCTAAGAAATTCTGGCATGAAAAGAAAATCTCCAGTTCTCAGTCTTTCCTTTTAAATCTTTAACAGTGAATTCAGTGCTTGTCAAAATTACTGGAATCACAGCCCTTGTACACACAGGTCCTGGCTGCATGACTGGCAGAAACCAGGAGCTTCCACTTTATCCCATTCACTTTGACCAGGTGTAAGGAATGGTCACAGGAGTAGTTGTTTATCAGGCTGGCCCAGGACAAGTGTTTATATTCCCTGCACTGAACACCTTTGCATTGTTGTAGATCAAAGAATTACAAACTCTCTCATCATTTAAGAACTAACTTCTGATTTCACAGAAAGCAGTGGTGATTTGGCTGCTCTTTTAATGGGACCAAAGTTTAGTCTTAATAAGTTAAGCAGCAATCATTAACTGACTGGCATCCATAACAGAAAAACCAAAGGATGGTAAGGCTAAGTGAGTGATTTCTTACTCTCATTTAGTCCCTGGAAATGGGTTGGAGCCATCACAAGAGTGAAAAAAAAAAGATTAGTATTTGTAGATCACCATCAATCCTGTTGCAGATGAAGCTGTGCTGGCTGCACGGGTTGCTGATCCCAGTCCCACTGCTGCAGCCCACCAGCTCCTCCAGCCCGCTGGCGGAAGGGTTTGCATGGCCATCTCCCCACCATCCCTCGCAGAACCAGCCAGGTTAGTCAATATTAATTATTTCAACTCTTAGGGTTATTTGGCTCATTTTAACCTAGATGGGTTTGGAAGCAATTACATCAGCAATTCAGCAGCAGGCCTGTGGCAGAAGCAGCGTTCACATCAGCAAAAGGGAGGGTTTCAGGGAGCTGGGGCTCCCTCAGCAGGCCCCAGAGCACCTGGAAAAGGGTGCACAGACACCAGGTGAGTCTCACTGGGGGAGCCCAGTTCAATCTAATTACTTCACAGGCAATCAAACAATCATCAGCTGACAACCACTTTTGGATATCGTGGATCTGACTGATTCAGACAAGAGACCAGAGCTGAAACTCTCTGTAGTCGATAATCAAAGCTCTGAGCCAGCTAATTCCCTTCTGTTAACACTGCCTACACGTGCACACATGCACACATTTTCTCTCTCTCTTCCCTTTGTCTGCCACCCTGAGCTGTAGCTGCAGATCCGACACAGGGCAGGCTGAGCGCTCTATATTCTCTGCAATCATGCCGACATGCAGTGAGACCCACCTCTAGCTATTAGGGCTTGGAACATCACCGATGGTAACAAAATAAAAGGTTGATGTTACATTTGTATAACTCAGGAAAGGCAAAAGCACTTTTACAGTAAAAATCCTTACAATATATAGCATTAATGAGTATAATATATATTATATTGGTAGGCTTATTCTTTTAAGATACAAGCAGAGGGGCTCTTGTGTGTGTTCACATAGCAGAGTACTTGGCACAAAAAGATTCTGTTCTGTTTGTGCAAGAAGAAATGGGCCATTCCTTACTTTCCTGCAGCATTACAATTTCCAGTCCTCATTGCCTATCACTTTCTGGATAGTAGATTGCTGCCTCTTCAGCAAAGATTCAGATCCACGGGCCTTAGGAGCTCCCTTTTAAACTTCCAACAGCATATTTAGACTACATCTTATAACAAAAGTTACATCATGTGGTAGCACACAAGTAACAATGACATTACTTCAACATGGCCAAAAGTTTTAAAAAAATGAAATTTTCTTTTTAGAAGGATCCAAAATTCAGTTGAAAAAGTGAGCAGCAGCCAAGAGTTCCCCCAGGAAAAGAGGGGGCCCAGGTGGTGACTACTGAAAGTCTCAGCTGTGGACAGTCTAGGTAACAAGTATAGAGCTTCAGCTGCTAGGAAAAATTCAGGCACCTCCCCAAAGAATTTAATAAGGTAATCTACTCCCTGATGAAATTAAATTTAAACTTGCACATGTGAGGAATCCACATTCAATACCTCACTGGGGGCAAACTCTTGTGTTGATTTTTTTCTAGCTTCAGCTGAAGTTAATCAGAAAGCACTCAGACTGGGGTCCCAAGTCTCTTGACCTGCAGGCACCAGCCGGAATGCCAGAAAAGCTTTCAGCCAGGAAGACAGGAAAATAGAGTATCTTTTCAGACATACTAAAGGACAAGCTTGCACCATGGTTGCAGTTGTCTGTGCTAGAAAGGAACACAGAAATCCATGAGGTCGCTCCCAACTCCACGTCATTTAATCTGTGCAAGCTTAAATTTACTTGAGTCTGTGAATGACTCGCATAAGCATGTGCCTACAGTTTTGCAGGATGAAGGGCAACAGGTTTGATTCTGCTCGACTACAAGTAACAAGCACATTTATATAGACTTGTACAGGAACAAGATAGCCCTAAGTTAGTAAATCAGACATTAAAACACTTGCAAAAGAGAAGGAAGAAAGCTCACCTTTCAAGCAAACAGCTAAAGTAGCTATAAAAATAAACAAAAATTTACCAGAAGCTTTTTTAAATAGAAAGCATTTTTTTAAGTATTGATGCATCAATTTCCAGCACCATTTTGAAAAGCCTTTAAGGGACTCAGGAACTTAAGATCTTTACATGTTTTTGGAAAACTTCTTATTCTAAATCAGATTGCACAAAAATCCGTGAAAGTTTCAAGGGATGGAAAGACAATGTCCAAATGGGTTTCTTTTCTGCATTCCTTGCTTGTAGCTTCTCCCTCCATTAGCTGCCTGTTTTACTCTCACTTTTGGGGGGAAATAAAAAAAAAAAAAAGAAGAGAAAAAAGCAGTACTCAGACATGCAGCCTGGTTCAAAGCTCCAGTGGGTAGCAGGAAAATACTTTAGAGATCAGGTGAAATGAATTCAAGATGAGTGAAAATGGTCTTTGGTTCTGCTCTGCTACCTTTTACTGAAGATTCACTGCAGAGACGTGAATCATCTCCATCCATGCTGTGCTTTGCTTCTTGCAGGCATTTTTCACAGATCCCTCCTGCTTCTTTTGTCTCCTAGTGTCACACACCGTGATTTACCATTGGTCACTGTGGCATTAAGGGTTTACTACCAGTTAGAACAAGGGTAAAGGAAAAGGAACCTGCTGCAAAATAAATAAATAACACAATGGCAGACACTTTGCAATAAGGAATAACAATTAGGTAATAAAGACAGGGGAAAAATGGGAAAGCACAGCTCCTGTTCACTTGGCTTACAGCTAAAAACCAACATTTTTTACTTTAGATCAGCTAAAATCTCTGCTTAAAGTAAACTGAGAATACAATTATGTTCAGGGAACTGGGCTCTTTGTCTTTTTAAAAAGAAAACTCCTTCCCAGACAGAAAGAACAATGAAATAGAAATAGGGTAAAAAGAATATTTTTATGAATCCATTAATAATCAAACAGATGTAATTGTACAAGGCACTAATAGAAACCATTGTTCTGGGAAGAAGACAAACATCAACATGATTAAATGCTGTTTTTTTAAAGTATATGAAACTTCAGCTCACTTCTCCAAGTTACTCCCTCAAAAATAAATAAAAATCATTTATTGAATATAATAACTGTGATTCTGTTTAGAAAATCTAAATCGCTGTTTCTTAGAGAATTTGAAAAACCTAGGAGCGGTACCCGTATTCTTAAGTTCTATTCCTTCCTTCAGGGATTGTAACTAGGTTTTGTGTTTATGATAAAAAAGCTGGCAGAAAAAATGAGGAATATATAGGAGAAATATGCATTTTCTTAAGTAATGCTCTTTACCTGAAAAGGAGTTTTATCTTCATTTGTGTGTAATAGCCCAGAGATCCCCTACATGTTATTAAATTTTAATGTCAATGGTATGCTAAGAAAAGCACGTACCACTAACTGCTACTATAGACACTACAGCAGAGAATCAAAATTACTTTTCCCCCTTTTTCCCTAACACTTTGTAGTTGTGTCAAAACTCCTAGTTGTGTCTCTGAAGTCTTTTAAACTCTCCAAAAAGACTTCAGCCAAACATTGATTGCACAAGGGCCCGAACAGAGCACTGAGTAAAATGAAATTTAAAAATAAAAAATAAAAAAAAAAGGAAAAAGAACATAGGCAATTATTTCTGAGACTGTTTTAATTCTGTTGGACAATAAAACTACAGATGATACCAGGTTTAGTTCCAACAAATATAAAATTATTGGACTTGTGATAATGTTTAAAACATTTTCTGATGTTTCAAGGAAGCACACAGGTAACAAGGGCCAGTGCTCATTTGTCACTTTTAAGATGGCTGCTATTTTCAGAGCAATTCATTGTGCCTGTGGTGGTTTTGAAGTGTATTTTCTCATATATATTCTCCATAATGTCACTCCAAGTGAAGAAATGTTGGATGTATGAAAGCAGCCTTGTCTCCCTACTAATGGTTTCATCTCTTAAATAATAATGAACGAACCAAAGATTTAGTTTATTCTCTCCATAAATTAGGAGGAAAGAGTACCCTTTTATTACATAATTTCAAAGGATCTCTGAGATGTTGCACTGAAAGTCATTAACTTGTGTTGCCATTAGACCAATCCTTGGCATAGGCACCAGACAGAAATTTTTCAAGCAGACTCTCTGTTTCAGAGCATGAGACAACTTTTTTTACTTTTTTTTTTTTCTTTTAAATCAGCATGGACACAAGCTGCTATGGGCAGTTGCTCTTATGATGAAAGAATGGTCCTAGGCACATCCATTTTAGTGGCATAGCCATGGCCAGAGGCTTCTGCACACCACAGCCAAGCCTTTCCTCTGAGACATCCCTCCTGGGAAAAGCCTGTGCTGTTCCTCTCAAGAACCACTCACTTCTTTTTTTCTTGTGGACTACAGGAACTATTCCTGAAGGCTACCACTCCAGGTTCTACCATGGAGACAGATCTGAGCCTGTTGATCAACCATGGAGTATATTGTTCCTATTTTAGGTAATTTTCAAATTATTTCCTAACAGCAGGAAAAGCAGAAGATGGAGACCGCAACACATGGCACGTGTATATCCACTTTCAGTCCCCAGGACCCCCTTTGCAAATGAGATCTCTTGCTTTATAGAGCATTGTTTTCCCAGTAGTAAACTATTTAAATGGATAACCACATTTAAGCTACTCCTGGGGAAGAGCCAATTTAAGAAAAACCATCCAGGAATTCACTGCAAATGAGATGCTGCCTCTCCAAAGACTTTGCTCCTTACCATCACAGTGACAGGCTTGGGATTGGCTTCTAACAGAGAATACCAGAAAGTTGGGAATTTGCCCATTATAACTTAAAATAAAGACGGTTGGAACAATATAGTCAAATGGGGGTTTCCCCCTAGCAACCTCCCCCCTGCCTTAAAAAACCCTATGTATCTTTCACAGCAAATAAACCCCAGCAACTATGTTATAAATAAAGTAGTGAAAGTTACTAGAGTCTTTCTTTATAAAATGGACCTATGGGATTAGGGTGAAAGTCCTTGCAGCAGTTACCTATAAGGGATTCTTACGGATTCTGTATTGCATTTCAGTCACAGAGAGGTGGTTGACGTCCCAAGTCTGCAGGTGTTGCAGCATTTGGATAATGCCCTTAACATGTTTAACTGTTGGTCAGCCCTGAAGCCATCATGTAGTTGGACTAAATGATCATTGTAGATCCTTTCCAACTGAAATATTCTATCTTACATTCAGCTTTCTTTCAGGTTTATTTTTAAAATATTTTTTATTAGACAAGCTATTGTAATGCTGTTATTATCATTATATATATTTATACTGCAGTTGAAGCCAGCAGTAAAACTGCTATTGATTCAGTATCTGGAATTCTGGGATATCAGCTTTAAGATGTGGTTTGCATCCACAACAGCATCTATTCACAGCTGCTCTAAAGGCGTTGAAACTTACCAGTCTACTGCACGACAAAAATTAGCCCTGGTGTTCACAAAAAATTTTTAAAGGGGACTAATTAGTCTGATCAGGATCTGTCCATTCAGCTGTTTGAATTGATACAATGCAGAGGAAACTGCTGTTTAACAGAATCCAAAAAATAGCTCCAAAGAGTAACTTGGCTTTTTGGCCGGGGAGAACAAATGTCTAGTTCATGGTGCAATACCTAGAGACAATCCGTCTGTATTGATGCACAGAAAAGTTTATCTCAGTGGTCATGCACACCCACAGCTGTAAAATGTGTTTAGCCTGAAAAGTGAACTGATGTACAACTATCTCTTAGGAACTTATGGAAAACTCTCTGTTAAGTGATGGTTTTCATCACCTCTGTAGGTCTTGTTCATTCTCTCCAGTTTCCTCTTACTAAGTGTGCACAGGCATTAATACAAGAAACGAGAATACTATCTACTCCAGTGGTGAGGTGCCTCAAATTAGACCAATTAACTTTCAGTTCTGGTTGTTTTAAATTCAAAAGTCAGCCACAATGAATGTGTTTATTATTGATGGATTCAGTACTCATTACCATTGCATTCATCAAATGGAGGCATTTCAAGGGTACTGAAGTGTATTAATTGCAACAAGTTAAATCAGCAGTCATCTCTGGAATTAGCCCTTTTCATTTTCTTTCTTGAACTAGCTCGCCTTGATATATTTGATTAAATCACTTGAATAGTATTTTATTGGTATTTTTAATTTATGCCACTATTCTGCTAGCATCCATCCATAAATGACCAGGGCTAATTTCCATCTGTGGACATTTGAGAAACACTCCTTTATTCTTTACCGTTTACTCTTCAAAGAATGAAGGGGCTTCTACAACAGTTTGCTGAGTCTGGAAGCTTACCAGCCTTACAATTCTTAACACCATTCATGTAAAGAATTGGTACAGTGAAAAAATGTATGCCAAACTGGCTACGGGTCTATTCAGGACATACACTTGGATTAAAGAAACTTGTAGGTCTGTCACGTTAAAAGGGGAAATGAAGGCAGAAATGCAAAGATTCCTTGTCCCGCCCCTGCTTGTATTAATATATTTTTATTAGCTATAAGTGTTCTCAGAATATCAAAGCCTTTTAACGCCCAAAACAGTCTGTCTGCATCCCACCTAACAGGGACCCTTCGCTAAGACAGATTTACGGGCTGAACAGGGACTTTAATACTCCAATGAGAACTCCACTTAATAGCAAGAGAAACTCTTTTTCATCAGGTCCCCTTAATAGTTATATTGCTGCCAGCACCAGAAACAAACTGGGCTAAACTCTAGCAGTTCCCAAAATGATTTTTTTAATACAAGGGTGTGACAATTATTGTGGATTTCACGTTGTCAGTAATAACGTTAGCTGCATGATTATGTTTAATAGATAATACAAGAGACGCCAAAGAAACCAGCACAAAGCATATTCTACAGACAGCACATCAACCTAAGCCTCAATACAGCATCAAAAAACATCCTCCTCTCACCAATACTTAACTAACAACAGAAAACTAACCAGAAGCATAACAACCAAAAAACAACAATCTAAACCCATCCAGTAACCCGTAGGACAGAGAAGAACTGCACACAACACTGTGACAAAAAGAATGCTGCTTCCCACTAACAAAACATGTAAAAAGGAATTACATACCTTAAAGGAACACAGGAACCAATATAAAGTCCCAATGAGTTACGAGATGTAAGGCAAGGTATAGTGTTTATGAAATAAAGATGTTAGCCAAGTAAAATTAATAAATAAAGGTAGCTATGGGGTAAAAATGGAAAGGTATAAGGCATAAAGTAACAGGACGGAAAGAGAAAACAGAGTAAAAGACTGCTCACCCGTTCATTGTCCAAGGCATGGGAAGAAACAGGGCAGCTTGATGGTTACACCCCCAGAGATGGTATTTCTTTTTTCCCAATTTTGCTTATGACCAATCTCTTTTTATACTTTTTTTCCTTAGGTAGTTTGAGTGGCTGTAGGCAATAATAGTTCCTGGGGTGATAGACAGATGACATAGGCTTAAAGGCTGGCTTCCTGTGCTTCCATAAGATATAGCAGAGAAAGGCCATGTTATCTCCATAACACTCCCTTCTTCACTGAGTTTATCAATCTGGCTTGAGCACTTTAAGGAAACTACACCGGAGCCTCTTTGTCCTCTGACAATGGTTTCTGGGAGCACCTTTGCAGGGGTGTTTCCCTTATCAGGGCTATCACCCCATGTAGGTCAAATGTAAGTACTTCAGAGAGTCCTTAATTTTTGCAGTTTTGAGGTTTTCATTAGAGCTCCCTTATCTACCAAACTGAAACTCCACTTGGTACAAGCAGAAATGCAAAAAGCAGAGCTTCTACTTGGCATAGATATAACATCTTTCCTTTCCTGGGCAACTACTGATCTGCTGGCCCTAGTGTCAGGAAGAAATATTAATTATATTCCCTCTTCTAGTCACATCAAGGGAAAGGTCAAAACTTAAATAGCACCATAAACAGCTTCACACAAATCAAAGCCTACATCTTTTAGAACCTTTTAAAAAAGTTAAAGAACAAATTCACAAAATCTATTTTCTGATTTATTGTGGTGGGAACTGAGGAATACTGCTATACCATGACACATTATTTGAAAATCAAAAGAATACAATTTTACATCTAGAGTGCTTGTCTACTGGTATGTCATGACAATTAACTAAGGATTCACCAGCCTGGCCAAAGTCAAGAGCCATCCTTGGAATTTAAGAAGCTTTTTGATGTTGCCATTTGACTGACCTTTCTTGTCTTCTTAATGTCACACGAGCCAGTGAACTGAAGAGTAAAGTTCAGCTAAATCCAAAACTGTGTTAAGAGCACTACACATGCACTTCCTTCAATTTGCTTTTCTTCCTGTGGAGCATGAAGAATTACTAGAGCACTCTGAAGTTTACTGATGCAAAGCATACACTTGGATTCCCATCCAAATTTAAATGAACAGTATTCTTCTCTAGATCTTGATAGCACTTTTAAGAAATTATCAAATTACCACCCTTCTGGTTTCTCTGAAATAAAGGTGAAACCAATTCAGAAATACACTTTTCAGTTCTCTATGCTAAAGCCATTCAGCCTCTCCTGTCAATCACTGAGAATAAAGCTTATTGCAAGACTTCCCATGTCACATATATTACAATCACAACTTATTCTTTGCACAATATGGTATTGGCAGGTAGATGCAGACTGGTAGAAACAACCCTTCTGTGTGTACCTACCTGGTTGAACACAAACCAGCATAAGTACAGAAACCATCAGCCTAGTTGTCAGCATCACATTACGCCCAGACCAGTAAACCTTGGAGAGCAAACATTGCTTTTTTCACTGATCATGTCTTCTGAAGTATCCTTCAGAGGATAAAGCCAATATGATTGAGTAAGGCTAGAGAAATTAGTCAGCTACTCTGTCATTGGGACATGACATGACAGCCGCAAAACCCTAAAAATGAATTCTCAATTTGCAATATTTTTGGTGATATTCTTCCAATTCAGACATTTTAGGAGTTCTGTGGTATGAAAACCGGTTTGTTTATTGTTGATTTTTTCCTTTAACAGGCAGGGTCTCGGATGGGATACATGGAAAACATGATCCAACTTACTGACTATTCCATGGAAATCTGTTCTTTTGACAGTTCAGTCCAGGCTAATATTTACAGTCACCAAAGCTGCAAAAAGGCTTTACTCAAAGTTTGTAGACTGTCTTTAAAAGAGAAATGGTCATCACAGTACTTTCTTTGCATGTTTCTTTCCCTGCAGAAGTCTAAGTCCTAAATGCTGCCAGATATAAAAGTGTGTTAAACCTTCAATTGTCCAGCAATACTGAGGGAATCAATCTTGCAACTCTGCTTTTATTCAACCTTATTCAGCTTCTGGTGCACCAAGATCCTCCGGTCTCTTTACCAGAGCTGTTCCCCAGCCTGTGCTGGAGGTATTCTTCCTTTCCAGGTATAGGGCTTTGCATTTGTCCTGACTGAGCTTCAAAAGGTTCCCATCAATAAGATCAATGAAATTTCCACAAAAAACCCTAATTCATGAATACCAGTCCACATTTTCTTTTTTCCTCCCTTCTGGTTAAGCTCTTGCTGATGTTCCATGGTTTTACAGTTTTCATAATTAGCTTAAATTAGAAATTCTTAATTTTTCAAAATGAAAGATAACAAAAGAATTACTTCAAAATGAAAATCAAGCATCTGTTATTACAAAACAATATTTCAAATAAAACCGATTCCTTATTTATAAACTTGCTCACAGCTATTGTGGCCTTCTGTTAAGACTCCTGTTTAAGGGGGGAAGAATGAGTGTGACCCAACTACCTGTACACAAAGAAAAGCAATACCAAAAATATTATGGTTCTTATGGGTGATATTTAAACTATTACATTATAAGGAATAGAAACATTCAGATACTTTCCCCTTTACTTCTCAGTTCTGCTGCAGCAATATAAATAAGAATAAGGTAAAATAGGAAACAGCCAAACTACCACCAAAAGATTCCATGATAAAATTATATTTTCATTTGTAAGGGCCTTTAGTAAAACCATCTGAAATTTCACTGTTTTATTTCTGTTTCATTTTCATTTTATCTGTCAGTACTTGGGTATTTGGACTTGAAACTGAGTTCTTCTGTGAGGTTGAAGAAGACAGGGCATGGGATGATTCAGTCAAGAGCATTGCTCAGATATTTTGTTCCTGATAAAGAATTTCCACTATATAGGAGCTACAATAGAGTGAAATATCAGTAAGTACATGAATATTCCTGTATTTAAGTGAAAGACTCATATTCTGTCTTCTCTTCCACCTTCAAACGAGTTTAACTTCCCACACTTCCTCAGGCAAAAAAAAACCCCAAAACCAAAACAAAACCCAGCCCCAAACCCCACATTTATGTATA
Source organism: Margarornis squamiger (assembly GCA_035222235.1). Taxonomy (NCBI): domain Eukaryota; kingdom Metazoa; phylum Chordata; class Aves; order Passeriformes; family Furnariidae; genus Margarornis; species Margarornis squamiger. The sequence continues at coordinate 97,855,132 of JAWWTY010000106.1, forward strand.
AAAGTGTAACCATTTTAATAGGAGTTAGTAAGATATTTCAACTCCAGCATAATTTGCTGACAGGGTAGAGATAATCTTCAATGTATCAGATCAGTCTGCAAGCCTTCACAAAGAACAAAAAGAGAAGCCCCTGTTCAGACTAGGCAGGAATTGTAACCAATAGCATACAGGAGAGGAAAAGACGTGTTACTGTCTTTCAAAGAGGAGAGGAATAGTTATCTGTCACCTTCAGAAAGCATATACACTACCTGTGTTTCCAGAGGAGAATAACAAAGGTTAACAAAATCCATTTTGGATTTAGGTATCCCCAGTAATTGCAGTTCTGGGCCAGTATCAGACATCTCAAGTACAGATCACAGAGCAGTCTGTGTCCTCCTTGCTGACCCCAGACAATAAGGAGAAGCCATCCAGCGGAAATGCTGTGCAGAAGTCACTGGGTTTTTGCATTACTGCAGTTGACTCAAATACCAAGTTGTAGAAAACTCAGATTGGAAGCTCAAAATTAGCAAACTTCAATGACAACAAATTATTCCTCTTTTTAGAAAGATAACAGTAGCAAACTTTCAGATGTGAAAAGACATTTGTTCTTATTTGAAAGACACACTAAACACAATGGTGAAAATTACCACTGAAAAGATGAAGTGGAATTAATAACTCTCTTTCCATAACAAGGTTTGTCCAGCCAGCAATGAATGAGGCCTAAGAACATGTAACAGGAGAAGTTTTCAATAGCTACTTCACATGCCTACAGGATTGGTGGTTCTCACAGACTGGGAAAAAAATGACCATGACAATGCAATTAAACACTCTTATCAGGATGGACATACACACTGGAACTGATTTAGAACTGCACAGGCAACCTTAATTATGAGTTTTTCTGACTTTGAAATTACAAAGAGAGAACTAGATTAAAAGAATGTGATTAAGACTGCAATATTATTTGGCAGTGGTACTATGAGAAAACAGGCACCATGATACAAAGTGAACTTGATATCAGCAGAAAAGAGAATCATAAGACAACACATTTAGGTCATCATATTTTTTGTAATCATATGTCTACATGAAGCAGCAGTGAATACCAAAGTTTAATAAAAATTGTTAATTATAATAAAGAAACAATCTTCCAAAAAACAGCAACATTTATAGATCTGCTTTTTCAGTGAGTTGTTGCTTTTCAAACTATGTTTTCATTGGTTTTCTATTCTACTTAGATGTACCGTCCTCTGGTGTTCCAGTTAATCCATTCTTGGGTCCTGCATTACATACCTAGGTTTTTGGTGAAGAGCACAGTCAACACACAGATGTTTTTTTTTAAAGTGTTAGTGTTTGATGCATCAAATGATGCAAGGATTTATTTCCCAAACTGAATTAAATAATTTGCTAAGTAAAACTGTTCTTTCAGTACAATATAGTCTTAAAACTGATTGAAAACCCTATACACACGTTAAACACAGATTTCCCCTTGCCATTCTTGCCCTGGAGTAGCTAAGGATGGATAGACACTTCTCAAACATCCCAACAACCCCCAATTCAGTCAGCAAGAGCACCAGTGGAGGGTAGTAACCACACTCCCTCATATTTAATGATATCTGAAGCAATGGAAAGAACAAATCTTCCCATTTAGTTTTGGAAGAGTGTGGAGAAGTATGTGAACCAGAACTGATGGCTTCAGGTAAATACAACAGGAAATCAGCACTAGTTAAAAAATTAAAGTAACGATTTAACAAGGTTGTATTTCTTAAAATGTGGAATCACCTGTTAAAATGTTTCATATTAATCAGAGTAAAGTTTCAAAGAAACAAAGAAAGAACAATTAATGAGCAGTTCAGTGGGCCTACACTGGTGGCCTAAGGGCTACATCCAGCTTCCAGGCTGCTTTCATGCAAAGCAGATGTAGAAAAGATGTTTAGGAGAATGACAGGACACTGTTGTAAAAAATATCTTTCCTGCATATACAACCTATATACCTATGTACTTGCCAGCTCAAGGCACAGATACTAAGGGGAATCAGGGCAGTGGTGTCAGAGGCTCCTGTATCTGCCTGTCCAGCTGTACGTGGTCAGCGTGGCTTATAGGGAGTCCCTCATGTTAGCAAAACTGGGAAAACAGGACCACTGTGGAGAATACATACACAACCAAAGCATGGTACGAGCTTTATGATGTATCTGGTTGAAGCCCAACAAGACTCCCTCTCTGCTAGGATTTATAACCACACATTAGCAGTGTGGATCATGCTTTCCAGATCAAAGTCCCTCAGTCCATACATTTATATGCTTATTTTAGAATTTCCCCAGTTAAAGCAACTAGTGGATATCAGTCATGAAATTTTTTCTACAAAGAATCTGCTTTTTGAATATTTTTTTTAGCTGTGGTCTTCCCAAAGCTTTCCTAGCACCTCCTAGAATACAGTACTGTATGTCTCCTGGTGACACAGATCCTCCTTCACATCTCCCCATAGTCCTGATGATTTTAGAAACTTTTATTTTAGAGACTTTAGTTTATTCTACGGCATTATGAACCATGGTATTCTTTCCCATACTGAACTTGATTCTTTATCAGTAAGACTTAACAGATGTATAAACATCTCATTTTCAAAAAATGTTTATTATTTTTATTCATTCTCATTTGATTTACAAACTGGAATTACTTGACCTGAATGGTCTGGAGCAGGGTAGCTATCTACTTCAGGTCAAGCTTCAAACAGGTCTTGGTCACCAGTCTGCACGTGGGGCACACTACACTAAGCTAGTCTTTAAGACCTGCAGCTTTTATTGGCTGCATATCTTACAATTTAAGCATTTCATCCAGTCTTTTATATCACCTAGCTATCCTTACTCATTATCTAACTAGGTGTGTTAACCAGCATTTCTCATATGAAATAAAAACATGTTATTCTGACACTGTGGTTACTGTCTCCTAGCAACAGAACTTCTTAATAAGGCACTTATTGTTTTCAGAGGTCTGTCATGAATACTTTAAATAGCCTTAATTTTCTGTATAGATTCTCTAACTTAATCAATCCTTTTCTTTATAAGTTCGATGACCTATGAAAATGTTTTATTATTACCATAATACCACAATAACTTGATCTCTAAAATACAAATATCTTTGTACTAATGTTTCATTTCAACACTGCATTTAAATTAAGTGGAAGAAAGTTATTTCTCACATTACTAGGGATTTCTGCTTTGCCAGTTTATACGCATGAGCCCAGGTTCGCTTAAGCATCTTTGTAAATTTTTACAGTAGATCACAAATAAGTGTATTATAAAAAGAGAAGACAGATTCATGTTGTACTAGATATTTTCAAGTAAAAACAATGATTTTCTGGCTTTGATCAAAACATAAAAAGTGGATGTTTAAAGATAAGTGACAGTAGAAAGCAAAAATCTGAAAAAATAATGGGAAAAGCCCAACTGAAATTACTTAGCAGTTTGTTTCAAATTTACCAGATATCTAGATTGTTAGACTAAGGTAATAGAACACAATATAACTGGTATCAGATGGACTAGTTCTCTCTTGTAAATTTTTTTTGTTCTTGTCAATCTTAGAAAATTATACCTTCTCAGGATAATTCTGGAAATCATGCAGAAGTAAGTGCAATGCAATTTTACTTCTAAAGACAAATCATTCATTTGTGAGAAATTAGTTTGGAAAAAAAAAATAATGAAGGTATTTATTACTTCCATAATTTTCAAGACTGGTCAAGGTGTTCTAATGTTCATATCTTGGTGACAATGTAGACACCATTGCAATTGTAGCCTGCCAGAGACTGAATATGCATCTTAAAGTTATGTATTTCACTAACGTACCAAGATGCAATGTCAATTTGCAGGCTGCCTGACTGAAAGTGTATCTTCACAGATGGACCTAAGGTACACCAATATGCCAAATGAGTCACGTGAAGACAAGGAAAAAACAGCCAGAGGAAAGAACTGAACTACAGTCCAGATCAAAACGCACTGACCTCCTGCAAGGTTACGAGAGCCTGCTCGTGGAGAGAAGGCTCACAGGGCAGCTGGCTGGGCAGGACATTTCACAGCCAGGACAGTTTTCTTCCTTCCAATAATCAAAGAAGAAAGATGATGAGGGATTCCTCCAGCCTTCTTTGGTAGTAGCCTCTGACAACTTACCAACCTGTGCTCCACTGAACCTGGAAGATGTCAGGCAGTTAGAGGGGAATGTCTGGAAAGTTATGTCATAAATGTCCCTTTTCTCCCAAGAACAAGGAATTTGCTAAATCTGTAAGGTCAGCTGTGGGTAAGCTAAAACATCAGTGGAGGACTCATAGGTAGGTTTCGGGTTGTGAAGTACTGAAAAGACTTTAATGGTAGAGGGAGTTTTATACTTCACTTTACCTTTGTAAAATCTCCCTCTCCAAAGTAAGTAAGATGACTGGGTAGCCAGAAAGACTTTTCATTCAAGAGACTAATTATGGAAAAAACACTCATGTAAAGTTAATCTCACAACAACATAAATCCAACTGCACTGAACTCTCCAAAGAACATACTTTAAAAAAAATAAAATTGCCCAGCAATGAATGTTATCTAAGTAGTATGCAAGAAAAACTGAAGATATTCACATATAGAGGAAAAAAACCCAAAGTATTGAAAATATAACTGAAAACAAATGGAATGGATCATAATACTAAGACACTGAAATTCAAGTTTATCATTGACGCAGTACATCAGTGTGTCCACATCCTCCTTCCAGCGGATAACGTAGAATTTAAGAACTACAGCACACAAAACCAAAGATGGGATGCTGGAGGTGATCCTTTCAAATAGAAAGTATCACCAGAAAAACAGGTAAAATCTTTTTTTTAAAAACTGCCCACATTGGCCAAGATTGGATAAAAATATTCTTACATTGAATGTCATTCTAATAAACATTTTATATTTATAGATTTTTAAAACAGCACAGAATAATTTGTTTAGTGAGCACGTGCAGCACCCAACAATGGTAATGCAATACTGAGTCTCACTGACTGAAGAGTTAAAAACGGACATAAAAAGTTAGTGAATGAATTGAAAAAGAGTTATTAGTTGTGTTTATTTCCTTCAAGTAGCATGTGGTAAAGAAAACACTAAAGAATACAATAAGAACTTGTAAAAGGGCCAGTTTTCCAAAAATTTAAGCACCTATCACCATAACTGTATTTTGGGAGGACAGATGTATAATAAAAGTATTAATGGAAACTAGGAACAAATTACACGTATATTACTAGTCACCTCAAAAAAGGTAATATTTCAGTTGTGACTAAGATCATGACACTTAAATAATAATTATTGTTTTAATATTATTATTAAAATTGCTTTGAAAGGACTGATGAAAGCCACAAATATATGAATAATGAGACAGGAAAGATAATGACAGTACAATCTGCTATTTTTTAAAGGATACAGGACTTTCCCAAATGTTCTTAATTATTGATAAATCTCTTGAAAAAATAGATGATTTCTCCATGATTAGAAAAATGTAAATTTAGTTCCATAGTTAGGAGGCTGTAAAAAACAAAAATTTGTATAAAATTTTTTTTAAAAAAAGGGAAGACAGTACTGATAAGGACTTGAAGTCCCAGTAACCTGATCTAGCTCCTAAGATATCTAAACAGATCATTCAAAAATAAAGACTATCAACAAAAAAAATTGTTAAAAAAATAAAACTATTTCAGTTAAGTTCCACAGTAACTAGGTCTTGCCAATTGAATCACTAATCTTTTCTGACAGGACATGAGTTTGGATGTTAATAACATTTCTGTTGATAAAATACTTGTATTAAAAAAAAAAATAAAATTAATTAGTACTACCTGACATCTTGATTTTAAAATCTTACTGTTTTAAAAACAATAGCATACGGATGTAGCAACATCCAACATCCACCGAGGGTATTAGAAACAGGTATTGGAGGCACATCTGAAAATAAAGAGACTGGGAAGACATTCATGAATTAGGCAACTAAACAGTGAGGCTTCTCAGATCATTTTTGGTCTAATTCTCACCAATATTTTAAATTGATGATTTGAAAATATTTTTGATGAATGAGAATAGAAAATCTTTGGCAGTAAAATTCTTTAGTTGACATAGATTCATAGAGTGCTAGGTAACAAAGGAACTGGTTGCTGCTACAAACCATCTGAATCATTTACTTAAATGGACACAATCAATGAAAATGCTTTAAACAGGTCCTAACACACACGCAAAATTCCTCTTTAAGGAACAACACAGGTAACACTTAACAGGCGGGATTTTCTCAGTTCACTCCTTTTAACGAGCAGAAGACAAAGATGATCTCAGTTTACAGAGGTTTTTTAATCTCATTTTAAAAAACAATCTGCTTGAAAGGAGATTACATTTAGACAGACGAAGACAAAACAACCCTCAGTGACTTAAATGTGAAGGGAGAGAAATCACTTAATAATTCTGGTTTACAATGCAGTTTTGTGAGCTTCCCATTTTCCCAAGTGGGTGATGTTCTGGATACTAGGCCTTTTTGCCTTTTTTTCTTTTTTTTTTTTTTTTTTTGGGGGGGGTGGGGTGGGGGTGGGGCTGGGATGAGCATGGGTACATTGGGATTCTCGCACTAAAATATTGGTTACCTATTCCTGTATTTTTGTTGACTGCAGAAGAACCAGGAGCTTTTCAGCTGAGAACACAACTCTGCACAGACTTCCCATTCAATGACACGTGCTTTAAACAGCCAGTCTTCAGCCTGAGACGCTAGCTGAGAGCAGTTCAAGCGTGAATGCACAAGAGCCCACTATCACTAAAAGCACGTCACAACAAGGACAGGATGTATGGAGGCCCAGCACAAAAGCTCATTCACAGAAATAACAGAACTATTTTGGTTTGAAGGGACATTAAAGATCATCTAGTTCCAAGCCCCTGCCACAGACAGGGATGCTCAATGTCAAGGATGAAAAAAACTCCACAGTGCACTAGGCCCAGATGTCTGAAGTACCAAGTGGCTGAGAAAAAATATACTTAAAATATTAATTCTGCTGTATTGTCTAGTTAATTGCAAAGGCAAAAAATAATCATCTTGCGCATGCCGGCATCAGTACTGTTCTTACAGATGCATTTGCAAAGAGAAGAAATTTAATTATGTTGAGAGACTTGAAAAAGTGGCTTTCTTCATATTTGAATGAGAAATTCACATTCTAAGCCAGTTGGCAAGGTCTAATCATGTCCTTAACAAACAGTAAAGTATCAACTGCGATAATATTTGGCAACTTCCCTAAGCTGTCATCAGCTGTGAAATCTTCAAATATGAAAGAAATAGAAAGAAACCATACAACATAACCAAGTTCACCAATAAAATTACTGGAAGCCATGTCTACAGTGTGGGTGGATAGGGCTTAAAAATCCAAGCAAGCACCCAACCACAGGACAGTATCACACAGATGAACTAACCCTGTCCCAAATGCATCAGTGCAGCACTTCTTTTCAGCTAATAAACCTCCTCCGGCAGAGCTCAGTAGCTCAGGTGCAGAGCCCACTGACATGCCTATTTCACTTCCATCCCTGGTGCTGTCTCAGACATTGTTACCCTGGGTGTCTCTGCACTGCAGGAGATATATTGACTTGATCAAGAGGTGCCGTGACTTACACTATTAAGCACTGGCTGTGAAGGAGAAGGATGTGCTTCTAGTCCTCAACCTAAAACCTAAATCTGCTTTCCTGTCTTTTTGTGAGTGTTGCAAGAAAAAGCAGAGCTATGCTACACTCATATAACTAATATAATCCACTGGGAAACACAACATATGCGCTGATGGAAGCAGCCATCATTAGCTGAGCCTGAAACATTCTCCCTTTTGAATTAATGACAATGTCCAATTTCATTTCTGTATTTAAGCATTTCTTTATCTGCTTCAAAACCGAACCAAAACAACACTGCAGATATAAGAAATTGGAGGCAATGTGGAAAAATCTAGTAATAAGTTCATTAATATCAATTTGCCAAATAAGTATGTTATACTATAAATTTATCTCCTATGGATGAGAATCAGTGCAGAAATACTCACGCCACTGAGCCAGTGGAAGTCGTCTGCATCGACAACAGTGGGACCAGGGCTTAACTCAGAATGTCTGTTAATCACAGGGACCAAGTAAGATTCATTGCATCTTTAATTTCTCACTTTTTAAGACTTTGGGATTAGTTTTTGAGGAAGACACTCAATTTAGGGAAGACTGTTACTTAGCAACCATAATCTGTTTTAAAACAAAGCTGTAGCCTGGGCTTTTTTTTTTTTTCAGTGAGGAAATAATAGATCTCTGTCCTTACGTGCTTCTCACCAAATTAATAGCTAGAGGAAACACCTAGCCTGAACATCAAGGTAAGGCTGCAAGCAAGCTACTTGTCAAAGCAGCATCCTTATATACTTTGACCCTTTCCTCATTTTTACACTCATGGCAAAACAAAGAACCAGTTTTTAAAGAAAACCAAAAAGAATTATTTGAAAACAAATTCCTTCAGATACTAGCTGCTGGCTGATACAGCGCAATCACATCCATGGATATGGGCAAAATTATGCTTTTGAAAACAAATGGGGTAAACAGATACCTGGTGGGCTTCATTCTCTGCAGAAGCTAACAAGAAAAATCAGGGAATATGGAGCAGCTAACCCTCAAAATCAAATATGAGACCAAAAGGGCCTTTTTTCTATGCCCATCAAGCAGAGACCCCACAAAGCTGCCAAGTATAGTGGAGCTAAACTGGCCCCAGTTGCATACTCTGAAAGATTTTGGTGCTCGTAGTCACTGTACATAACATGCTGAGCTACCCAAAGGCTTCAAGAAAAAGACAAGGCAACAACATATGGCCTAAACAGACTGTTCATGTCTTCTCCTAAACAAGGCACAGCTTCACCTTAGACTGACCTTGCAATTACAGGCTACTGGGAGCATTTATGCACTTGAAAACAGTCAGCACAACAAATGGCAGAGACAGGGAAAGACTCGGAAACACTGAACACAGAGAGCCCTCAGTAGGTAAGCTTTGTATCCTGGCCACAGGGCCTGAGACAATCCTGCTCCACTCAGGCCATTTGCTACCAGAATCTTCAAAAGCAGAAGAATCCTTTATACTATCACTTCCTATGCAGATGAAACAATGATAAAAGCTCCTCCAGAGGTGAGCTCTTAGCAATTTGAGGCCAAGGTTCTGAAAAAATCCTCCCCAAAATAATGAATTTAAATAACTGCAAAGTAAGCAAAGTGTGTTAACATACCAGCTCCTGCAGCAGCGAGCACAGAATCTGAACAGTTTTTCCAGAGCAATTATTAAGCAGCTAGGGAAAAATTGCAGTGCCACCTCAAATAACTCATTCCTATATGACTCAGCTCAGGAATATTAATAAAATCCACACATCCAGAGCCTGTACTGATTAGACTTTATGAGATACTGGTTTCTGAGCAATAAGCTACCAAATTTGCCATAACTATTCTGTATCTAGTGTCATCCCTGTGGGGCAAAAAAATAACTTGTCAACTTTTGACAAACCCCTAAATCTTAGAAATATGATATTTTTAGCTGTGAATTTGTTTTGGCTTTCTTAACTAGCCTCGAGTACAAAAACTTAAGGATAAAAATGTCCTTGTATCACTCTTAGACCAGAAATTGTAGTAGATGTACAATTTCTTTTAAAAATGCGAACATTAACACACATGTATTTGATGTGTGTCAAAAACAAAGATAATGATTATTTGCAAATACGTCAAAATTCAGATTGATCTTGTAATTTATTGGGAAAAAAATATATACACTGACCAATCTACAGGACTACAACTAGCAACAAGTATTGCAAGTAATTTGCATTTCTTGTCAGAAAACCAATATCCTTCTTTTACCCCTTCTAAATCAGAAGTGGCTTCATATCAGGAACAAGAGCTTAGGAGCTTATGTTTTCCTCTGTCCTATCCTTGTGTTTCGTTGTGAAAGGGTTATTTCTCCCAGGAACATAGTAACAGCTGCTGGCTCTTTCCTCCATGATTTCGCATGACACATTTCTCACTGGAGCTCTCAGCAATTTATTCTTAATGCCTTACTGCTTTGAATAAGTTTTTGGGGTCATTTTGACAAGTTCAGTGTTGTATACATAAAAATTAGATATGAGGAGCAGGCAAAAAATCCCCTTAATTCAACAGATCACATGAAATGCCTCTATGCCTGAAGATGCTAAAGCCGTGGCTGGGTTTTGGGCGCAAGGAGAGCATTTATTTATTTCATTTTCTTAAAGGTGCAATGTGTGCCAGACACAGGGCTCATGTGGAGACTAGTGATTTTAAAACTGCCATTCAGTTTTCCACCTCCATCAGATCAGGTCAAGAATCTTGGAGAATTTATCTCGATGAGCCAGGAAAGAGGTCACTCCATGGGGGAAAGAAAGCCCTTAAGAAAGATTGCTACATTGCACCACTGTGTCAGAGCACACTGCTGCTAACAGAGGCCATTAGCCAGGGTTGCTTACATTAGTATGGCTTAAAAACAAGGGGATAAAATTCAATCACTGACACAGCACCCTGATTTAACTTTCATGGGTTTCTGATTCTAAAAAACATCAAGTGTTCAGGTTTTTACATCCTAAAATTAAAATTACATCAATGAATTACAGCTTCAACTTTGAGAACTCTGAGCTGTCACAGTCAAAGACAAGAAAGAAACTCCCAGGAGGCCACTCAACCCTTACTTGTTCATTCAGAACATAAACACTAAATCTCATTGATCTTCTGATCACTACAAATTATTGGTAAGCTCTGCATTAAACCAGACTGCTGTAAATTGGAGTTGACATTATTATCACTGAAAAAAATGCATGAACTCTGTGTTTGCCAAAGTGTGGCCTCCTGGACTAGTGGTGTAGCACTGTATCACTGCAAGGACTGAGATTTCTAGTCCAGCTGCCATTCTCAAGCAAATTATTTCAATCAAACAGAATTAACTTTAAGAGTATTTCTTCACACTAAACACGCATTGTGACTTAACAAATAAAAACCCCAAAAGGATATCAGTGCAACATTCCCATCTTTAGGTGTGGGTTCACAGACTCACCTGCGTTAGAATACTAATGGCCCTCCTTCAGCAAAACCATCCTCAACAGACATTCTCACAGTAGCTTACATGCCAGCAGGATAAAAATTTGAAAGAATGAACCCAGAAAATAAATGTGGGTGTTAAGATTGGAGAAGAAACCCTACTAACAAGGTTAGCAACAAGTATTTTTATATTATAGGGGGCAAAGAGATTACAGATCATAACTGGCAACTGATTTGGGAAGCTGGCATCGCTGCTGGGCTTGCTAAGCAACTGTGTATGAAGACCTTTTTCTGGTGTTGTCTTTTTCTTTTGTATAATTGAAGATAACACATACATATTGTTCCTTAGACAGAGTGCTCTGCCATCACCTCAGTGGTAAAGAACTACTGATGAAATTCAAGAAAAAAAAAGGAGACAAAAGGAAAGAGTTAATCCTTTGATGGTTATTTGTTGATATGGATTAATGGTGACATTCAATGTAAGGCAAATAATGTGGTTAAAATTATAAACAAAGAAAATTGCTTTGACAACCAAAGCTTTTACGGTAATGTGGGAACTGCTATACCATGTCTGAAAGGCAGGCATGTACCTGGGAAGAAACTGAGGCCACCTAGAAGAGCTCCAATTGCAGAAATTTGCCATTTTTGAATATTATTTTCCTTTTAAACAGCTAATGTGACATACTTACATACAACCATGTTCATAGGATCAGGAACATGTTTGTGTTACATTATCATATAATCAAAATAGTTCACTTGAGTACAAAAAGTCAAAAGAAATTCTCTTGACAAATAGCCTCAAGAGATATTTACAAATGAACTGAAGAATAGTCTTTGGTTTGTAACTAAGGGATAGAGCCAATAAATGCCTTGGGAGCCTGAAATACTGGCTCCACAGTCCCTAGTTATCCTAGGGTTACAGAGTGGGGAACCTTGCTCTGGGCACACCTCCCTCCCTTCCTGAAGGATACCCTGAGCAGAGCCTACCAATCATTCCAAGTGACACCCAGAGGTACCTGAGCAAAAATTATTCATCTTTTTAGGCCACAAACAGAGCAGTCAGAAAACAGAGCATGACTCCGCAGGCACAGAGTAAGAGGCAAGGTCTTATCTTCTGGCTCCTGCTGCTTTGGGTTAGACTAAAAATGCAGCTGGGTTAATAATCTGTTTCCTGCTATGTCCAGCAGGCCATAATTAGAGGAATATATAAAAATGGGATGAAAATAAAGTGATCCTTCCTGGCCATACAGTGTTGATTGCCCCAAGTTAGAAGGGAAAGGGCTTTCTGAGTCAAAGGTTGCAACCGTGGCAACTTTTAACAGCCAAAGTACTCTTCATGAATTCTTCATTAATCCCGTTATTTTGGCTCTCAGACAATATTATATCACCAAGTTCCACAATTTCATCTGTGCACAGTAACTTGATTTTAAATTTGGTTGCCTCTCAATTCTTCAAATGTGAGTAGTGGAGAGTAACCACTTCCTCCCTTCCATGTTCTTTTGCAGGAACTACTTGAGTGCAGGAACAGCAGTTCCTTAACCCTTGATCATCCTTATTACCCTGCTCTAGTTTGTATAACCTCTCTTTTGAAGCAGGGAGACCAAAGCTGAATGCAGGATTCCAGCTATGGTGCACCACAAGTTTATACAGTGGAATAATGAGGTTTTTTTGTTTTATTCTTCATCCCAAGCCAAATATTTCCTAACATTTGTATTGTCAAGCTTTTCTGAGCAGTAAGATCAATTCCTGGGGTGAAGGGGGAAGCCTAAAATTCCCTTTTCTGTGATCTCTTTTCCACACACACCCTTTACGTTCAGAAAAGGGTGATAGAATCAAATACCTTCATCCTCAAGTTCAAAAACTCATCACTAAAATAATTAGCCCCTAAGGCAGGAAAGCAAGTAATTCTGATAAATTCTCTTTGTCACACTAAGGAGCAATTTATAGTGATAGTCAGATATTATCTGATAGAGCACTTTTCTGTTGTAAAATGAAAATTCAACAGGGAGAGGTGATGAAATGAAAAACAGGGGGAGGTGACCCAACTTCCACTTCTGCAGCATCTCCACAGCTCACCCAGCAAAACACGTAAGGACAAGATGCAGGTTATACCACATTTCCAGAGAGGGAGGGTCAAAAAACTTCAGAAAATACCCAGTTTAGGTATTTCTCTGTTTTGAAAATAATAATTTAAAAAAGAAAAAAAACCACAAGTCCTCCGCATTGAAGCTTTGCACATCAGTTTTGGGATTTTGGTTACAAGGACAAGTTTTTAGAAATACCAAGACTACATCAGGCAGCTTGACTGATCCCGTTACGATGCTACAGGGAAAAGTCAAGCCTGAACTAGACTCACACTTGCATCTACAGTCAGGAAGCCATTTGGAGAGCGACAACAACTTTATTGACTGCACATTTCTGGACAATGCCGCACATATGCCGTACGTGTCAGTAGATGGCACTCTCTATATTTACTATCTACGTGTTTGCACACTTGTCAAAAAAAGCTTCTTCTCATGGAACAGCAGCAGTAGAACAAAGGTCCTTAGACAGCTTCCTCTAGAGGGGAGCTCTGTGTTTTATCTACTCTTTAGTGCAGATTTCAGTTTTCCCTGGGCACACAAACTGGTCAAGTTTGTTGATTAGGACCTGTAAACCCATGGTAACATGAACTGCACATATGATCTGCACTTTATGCAGTTAATGGACAATCCACTCTCCCACCAACAGTGTAATAAGCCTCAAAACTGGCCCTTTATACAAAGGGCAAAAAAGGCTCAGCATTAACAAAGCACCTGCATATGACACCAAAATGAGGTCTATGTTAAAATAGAGCCCCCTTCATTTACCTGGTCAGCTTACTATCCCTTTACAGTCATATCAGCTTCATTTAGTTGTTTGTCCTTTGTATCTCTAAAGCCAGCAGAGCCATGGTAAAGCAGACCAAAAGTCTCTTCTGCGCACATGATGTACATGAAGGTCCTTTAAAATCAAATTACTAGTTAAGGTTTTATTTACAGAAAGAATAATAACTAGTTTGAAGTAAAAGCTAACAGTTCCATGTGACCCAGTACAATCCAAAAACAGTTCAGAAGAGATAGTGCATCTCAGGCTGACTGCTTGCCAGGACACCTGGGGAAGGCAGGCAGGTATGGATTCCTTGTGCATCACCACCCTGCTGTGCAGAGCACTACTCCTATGATCTGGTCAGGACTGCAAGTGTCACACTGCCGAAAGAGTGCGGGGCACTTGGTTTCTATCAAAGCTCACCTCGTGCATTCATGACTAAGTGTTACGAATCCTAAGCAAGTCTAAACCCTTGTTTATTCTCACAAATCAGATGAGATCAGAAACAAAGATGAGAGGAAAATACATGTTTCTTTTTTATTGTACACTGCTATAGTAAACGCCACCCCATCAGCCCAATGGTATGAACACACAACAGGTATAGTCCTCTCATACTTTTTTTTTTGAAAGTGTTTCCAAACTATAATAATGCATTATATTTGATAAATACAATTACTACCAATATTTAATTGATTCTTGATTAGAATCAATTATGTTTCTGAAACAATCAAGCATCCTACAATTAAAAATAACTGACTCATTAGCACACCCCTACTAGACAATTACACAAATGCATTATTTATGTAATTAGATACATTTGTAGTTCATTATTCCATTTTTTATTCTATTGTTGCAAAGCTACATATATAGCACCTTACTTTATAATCTTTCTTGCTTTCTATTGACATGGAGATTGCCTTTAATTTATTGACTCAATTTCAACTTAAAAATCAAGACGTGAAAGAGACTCAATCCCCTACAAAAACAGTAATTAAAACTCATTTATTTGTCATATGGGTGAAAAGTAAAGGTAACAAAATATTTTTCTGGGGGAAAATTACCTACTTGTGTAGAAAAAGCAGCTACAAACGCCTGATTTTTAGGTTTCAAAAATAGAAATTAAAATTTCTACATGCCAGGCACTTAAAAGAGAAGGTAGTGAAAAATTACTGTGATTAGAGCTGCTTCCAAGACCAGGTACTTATTCTATTATGGCATCAAAACCAGTTCAGAAGTTTTGACAGTCGTGACCATGGATTAAGAATCTGATTTTCAGATGTTCTATTTCTCCACATTTTACCACCTTCACTTACGGCTGTGATTGTCCAAGCTTGCCAAAAAAATGGAGTAAAATGCACAAACCAAACACCACCAAAACACCACTGCAACACCTGGTCGAACCAAAGAAGAAAGGACAGATGTGTGAGAACTGGAAGGGGCACCTCTGGCCTGAGAAAGAGAAGACAAGGGAAAAGTATGCTGAAAGCTCACTGAGCAAGGCATGATGGCCTGACTGCTAACTGATGAGAGTACTGCAATAAATCAGGAGAGGAGAAAAATAAATATAGAGAAATGCAGAGACTTTTCCCCTCCATCAGCATAATACCAATGGCCTCAGTAGACTTCAAAAAACCACCTTTCCCATGGGGCTCTGAAAAAATGGCTATGAAGACCTCCCTTCTGATCCCTCTGGTTTAAATGTGAGGCAGCTGCCACACAATTTCAACTCCAGAATTCCTGAAATAGTGGCCAAATGAAAAACCCAAGCAACAAAAGTCTGCAAACTTCTATGCTTAAGTTGCAGCAAACCTCATTTTTCAACAGCACTACACTTTACCTTCACTTACTTCATACAAATATTTGCAATATTTATATCATTGCTTGTCATACACACATTTGTGGTTTGGACTTTTTTTTAAAGAAAGATTAGAAGAATTTATTTATTTAAGTATTGTTGGTTTTACCTTTTATAAGGAGAGCTATGTAATAGCGCTCACAGGGTTAATGGAGAAAAAATTACTTTTTGGGTAGAGTTACCAGGCAAACCCTTTCTCCATCTTCCATGGTCCTGGTGCATTTTTCAAAGGATCTCACTAAGCTTCCACTCTTACCCACTGAAAAAAGTGTGGACAGAGAAGTAGGATAAGACATTCAATAATTGCTGCTGCTTGCACTCTTTAAAGTTAGATACTGGGAATGGCAGGGAATGTCAGGAAATAAGTGACTGTTGCTCCATCCATTGATACAGTTAAAGATGTAGCACCCCTGTGGTTACCTCAGATGCCATCACAAATGCTTCTTTCTGACTTGTAAGATGCTCTGATGATGCCTTACTTCATGCCTTACTTCAAGTCTGGGTGAATCATTTAGAACTTCAGTGTCCTGTGTGTTTCTTGCTTTGTGACACAAGTCAGAGAGCCACAGTCAGAAGCAGACACTTGGAGAAAAACAGCAGTAGAACAAAAGGTGGAGAAAACTATGATAACATTGTTCTTCAGAAACCTTGGGCTGAAAGATATGCTCCTAGTCAGTCTGACAGCCAAACACAAAAAGTATTGTGGCAAAGAGAATCCCACCAGCTGTATTTTTTTAATAACAGTAAGGGACGAACTCTCAGATCCTATGAAAGCTACAGATAAGCTACCCGGAAACATGTGACGATTGGCCAGCTACAGGCAGCAGAATCTGTCCATATACTACATCCTTGCATTGCAACTCCAAAATAGTTGAAGTCAGGAAGGCAACTGAGAAAATCCTCAGGCAAAACAGAAGATTTCATGGAGAATCAGCTAACTAAATTACAAAGCAATCACAAACCAACAAAAGGAACCCCAAACAAATATTTTAAATGATCATGCATTAATCCTTGAGTCTTCTGCATTGAATTTGACTGAAATGGCAGTTATACTGTGTTTATATGTGTCCAGCTTTTTTGATTGATTTGTCTCCTTACTTTTCACAAGTGCCTCAATTTAAAAGAAACTTTTCCTATGGGCAGAATAAAGACTCTCTCCCCATCCTTTGTCCAAAAGCCTTGGGGAGGGTGGGGGTTTAGCAACTCCTCTACAGGCCCTCAAGGAGTCTGTAGCAAATCCAGGTAGCGGTGACTCCTCTCTCTCCTAAGAACAGCACAGGGCGAGTGGAGTTGGCGTGCCAAGCCAAGGGAGCCCCCTCCAAGTGCTTCCACCAGCCCAGCAAATGATGGGTCACACCTGCACAGCAGCTGGAGCAGAGAACTGTGGCAAAAAACCCAGAAACACTTCTCTCCCCCTGCTCCACTTTCCCCAGTCCTCCCCAGCCATTAAGTTAGAATGAAGAGATACTAGCCATCCTTTTGTTAGCTGGTTCTAGGAGCTGGTAGTGGGGGCTGGGCTCCAGCTCCCAAACCTCTGTGTTGGTAAGGGAGAGAAGGAAAAATTCCATCATAGATTTTGAAACTATAACAAGTTAAAAGCTTCCCTTATGTTTATTTCTCTGAGGTTATTAAAGACAATAAAGCAAAGGAAGAAAACTACCTCACTGCACCCTTGCTTTAAATCTGGTGTTTAGGCTGAGCAGGAATTTCTAAGCTCTACTGTGGTTCAGTGTTATACAGCTCCAACAAAATTAAAACACACTGGTCTAGTGTGCAGTCCAATGCTATTCCTCATTGCATCTGGCCTCACTTACAAAACACTTCAAACTTCATCTGCAAAGAAACACGGCTGCCATCAAAGTCATTAAGTCTTAAAAATCAGAGGAAAGTTCTTCCAAGCGTGTTTATTTAATCCAAAGCATTAACATGCTGACAGCTGTTGAGCTGCTCCATTTAGCTGTCACAACAGACCATGGAGCACCACAGTGAAATGGACACTTCTGTGTATGACATCTGCCACTCTTCTATTAACTGCTGCTTCACCACAAACATTTAGCCGAATAATTGATTTGGCTAGGTGTATGCAATGGAGTGTCTTCTTTTTATGCATTAAAACATCTGGGTTTTTGCACTGCAAGGTTCTGCCTAAAGTAATAAAGTCCAAATAGAAGATTTTTAAACTGCCATTTTTTGGCTATGACACGAGAAGGATTCCCACAGAGAGGTAACATGCCTCATCTGCTTTAGGAAAGCACACCTTCTGTAACAGAAGTTTAAAAGCCTTACTAAAAATATTAACACTGTAAGCTTTAATAGAAATAAAAATTCTTAGGAAAACTTTATCTCTACAGTGCTGTTCTTGAATCCAAAGCTATCTGCAGCTGAGTGGGAAGCACAGGTCATATAAAAACAAATTATATTGTGCTGCAGCAGAGGTAGAATAGGGTAGCCTTAATATCAAGGGGGCAAAAACCCACCACAGTAGACACCTTTCCAAAATTTAATCATGAGAGATGTAGAGTACTCCTGACTCTCAGAAGTCTGTAAGAATGCATGAAACTCAACAATTCTTAAAAACAAGCTGAAAGTCAGGAATTCTCCTATTATCAGAAACCTGAGTTTGGAGCTGACTTAAGTTAATACGACAAAGTCTGCTTGAACCAAATTTTCCGAAATTGTAAGGTAAATCACAATGATACTGAGATATTCACAAGTAGTATCTGTAAACTGTAAGACTGCACAGCCAGAAACAGCCTTTTTCTTTGACCCGGAGATGACACACACAAAAAAAAGATTCTATGTATTTTTTCAGCTTTGTGGAATTTGTAAAACTAAATCTCCCTAGATTTAGTTGAGTATCTGAAACTAATGTATTGCCTTTTAATGACAAAAATAAAATAGGTTGAAGGAATAACCTGAAAATTTCAGTTCTCTGTTATTGCCATCTGCTATCCAATGAGACGTGAAGTATTGGTTCTGGCTTTATCCAAATGCCTGTCATTGGTCTCTAAGATAACAACCTTGCTTGGAAACAGAAATTAAATAGAGAAAACTTACAGTTCTGCACCTTTATACATTTTACAGAAGTGTTAAAATCAAAGATGAAATTAAAAACAATGAAAAGCATTCTTTCACAAGAAAGAAAAACATACTTGGCTGGCAATGACTCTGGAGGGCATCCCTCAAATATTGCTACATGATACTGCAAAGGTGCAGCACCTGACTAGACTACTGGAATTGTATCCTTTGGGAGTTTGCAACCAGCTCAGATGGTAATTCCAAAATGGGAACTCTGCAGAAGCTGATTTACTGTTATAAGATGGGAAGTAAAAAGACAAGAAAATAACGAAGACTGGGATTCCTGACTTGTACATCTCACACATGACAACTTTTGTAGCTCATTTTGGAGATGTTCAACATGCCACTGGACCTGAGCAATCTCATCTACCTTTGAATGTGGATCTGGTCTGGGTGGGTGGATAGGCCAGATGACCTTCTGGGGAGCATATCACAACAGGTACCAAAGTTTGAGATCTCCAAATAGGGAAGTCATTCTACTTACAATAATACTTAAGTCTTATCAAAGTGCTGCTCTAGATCTAGAGTTATGCACCCTTAAAACAATTTATGAGAAGTAAGCATAGCAATACTGAGATCAATACACTCTTGCATATAGGCAGACGGGACTACTCCTTGATTACTAACAGCTTCCCATTACAGTAAGAATCTTTTCACCCATTTTAATAGGTTGTGATGATTGCCTAAGTTTACTCCAGTATCTAGAAACAAGTACTTTCACAGGGCAATTCATCAGCATCCTAAAAAAGATGGGATGACTTGCTTTGTCCATCTGGTTCTTCCTCTCTAGTGACTACAGAAGGTAGAAATGAATACTACAGTCCAGAAGTCTGGCTTTTAGACAGACCAAACTCACTGACAGAAAACCCAGAAGTTACTGGCCAGGGAGGAACCAGTAACTACTCAGTGGAATAAAGTTCTCCATCCCTCTCATTTACACAGTTCTGAAGGTGGCAAATGAAACATAAGCCCCACCCAAGAGCCATAATTAGTTTAATTATTCAGAGGTAGAACGAAGAAAGACGGCTGTTGTGGATTCAACTCCTGAAGTGTTAACAGTGAGTACATTATAAAGCCAAACTATTCATAACTGCAATATGCACATCTTCCTTATGCACCCTGAAAGTGATTTTCAGGGTTAAATTCAACAATGATACTAGCAGAGGCAACCCTGAGCATACCCTTAGTACCTCCTTAGACTATTAGTCCTTGTTGTTACTTAATTTCAATTTTCCTCAGAAGAATTATAACAGAGATATATTTAGTGCATTATGTCTAAAATGTTTTATCTTAACAATTTAATGGAAAACTGAATTACAGTGACTTAGAATGAACTTGAAAAATCTTCCTAAGCAATTTATAAGGTGAAGCTCCAGGAAAAAAAATTAGTTGGGTTTGTTTTTTAATTTACTGCACAAAGGCAGTGCAGGTGTTGCACAAATCTCTGCACCCAAATTAAGTGAAAACCCTCTTATTTTATCATTTTTATATCATCTGCTTTACTACAGTCTTATTACACTGGTTACTGCCACTCAAGGACACATACAGTCCTAAGTTAAAAGCAGCATGCCAGGCTGCCTGATGCTAAGAGGACAGCTTAGCTTTCTTAGCCCTTTCCTTCCCATAAATTCACACTCATTTCAATGAACAAAACCAGTATTTCATGTACACTGATGAAAACTATTCAGTCATCATGGAAATAATCCTAGGTTTACACAGGCACACGTTAGAGTAGAATCTGTTCCAATGTTTGAATTTCAAAGATCGACAGAGCTGAGCTCTGCATTCACACATTTTCAAGGCTCTTCCTAGAGCGGGGGTTTTCAGCAGCTGCACAGTGCTGCAAGTTGGCAAAAGTTCTTGTTATACTGCCACAGGCTAAATTCAAAATCCTGGTCTAACACTGATGGCAAACTACAATTAGTGCTCTTCCTACACTAAAAAAAAAATAATTCATTAAATACATCATTTTCATAGCCACATAAAATTCTACCAGGAAAGTGTTCAGCTTTTCTGACTTCTGTTCACTCCTGCTAATTTCTGTCTTTGGATTTTGTATGAACTCCTATATTTTTAAAAGGAAAAAACAGTCAGAAAAATGAAATAGTGTAAAATTTCACACTAGGACAAAACTTCCAATTCCAGTTCCTCTAGATATTCATGGAAATGTCAAACAAAATATACAGAACTGTCACTCCAGATGACAACTAGGGTTCATGTAATTAAATATTCTGTCTTGTACATAAGCTAGCATCAGACATTCAGAGAACAACAAAACAAACCTATACATTGTAAATATATGTTTTACTTGTTAGTGTCCTGATATAAGAGAAGGAATTTATCCAATACAAATGTTCCCATTATCCCTACAAAAAATTAATACACTCCTGACCCCTGCTTCAATATCGTCCTGAAATGAGTTACGTTACTAATATAAGTATATTTAAAAAAATCACAGCAATATAATATTTTATCTTATTTTTCTAAATTTGCCTCAGGTTATCTTGAGTACTCTCTAAATTCTTGGTAATTTACCAAATAATCATACACTTCATCACAACAGTGAAGCCAAAGTATTTAAAAAAAGAAAAAAAGAGTATGTATGGTAAAAGCCTTTTAAGTGTTGCTTGAGTGTCTTGTAATAATTGAGCTAAAGTCCCTTATCATGTAATCCATTCTAGGTCTAAATATGTTCTCTTCTATGCTTGGAAATTCTCTTCCAAAATTATAAATGAGCATTCAGAGGATAATAGCCTAATTATACATATTTTTAAGTAGAAGTCCTCTATGTCCTTCTTCACTGATACAGTCATCTCTTCTTTGCAGATTATTGCTTCTTCTTGAAAATATATACAGGTAAAGTTCATCATAACATGGCTACATGCCTGGAGGAGGAGATGGGGAAATTCATTAGTTTACAATACTAATTTATTATTAGTTTCCATACCCTGATGTGTTAGAGCAATAAATGGAAGAAATTCCTGAGAGGATATAAAGAACAGTCCATAAATGTTATAATACAGAGCAGAGCAGTGACCACCCTAGTCACCTGTTTGTTCTGTGTCTACCTGCAGCTGTGAGCCATTCCCAGTTAGGAATATCAATACCTTGCCCGCAGTCCTGAACCATACTCAAAAGAACACACCTGCATTTGTGCTCCAGTAAGGGCTGGAAAGGAGATGTTTGATTCAGTGATACCTGTTGGCATAAAGAAGTAAGAAGGAAAGCTGAAGAATACAGTCAGAGATATATCTGTGACCAGAAAGATGTCAAAGGGCACCAGGGCCACTATAACAAACCACTTGAACAGCTATGCTGAACAGGACCCAGCTGTAAAGACTAACCCAACAACTACATAGGGAAGAAGCTGGTTTATTGCATCATCTGAAGGCCAGGCAATTTTACAATCAGAAGCCATTAGTTTAAGAGCAAGTACTCTATCCTAGAGAAAGCTGAGACTGAACCCTATGGACGTATCTGACCTTTCATCCTTGAAATCAGGCATTAATGCCATTGTCAATGCACACAAAAAACCCAGTAAAATAAGAGATGGAGAACAGAAGAGAACTAATAACTGAGGACACAAATGCTGGCATTTCCATGTAGAAGGGCAGAGGTGTGGTAAGAGACTAGCCTTGTTAAATCCTGACTTCCTCATTCACCTCAAACACAGGAAAGAAGCTTACCAATTAGGTCAGTTCACTAAAGAGCATAAGAGAATGGCCCACGCAGTTGAAGAAGCACAAGCAAATATGTCAAGGCACAAAACATGACCATAAGAAACAAAGGAACCCTATGACCACAGCTGAGCAGAGACCAGGTCAGGCATACTTCTGAAGCTGATCTGCACATAGCCTGCCCTCAAAGTGAGTGCTCTAGAACACCAAAGTATTTGCAATATCTAGACATGAAGTATATATATATATATTTTTTTTTTTTTTTAAGAGGAAAAGTCTCAGGTTGGTAAAATAAGATAGATATAAAAAGCTTTGATAATGAAGTTCCTTTCTCCACTTCCACATCTTTACATTTTTCCTCTTCAATCTTGTTCTAATCCAGCAGCCACCATGCCCTTCCTAGATTTATAAATACTCCAGCCTCCTTCTGGCCTCTGTGTACCTATTACTTGCCTGTCTCCCAAGCTCCTCTCTCCTCTATGATTTCTGTTTCAAAACCAATCTGTCACAGTCTACTTTCCAGAAACGTGTCACACCTGAGCATGCCCTCTGGAAAGGACCAATCTCCCTCTCCAGAGATTTCCATATAGTTCCAAGTTCAAGCAACCAGAAGAAAAGATCTATGCAAGATGTTAAACATCACATACAAGTATCTATGCAGTAAGCTGTGAACAAACTAAAAAAGCAGATATCAGCTTTTACAACTAGAAAGACTACAACTATTCAGAAAGAATGTAGAGAAGATGCAGAGAAAGCCAGAGGGCTTAATGACTTCTTGCATTAGTCTACTTGAAGGAGATCTATTGGTGTCAAGCAGAATTAATAGCAACAACAGTGAGAGCTCAAATGAGAACAGACATTATTAATTACATTTTTCAAATTTAGAAGGCCTGACAAATATCAGTGAAGATGTATTTAAAAAAAACAGTTGAACTGACATGAGAACTGATAGCAACTCTGTGATGTCTGATGGAAGACAGGTGAAAGGGCAAGTGTATTGCCTGTGCTTAGAACAGCAGGGAAGAGGAGTAGAGAAACCACAGACAACTCGAGTTTAACTTCACATTTGAGAACATTTGTGGGTGAAGCACGCCATTGTGTGCAGCTATATCGTAACAGACATAAGTGGCAATCAATATGAATTTGTTAGGAACAAACTGATAGAACAATCCAATTTCTTCCTCTGTGTGGCTAAAAGGCCTTCTTAGTAGCAGAAGAGTGATTGTCATACATCTTGACTTCAGTAAGTCACGTTGAAATCTGAAAACAAAAATTAGATAACAGTACCCACAGAAGACCAATGTTTCACTGCCAAATAGAAAGATGCAGTGCGTGGTGCTTCAAAGGGTCTGTCCAGGGTCTGGCCTTTTTCAGCATTTCTCTTAACCTATATGATAGATAGAAGAAAATGTTCCTGACAGTAAGAGGGATTGCAAGTAAGTTGGAAGAGTGGCAAAGGATTCAAATAGGTTTTAACAAGCTGAAGAAACAGTGATTACTCAATCACAAAGATAAAAATAAGCTAGTTAGTAACAGTTCTGTTACTAACAAAAAGAAGGGGGTGAGGGTGTCATCTGGGGGCTATTTCTAATGAGTCACAAACTTAACACTGCACAATAATTTTGGATATTTAAGGAATATGTGCATAAACAGGAGACATTTGAAAGAATATCAACAAGAACTATCAGAGATGGAAAACCTAAGACACAAAAGAGGAAAAAAGGGAATAAAATTATCTGTTCTCCGTACTAGTGATGGACAGAACAAGTAATAATGGGCTCAAATGCCAACCAGAAACATCCAGGATAGATTTTAGGAAAACCACTCAGTTGAGAATAATAATGAAATACTGAAATAGGTTGTCAAGAGTAGCTATGGATTTTCCATCACTGATGATCTACAAAATAGAACTGACAATCTGATTCTGCTTGGGACACAAGGATGGCTTCTCCAAGTCTCTTCCAAGGCAGTTTTCCAAAACAATGAACTACTGTTTCCTCTATTAAGGGCATCCTGTTACACATCTAAATTTCCTTTGTATAAACACAATTTGTCGTACAACAGAAACTGTTTCAACATTTCTTGTTCTAAATTAGTTTATGGATGTGGTAATCCCAAATGTGAGAACACGCTGCTGGCATCTTTAAAAGCAGAACAAAATCCCAACCCTAAAAAACCAAAATCAAACAAACAAACCCCAGCAAAAACAACAAACAAAAAAAACGACCACCAAAAAAAACAGGAGACATATTTCAGTTTTGATTTTTAGCAGAATGAAACTTATCTCCGATCCATTTTTCCCTTTCTAATAATGTGTTTTCTAGTAATGGTTGGGTTCTAACTGCTAAATATGAACCTCCAATATGATTCAAAGTTTCCAGCCATAAGACAGGGATCATTAACAGACTTTACCCCAGAATTTTCCCTGATGATGATCTGTTGCTATGGAAGTCAACCTCCAGAGCAAAACTGAAAGGAAGAAGCACTATACCATTAATCACATCACTAATACAGCCCTAATAAGCTGAGGTTCATAACCTCTGAATGCTGATGGAATCAGACAAACCTGCTCTGCCCAATGCTTTAATTAACTGCAATGTTTGCTGAAGGCCATGGTAGTGCAGTTTATAAGCATATAGGTGCTTTATTCACTTTACAAGTGAAAACACAAAGGAAGAACTGAACAGACTCAATAGAGAAACTGCTAACTTCGATCCTTGGAATGTGTAAAAGAGTTTGGAGATGTTGATAAGATGCTCTAGCAAAGCTTTTTTACTTCATTAAAATTGTTCTGAAATAATTTCCAAGTATCAGGGAGATACAATACCATTCCTTGTTAAGCCTCAAGACTTCTGTTGCAAAAATTTCGTGGTATATGTCCAATTAAATTAATTTGGTTGAAGTTCAGTACATCATTCTGCATTGTGGTACCCACGCTGAGTACATCACAAACAAGCAATACCATGGCAGTTCAAAAGAATGCAAGACAAGAATAGAAATGGGAAAATGAGTAATAAGGAAGACACGACAGGTGAAGTCAAACCTCCAGACAGAGATTCTCAAAACAATCACAATGAATTTTATTCACCCACCATCAACAGCACCTGCTGAAAGTGTAAGAGTCCTAAGGCAAAAGAATTGCTACTCAACACTTTCTGGGCTAGAACATGCCCTGTCACAAACACACATATATTCTCATACCAGTTTTCCCACCCACCACTGGTCTGAGTAGCAAGTTTCCTTCTGAAAAGCGTAACATTAGACACCAAGATTTTTGCTCTATATTTCGCTGATGAGAACTGAACTGTCTCTGGTTATTCTACATTTTGGTTTAAAAAAAGAGGGCAACTGGGTGTTTTGGTTTTGGTTTTTGGTTTTTTCCATAGTCAAAGTCATAATTAGAAATCTCTTATTCAACTTACTGAAATAGAGAAGTAGTTATAACATGCCTTTGGTCACAAAAAGCTTTTCATTCACAGTAATTGTCAGCTTCAATGAATGTTCTTTATTATTGACAATCCCAAATACTACTAAGGTACAGTTTTCACTGTAGGGAGAGTGTCAAGAGGATGGATACAGGCTCTTCTTGATGGTGTCAAGCAGTAGGACAAGAGGCAACAGGCAGAAACTCATGCACGAGAAGTCTCACCTGAATACAAGGAAGAACTTAATTGCTGAGTAGGTTAGTGTGCACTGAAACAGGCTGCCCACAGAGGTTGTGGAGTCTCCCACAGCCAGTGGGAGTCCAGATGCTCAAGAACTATCTGGACACAATTCTGCACAATGTGCTCTAGGATGGCCCTGTTTAAGCAGGAAGTTTGGACCAGATGACCCACTGTGGTCCCTTCGACCTGACCCATTCTGTGATTCACTCCATCAAATAACCAAACAATTTGAAAAACCAATCCAAACACCAACAAACCAAATCACAAACCTTACCCAATAGGCTGTTTTCATACTGCAAGGTTTCTTTCTCAATTATTCCTAGCCTGAGACAGTAACCTGGAAATCAATCTTTGATACAGATGTGTTAATAATAACAAAGATGATGTGACTATAGAGCATTTAAAAACAGTTAATAAATGACCAGGAACCTATTTATCCGAGTCAAATAAATACATACATTAGAAAGAGTCCAGCTCTTTTCCATAGCTATATAAATCTGGCACAACTGAAAATGACAAAAAACCCCCTTGCCTATTGAGCTAAAGAAGCATAAACCTAAATACACAACAAACAAACAGAACAAGTCTATAAACAGTGCTCTATGATGCCTTT
Organism: Margarornis squamiger; assembly: GCA_035222235.1. Taxonomy (NCBI): domain Eukaryota; kingdom Metazoa; phylum Chordata; class Aves; order Passeriformes; family Furnariidae; genus Margarornis; species Margarornis squamiger. The sequence continues at coordinate 97,881,900 of JAWWTY010000106.1, forward strand.
TTCATGAACAAGTATAGTCCAAAGTGTTGAGTAATTCCAAAAAATGTAGTTATACAGTGTTTCCATAATTTTTTCCATTAAGCATGCTTGTTTAAGAACTAAAGATTTTCTTTTAAATTCTAGTCTCCTGTTTGAATCTATTTTCTGGCTTAAATGCGGTTAATTGGAATTCCTAACACTGCACTCAATTGAGGTCTTTTGTGAGCTTCCCTCTGAGGTCAAGGAATGGATGTCTAAGTTCAGTTAATTTAATAGATTCTGATCACAGAACAGAAGTAATCTCAGCTGCTTACCCATCCTATGTCTGGTATAAAACAAGGCCATGAGGGAAAGATATTTATCTACACTGAGGTAATAGGAAAGAAGTTGAATTCCAAATTTCCCCATATTTACTCCTGGCTGCATTTGGGGTCAGAAGGAAGAAGCAAACTTAAGATGTCAAGTAATGTAGCTCAAACTCCCAGGCACTCAAGGAGAATTTTGCTGAGTTGAATATGCTCTCTCCAGGTCTCACAGCAAGCTTAAACTGATCAAACAGCACAAGTAGTCTAACTATTCAACTTATTTTGTATTCAGTGTACACTTTCCTAATTGTTTCCAATTACTGCACTTTTTTTTTCCTGGAAACAGAGAGTGCTTGTCTGTGCTTGAAACCCATTAACATTGCTGCCTCAGCCATAGGAAAGATAGTGGCTACATTTCTGCACATACATCTGTGGAAGCAATACCTGATTGCATTAAAAACATGCTTGACTTGCCCAATACTTGCAGTTTTGTTCTACCCAATGAATGGACCTGGTTCATTTTTCCAAATAATAAAGAATCACCCTCTCTCATTTTCCAACAGCATGATGGAGCTTTTCTCAAAAGAATCTGATGGATGTTATGAGGTTGCTAATCACATCTTTTATGCCTAGCCAGAAATTCTTCTTTGCTCAGGAGCATTTTTGTTAATTTTCTCTTGGATAAAGTCAATCATATTCCAGTCAATGTCTGCTTGGGACTCCTGGAGAAACCATGTATGCATTTGATTCACTTCAGCTTGTTCTTATAAACAACACAAATTTTTGCTAAGCAAAAGCAGCCTACACAATTTTAACAAGAGATAACGGGTTCATAGATTCATAGAATTGTTAAGGTTGGAAAAGATCTTTAAGACCACTGAGATTAGTCTGACAGGCCTGTAATTGCCCAGATCCTCCTTCTGACACTTCTTGTAGCCAGGCATCACACTTGCTTACTTCCAGTCACCTGGGACCTCCCCAGGACTGCTGATAAATAAAGGAAAGTGGCTTGGTGAGCACTTGTGCCAGCTCCCTCAGTACCATTGGGTGGATCCCATCTGGCCTCATAGACTTACAGGAGAGTAAGTGGTGTAGCAGATCACTAACCATTTCCCCTTGGGTTATGGGTGCTTCATTCTGCACCCCATCCCTGCCTTCCAGCTCAGGGGGCTGGGTACCTGGATGACAACTGGTCTTGCTATTAAAGGCTGAGACAAAGACGGCATTAAGTACATCAGCCTTTCCTTCATTCTTTGTCACTGTGTTTCCCGTCCCTGCACACAATAAAGGATGGAGATTCTCCTTTACTCTTTCTACAGTTAAACTCACAATACATTATGTAATAGAAAGAATTGTATTTCAGCTGACAAAGAGCTTGCCTTATAGGCAAATTTTAATATATTTGTATAAACAGGAGACTACCAATAATAGACAACCCTTCAGGAAGGGATGAGTACTTTAAGGACCCCTATGAGGAAAAGTATCACCTTCATGAGTATAAGTAGTAACTTAAATACATACTTGATTTTGTACATATTATTAACACCTTTCCTCTGCTGTAAAAAGAGCATTCTACCAAATTCTTATCATCTGGCAGATTTTCAAAAGCAACTCCAGTGTTTAGTGTAACTAAACACAGCTAATTTATGTACAAAAAAACAAGGATAATTTGAGACATTTAAAACTATTGACCTTTTTCAAAGCAGGAGAATATTGGTTCCCGTATACTATTTAATGTTGTTGTGAATACTGCAGATTTCTGAGAGACACCAGCATGGAACTACTTGTGCACAAGTAACTAAAATCCCTTTTTCCCCAAGAAAGGGCATCACATTCAGAGGATTATCGTATAACTAGGGTCAGGCAACTGAATTTGGCTTTTGATTAATGCTACTTGCTGTTAGTACAAAACACTGAGCTGTACCATTTTATTCCATGTTCTCCGATTAGCACATTTTAAGAAATAAAGTTTTCTTTTTTTAGTATCTTCTGACGAGCACTTCAAATATGTACCTCCTGATGAAAAGCTGTCTTTAGCAAAATGTACTGCTTGCTAAGAGATCCGAATGCATTAACAAAGAATTGTGAACAGCAACCAGAGCTTTGCTTTCCTGCCTAAAAGCAATGCTTCTATTTTAAAAAACTCATCTTGGCATCAAGATTGATTTATGGTGATTCAGAAGTTAAATTGTTTTTTTTTTTTTAAATTAATTTCAAGACATTTAAAATAATAATAATAAAAAAATAATGCCTCACCAATACTCCTAGTGTAACATACCTCAGAAGTGTAAGTACCCACTATACAGAACCCACAAAGAATGTCACCTGTAAACCACAAGACCTTTGGCTTCTCCTGCACTGTCAGACATGCCAAGTAGTTTTCACATACATATAGGGCATCAAGGTTGAAAAACAGATTACAATGACATAGTACAAATCACCACAGAGCAGCACAGTGGTCAGAGCAGTAATAAACATGCAATTGCTTTCCCTGTAATTTTAATGGCCAGGAGAGCAGAGGTTGGGGAAGGAAAAGGGGATAAGTCTCTACTGTCTAGCTGAAGACAGTCTCAGCTTGCTAAACAAGAAAATGTTACTTCTTTGGTTTGCCTTGCCCAGTGTGGTACCTCAATATATAATTACCCCTTCACTAAAGAAACCAAATTAAGCCTGCTTGGACTACTAGCACCAAGGGAGATTATTCCTAATTCCCACACTTTCTAATGAAAATTCAGCATCTACTTATTTATTACTGACAATTACATATTGACAAACAGGCAACCAATGCTCTAAAGCCTTAGTGCTGTCCAAGAGGTGGGGAGCGTTGTGCCTTTCAGTAAATGCAGTATGTGCCAATAGGCCACACGATTCATTCTTTACTACCAGTGTTATTCTTTCACCATCTCTAGCAAATAAAATTGGTGCACTTTTAACATTAGCAGGAGCCACTGCCTGACACAGAGGCAAGACCTAATTGTTCAGCTGACTCCAAACAAACAGCAGCTCCAATTCCATGTCCCTGCCCAGGAGTAGCCACTTCATATAGGAGCAAGCATTGCTTTTGCATGAGAAAGTATTCCCCAACCTGACACCGCACCTCTTCCCCACTGGTTCCATCTTTAGCACGTAACAGATCACACATAATAATGTTTGAAGGAGCAAAATTTTCAGATACTGAACAGAATATGAAAACCTTACTGCCATTCCACTGAGTTTCTGTTTATAAGCTTTTACTATTTAAGATTCACGGCTTCCTGCTCACCTCACCGCAGATGACAATGAAAACCTCTGTAGTCACCCATGGACTGCCACACCTTCTAGATAGCCTCCAGATTCTTTGCAGAATTTCTTCTTCTATACTCTTTACACTTCATTTTCACCACATGATTGCCCACATCCCTAGTAAGATCTTAGAGCTAAGTTCCTCACTTAAACTTAAACTAAAATTTTAGTTTCATATTTCATCTTAGATATTAAATACTTCTTCCAACATAGTGGTCTTAATTTACTGCTACTGGCAGTTTAAGCAGGGCACAGTTTTATTTTCAACATATGGCCTAGTGCTTCTATATTCTAAAAGACTACTTATATATAGCAATATATTCTGTCTCTGTTAATTGTAAGGTCTTTTAATTGTTTGGTATATACAAGAATTGTTTAGTATACAAAAGAAAACTACAGTTATTCCTCACAGCACAAGAACTTACCCAGCTGCACATAACATTGTTACTGTAGAGTAAGCACTCAGATAACCTCTTATTCCTGAAGTAATGTCACCTGGGAAAAAAAATATGAAAATAAAATGGTAACTTTATTTACCTCATCAGAGCAAGAAAGCTTTGAGCATCCAATGAAAAAGGGCTTCACTGATACGTGTGTCTTACCACACAGACTGGATTCCACAACAAACCAAATATTAAAATACATAACTGCTAAATATAAAATAGTAAAAGTACTCCCCACTAATTCTGCCAGTCCACAATGATAAACTTTTTTTTTTTGTGCATTTCTAAGAAACAGGATAATCAGTTATAGCACCCAGAACTGGGAATTGCACAAGGAGAAATTCTAACAGAAATTCAACCCCTTCACATCAGGAATACATATGAAAGACATTGTAAACCCTTATGTAGAGGGTATATTTTTAAAACGAAAAAAATGCAGAAAAATATAAGCCATATTGCTTCTGCATACTGGCATGACGGAAATTGACCTGTGTTGTTTTAACAAAAATAATTTTGAGGTTTGATTTCAACTCTTTCATTCAATTTCAAAAGTTCTAAATTTTAGGTTTTACAGAAGACCTGGCGGGGGGGGGGCGGAGGCAGGGAAAAATAAAAATTCTTGCTTTCATTTACTAGAATATTTTGGTTCAGGACAGTATTATGGAAAAAAAAATAAAAAAGAGAATGATCATATGGAACAGAATTTTCCCACATGCTCTTTTCAGAAAGTAGAGGCAAGATTTAAATGATGTGACAAAGAAAACAAATTTAAGCAGCCCTTTTTAAACTGAAAACTTTTGTATGCATTGTCTCAAACAAATTCACAACTGGTGAGCAAACCTCTCCTTTAAGACCAACAGCTGTTGGATTGATAGATGCCAGTTTGACCTGGATGATCTGGACTTCAGCTTCTTTGCTAAGCATTGCAATGAAAGTTTATTCATGACATTGGAAGTTCAGGCATGCCTCTTTCTCAACATAGAGCAACTCAGGAAAGAAGCTGACGTCCCACCTTAGATCTATTTCCATCGCTACTGTAACAAAACAGATCAGGAAATGTTATTCCTTACTGCAGACTTGGCTCTGCCTTCCACAGCAACACCTTCAGACCTGGAGCAGAATCAGCTACAAGGGAGCAAACTGATACTGCAAATGCAGGGCAGAGTAATCAGTGAGGAAACGGGTAAAACAGGGATCTGCAGAGCTCAGCAGTGAGCTGAGTTCTGCCTCCAAGTCCTGAAGTGCTGGTTACTGGCAGCTCCTACTGCGAGGAAAGGACAGGCAAACAAAGAGCTAATTGAAACGAAGGCCAACAACCCTAATGTGTTAGGACAAGGACCAAAAGCCCTTGTTGCTCTTCTCCCTGCTGAAAGGTCAACCACTCTACTTTGGGCAACACTGGTGTATTTGGTCTTGCTCAGATGGAGTTCATCTCCCCGTAGCAGCCCTCACAGTGCTGTGCTTTGCATGGGTAGCTAGAAGGATGTTGATAATGCCCCAGTGTTCTTAGCTACTGCTGAGCACAGCATTGATATTGTAAGATTTCTCCCCAGTTGAGAGCAAGATCCTGGAAGGGGACACAACCAGCCCAGCTGACCCAGACTAACCCAAGGGATATCCCATACCATACGATGTCCACTCAGATATAAAAGCTAAGGAAAGAAGCAAAAAGGGGGGACATTCTTTGTTTCCAGTGGCTGCCTGCTGAGAAACCATTACACATGTTGAAGTCCTGCTTCTCGGGAAGTGGCCGGACATTGCTGCTGATGGGAAGTAGAGAATAAATCTTGTTATTTTCCACTTTGCTTTTGCATGCACAAGTTTCTTGTTTTTTGCTTTGGTAAACTGCTTTATCTCTACTCACATGTCATTTTCCATCTTGTTCTCTCTCCCCTTTTCTGGCTGAGAAGGGTAGTGATAGTGGGTACTTGGTGTCCAGCCAAGGTCAACCCACTACAACTGGCCTTCCTCCTCTTAGTGCTAATGGCCTTGCCTCAACACAGCTTCTGTTACCAAGAAGACATGCAGGAAGTCTGAGGCCCAGGACCACACAAAGCTGCCAGCCCTGCTAAGCTGCTTCGCCACCCTTGGCAAATGTCTGCCCCAGGCACTGCCTCAATATTCAACGTGCCTAGAGCCGAGCCCTGGCTCAGAGCTACAGGGAAGCACTGGAATTCAGCTTTCAGCGGTCTGGTGCTGGAAATGCAAATAAAGGATTACACCAAAAGGATTATATCCCTGTAGTCAGCAGCAAACTTTTAAAGCTGGAACTAGAAGTGAAGACCTAACATGAGATACTGTGAATCCTTCATTACAGCTAGGGTATAATTATATCATTCTGCTCAACAATGTGACAGAGAGGGCAATGAAATATCCATTTCACAGTGAGGCCAGAATGACATGGCTACTATGGATGGTTAGGCTATTTAATTTATGTCTCAGAATTCATCTGAATTCATTAAGCATTGCCTACTATATTCAGCTTTGCTATAGATAGCTGCTTATAAATGTTATAAGAAATAAACACTTTAGGTATGGGCAATTTATTTCTTCCTGCAACCTATCTTTTGTGAAATTGCATGCTATAGACAAATAACCACAATATCTAATTTACAGAATGCACAAAACCCAAAGACTTCAAACTGTTGCAGAATGGTAGAGATGCAAATACATTAGAGGAAGAATGAAAACAAACAAACAAAAAGAAAACACTTAAGGCCCCAAACAGTGAAGATTAATGTTTTACATTGTTTATGTATCTTTCAAGAAAGGCACTTACTACTTTCTGTGCTTTCTGCATTTGAAAAATAATTAACCATGGGGTCGGATTTTTGAAGAAGAAAACAAGGCAAACATTTCCTGACTTCTTACAAAGTAAGAAATATGTGAAGACTTGACTGGAATGAAATAGAATCCCTCATCTCTGAGTGCATTGTTTGCTGTCCTTTAAAAGCAGGCTAACCCAGTGTGCCCTTGATTAGTATTCTAATTGTCAAGTAGTGCTCAGTGGTTGTCTCAGGCTGTCTGATGAAAAATTAAACAAAATTAATTTTTTCCATTGCCAGATGTATTGAAGTTTTATTTTTTTTTTATAATTAAACTAGCCTTCCCAACACTTAAGATCATATTCTATCACAGCAGAAAAGTAACTGACCATACTTTGCAAGAGTAGATCATGAAAGACTATTTAAGTTCTGAATTACAGTGCAGAGGTTTTACTCTTATAATGCACTGCTGATGTTCTAATCATTTCAGCTGATCTTTGTGCTCTATAAGTGTGAAAAACAAACTTATGGGACTGACCTACAATGAGCTGTGGTGCACATAAGACAGCATTTTTTAATCTCTAAATAGACACTGTGCTTTAGTAAGGACATTCTTGTGGATGTGATCTTGGCTACTGAACAGACTCAGGCATTTGAAAAGTAAAATGTAGCCACTGTCAAACTGCTGTCTTCCAATTCATCTAACATAAAACTGTACCGACAAGTGTTTCTCTTAATCATGATGGCATTAATAAATATCAACAGAATGCAATGTTTCAGTAAAGCTAAAAAGGATGACAAAGAAAGTGAGTATCTGGAAAGAACCTCAAGACCCTGGTGCAGATTTTCAGGCACATCCACAGACATCTCTTCAATTTACTCCAATAAATCACTTAAACCATTTTGTGCCTTTGTTTCCTATAATTACAATAGGGATCCTTCTTTCTGTCTCAAAGTTGGATATTATGTAAACAAAATTAATTGTGTTATGTGTACAGACATTGTAGTTGTAGAGGACAAAACTGATTCTATATTCAGAAGACCCAGATTAATGGAATCCAAAGCATTCCCAAGACACAAGAAAAAAATAGTTATTATTTTAAGCTACAGCCAACTAGAATAACATGCCAATCAGTTTGATCAAGGACAAGAGTAGAGTCATGTTAGACTTAGGGTTTACTGAAAATCAGACTATGCTCCCTTGTTTCATTCATGTTAAGTATGCTGTCAGTGACAGTAACTATGGCATTTGTAAAACCATTTTAAAAGACCAGGAAAAGTACTGAACTTGTTAAAAAGCTTTAGTGAACATACTAAGGTTGCATTAACAATCATATCAAAACCTCAGAAAAAATACTGAATGAACCCATGCCAGTTTCTAGCATGACAGATTTTCCTTTGTAACCAGGCCCTCTTATGCTGGGAACAAGATACAAAGGAAATACAGATCATATGATCAAGTCAGTTCTTTTTATATTTTGGAACTTTAATGGTTAAAAATCATTTTTTGCAAGAAAACAGAGCTGAAGAATCACAGAACTCTTTTTAGTACTCAATTCATGCTCTCCTTCAGAAATCTTTGAGGTTTGTCAGATATTGCTGTGATATTCAACTTTACTGCAATATTTCCATGTGGCTTCTTCACTGTCTCTAGCACATGCAGGTAACACAGCCACAGACACTAGAGTTGGGTTCACTACAATTTTTTGGGTAGGACAACTGAATTGTTTTTGCCCTATGGAAGTGTTGCTCTCATTTGCAAGAAAATCCATAAATATTAAGGACAAAGACTAGGAAATTAAATTAAATTGCAAATTTGTTCCCTTGCAACAGGGGCCAATTCCATATGAGAAGTAAATATGTTATCTGCAGTGGTGAACTGGAGCAGATTGAGAGGAAAGCAAGTGAAAGAATTGAAAGAAATAGGGCAACTCATTCAAAGTGATTGAGTCTATGTAGGTAGACATCAGATGGGGCCATGAGTCTGGGTTAGCATGTATTTTCTTAAAATCAATTTATTATCCTTCTAGAGTTGATCTGAACACTGTCAGACCTTTCATATTTTATATTTGATTGTCCAAGTCCTTTCTGTTTGAACACAGAAGTGTTCAATCCCCAAATGCTTCAACTATTGCCCTGTTAATATAGTATTAAAAGGGATTGTACTATGCAACTATTATCAGCAATTCCCTCAAGATATTTAGTGGCAGTTAATACTTGTACTCTTACAAAACGCCTTAAGTATGAAAAGCTGTACTAAGGTAAATGTCTTAGAGTTTGGAGTTACAACAGCTCTATGAGTTTTCATGCCTAAACGTAAAGTATCTACTACGACCAAAATTTTGCAGTTTTTAAAATGAAAGGATTTTTTCTTGGAATGAAATAGTCCTGGCACCTTAAAATAAAATTCAGCAGCTTTAAACATCCCCAGTGCCACTACTATGCTTTAACATTCTATACTCAACAGCTGAGTAATCAAAAAATCAGAATCCAACCATGCCAAAACTTAAACTTTACCCCTGTGTGACTTCATTCCCCAGGCTGTGACTTTGCAAATTCTTTCTCAGGAGGTGAACTAAAGCAAACAGTGCTGAATTTGTAGTAAAGGGCACCTCTCTAGCATTACCATTTTTCACCAGAAACACCTACAGCTTCCCATTTCACCTATAAAAGAAACTGCCTACACTGTGGAGGAAGAACCAAGAAATATTGGCCTGCCCTGATGTTAAATCATTATGGCTATGACAGGCATTTCTACACATGATGCATGTGCAGCTGCAAATAAGGTCACCGTGTTGTTCTCCTTGGCAGTTAATACTACGTGCTGAACATCTCTGCTTCCATTTTAAATTTACAGTAGCTTCACCCCCTTAAAAATTAGATGAAAAATTTGCAAAGTAATTAGATTTCTATGTCTAATTAGAGAAGACTTAATTCACTACTGATATATTTCACCTTTCTGTGTGCTAGTTTTGCAATGACTTCCACATATTCAGGGTTTTCCATACCACTGAGCTGCAAACTAATTTACAACCTTTGGATATTATTATGTGCTGTGACAATAAATAACAGAATCCCCAGATTTAGCAGTATGTTAGATCGAGGCTCCCCTTAAAACAGTCAAATTTTCAGATAAAAATCAGAGCTGCTGGACTCACCACAGTCACGGTGTATGCACAAACCAGCTCAACATCGTGTCTGCAGACAGTCCTATACTTCTGACAGCACATGGGCTTCATCAACAGCCTGGCACAGGTAACATCTAAGTGCTTCCTAACCATCATAATTACTGTGAAAGCACAAAACACCTGGCAGTGTATACACACACATTTCTGTCACCAGTTAGAGTAAATCAGCATGGCACTGATAAAAATCAATGGCAATGGGCTTATTTAAAATAGAGGCCTTGTCTTGAAGAGCCTACCTTTGCCAATTACACAAATTCATTTTAGTAAAGCAGCACCGTACTTACTAAAAGAATCTCATTAGTACTAGCTTTGTATTAGCTTGGCTACATTGGGAAAATTAGGATTCAATTCACTTGCTTATTGCAGTAGTATAGCCTAGCAAAGACAGGATTCACTAAGAACTACTGCTGAAGACAGCTCAGTGAGAATGTGCTGATAAAAAAGTATTATTTAAATAATCTCATTACAAGACAGCATCTCTCATCATGGATGCTGGCCAAGTGCTTCCAATATTTTCTGAGTTAGTGCAGCCAGAGGCAAAAACAAACCCAATAGTCACCAGGAGGATTTGTGGGGCTTCCCCTGGTAGCTTCCCATCCAAGTATGATGCATGCTTTCTGAGATCTGATACCAAATGTGGCAGGGCTGCTGCTAAGAGGGTCACCATGGGATTATTTTAATGTTCACTGAAATGGAAGCAATTTATTACATACTGCAGTAGCATCGCTTTCATTCAAATTACAAGAGGTTGCAAGTAGCCTTTTAAATCTGCTTTGCGTTTCCCTCTGGTACCAGCTTACCTTCAAGCTTCTTGGAAGATGACGCTCTGCGAAGCAGGCTTTGGAGGCTATACTAAGAACAGAGTATTCAGTAAGTACTCTGTTGACCTCCCAGAGCATGTAGGGCTAGAAACATACATCTGCATGCCTAAATTCGTTTCCCCAATGGCCTAAGAATAGGATGTGTCTGTGGAACAAGTTTTGCACTTACTTGAATATTATCATAAAACATTTACATGATTTAATTAGATTATGTAAATGCTTTACTCCAATTTGAAGCTCTGAAAATCATAATGTCATGCTCTAAATTATGCAAATATTGAAAATGCTTTTCACAGCAGCAGAAGCAAAAACACAAGTGAGACAGTCCTGCCACATGCTGTTCTGCTGTTCTCCACTCAACGAAGACCACACAGAATGCATTACTGTAATCCTGACTTTTTCTATTAACATTTTCTGCAGAGAATGTAGTTATTTCATGCCCTCATGTTATGCTAAGCCCCAAATCCAAATTTGATTTGGAAAACGTTCTGTGGTTTATACCCACAACCTGACTAAGCAGTACATTTTTGACAGTGTCCTTCCCCTTCCTCTGACACAGCATACACTTCATGGCAAGGAGATCTCCGTAAGGAGATGCAGTCAGAGTTATTCATTGAACCATCTTCCTAACTGCTGAGCAGTGAAACAGGGAAGTAGGTAAAACCTTAGCAAATGTTTTTCTCTTAACTTACTTCTGCTGTACTCCTGGATGGAACAGTGCTGCCACAATATTGGGCAAATGTCACTAAGAGATCCTGCACCCCACAAGGCATTCTTTAAACTAGACAGAACAGGCATTTATATGATCTACAGAAATAAGTTAGAGCAGGTAGGGATGGTACTAAATTATCTGGAGACAAAAGGAACAATAATTAGAGTCAAAATCATGAATGAATTGCAGGAATTAACATGTACATCAAGGTTAGATAGCTGAATTTTAGCAGGACTGTTATTCAGAATACCACTTATGTTCCCATACAAACTGACTGTACTAGTTTCTTCTTCAAATACAGCAGGTCAATGTCTCTGAAACATCCAAGTCTGAACTACCCCACCACACAGAATGCCATACTGGGCCCTAAAGCATATACCACTCTAGAATCACAAATCTTTCTATATACCCATAATACCTCACCCACAAATCCTACTGGTTCCCCAATATTCCGACCACCCTCCCCTCAAACTGAAGATCATGGCCAGAATCAAAATAAAATAAAGTTTAAGTTTATGAAAAATACTAAAACGTTTGAGTTCCAAGACAAGGGAACTTTGAAAAGAACAGGTCAGAGAGAGACATTTCTTGCTGTGCACAGCAAAGACATTTCTTGCTTTTCTTCACCATACAGTTAACACACCTACCACACAGGTCTTCAGCCATGGGTGACCAGAGAACAGTTCACATGCAGCCCAGGTTAGGTCACGTGAAGCTGGTATATGCACGCTGATACAACTACCCAGGGTAACATGTATCTCTTGCAGCAGCCTGCATTCCTGACTCACAATAGAATAAACCTGTCTGTTTTCACCTTACACAGATTAGGACTCTTGGGAAAACTGCTCCCCCAGCAACCTCTGCCATCTATGGTGTGCTGCCTGGCTATGGCTATGATTTCTCAGAAAGGTGATGGGTTGCGAGGAAAGGAACTTTTATGGGGAAAACCCACACAGGATAAACATAAAATTGCAGGGGTAATCGTGCTGCAAAATGAAACATTAGCAGCTGAAAGATTCAATAGGGAAAAAACATCAAAAGGCAAAGGTCTAAAATCCTAGTGTAACAAATGAATCTAGAACATGGCAACTATACAACTCTTTTCCAAGCAGCACAGAGGACAATACCTACCTGGCCAGGAAAATTCATTTCAGGTGTCTTACTGGAAATGAGGAATACACTAGTGCTAGACCCAGTAGCCTGCTAGATTTTTCCCTGTATTGTACTTGCAGAGTCTCTGCATACTTCAAAAGACAGCTGAACTGACTAACACAGAGACAGTCAAATACCACTGTCTTTTCACACATATCCTCCCCTGCTTGCAGCTCTCAGATTATCATCAATATCTTGTCCACAACAACAGGAAAATACTTCTCTGCAACATGCTTGACCTGTTCCCTTGCTCTGCTTGGTAGGCTTTCCCATTCTCTGCTGACCTCAGCCAGTCATCACAACACCATAAACCACTCGCCTTCTGGATTTACAGTGCCCTTTACATTCAATATTATTTCTAGGACAATCCACCCAAAATGTAATTTTCTTCTGCTTACATGGGAAAGTTACAGGAGACAAACTATTAAATTGGGGACAAAATTCATTTTTAAAAGTTTCATATAACACTTCACTGTAAGGACAGAACTGATGTTGATCAGGGAAAAAAAAAAAAAACACCACAAAAACACCCAAACAAAACAAACAAACAAACAAACAACTACAACAACAAAAAAACCCAAACAAAACGAACAAAAAAACCCCCAGAAGTGAAACATTTCATTAAAATAAAAATCATTTGCTACAAATGCCCTCACAACTGAACAATAAAGTGGTTTTCAAACACAAGACTAAAACTCCCACTACCCTTCCCAGCAGACAATGCATAAACAGATCTGACTCAGCCTCTGTCATGGGCAATACCAGAAGAGCTCAAGGTGCTTACTCTTCAGTTCTGCTAGGTCCTAAGTCAGCTCATAAGGCTGTCATACATGTCTGGCAGCAAAATTAAGTTGCTGTTATTCCAGGTTCAACAATGTCTTTCCCGTGATAGGAATCCTTGAAATGAAACTCCCTATCCAAAATTGCACCCTCCTGTGGTTATCAGACAAAATAAATTGAGCACAGCTGACTGAAATTATTCTGATTCAATTATTTCATGAACACTTCAACTAACCACATTTATCAGCCTCCTAAACTCATAAATCATAGCAATCTCTGTTGGGAAATTCGAAATTGATGTGGTCCTGCCTGAATCAGAGAAGGCAGTAGGCATCTGACAGCCTTGAGGAGCAGCCTTGTGTGAGCCTGATTGGAATTTCTAGCAGTATTAATCTTAATAACCTCAGGTAGCTTCCTCCCTGCAGCCTATGTCTTTCTGTGCAAGCGGTGAGGGAAGGAGAACTGCAACAATTACCCCCTCGTTCTCTCCAGCTGACTCTCTTTTCTGATGAATACCAACACATCAGTCGTGCTCAGACTTCATCCGTACCCCTTCTCAGCCCTCAGCAATGACCAGTCCAAAACCCATAGAATTTAAATTGTGATTTGAGCCTTGACACACAGGACACAGAAACAGAAACCAGAATACCTCCCAGTAAAGCAGCATGAAGACTTAAACAAAATCAGCTTTTTCCTCTGCCTTGGAAGAAGTGCCTGTGAACTGCAATTGAAAAATGTACAGCCTATATCCAAAGTCATTCACACAATAGGCTGAAGATATTCAAATTGCATTAACACTGAAAATAGATGATTAAAACACAAATCAGAAATAGGCATCCATCTAGGATCCTGAATCCAAGTAACTGTCACTCACCACTGACAGCACGGTCAGAACAGTTGCTGAAGCTCTCTGGTGTTTGCTTTGCAACGGATTAAACAGCTCCCACTGTGACAAAGCTTTCATTTGTGCTTTCCCTAACAGACTCTCCAATATTAATACGTACCAGATTTCTCCCATTTCACCCAGATTGACTTCTAGGGGGAAAAAAAGCAACACGAAAGCATTTACCGCTCCATCCACCTACCAGCTGCCATTGGCAGACATGCATCCACCCAAGCCTAACTCTTTTGTAGTTGAAAATAACTGTGTTATGCAGCCACTCTCATGACAAAACGGAAACATTCTTAAGATGTTTTCCTGTTTGCGCTGGCATATCATTACCTTGAGTAGCATAATCCTGTTTTTGGAAGCAGTTTTATATAGGTAACTTCCACTCAAAATAGTGATACGCATGTATTGAGACATGGCTGGAAGTACTCAAGTGAGTGCTTTATCCCACAAACTGCATGCTGGAAAACAGATCATTCTTATTGACCATCTTTGCAAAGTCAAGTTCCAGGCATTCTCCCCACCCACTATTTTCCAGGAAGAGTCAAAATTGGTTCATTACTTGCTCTAACAGAAACTCTTTCCAATGATAAATAAAATGTAATGCAGGTTTTTTCCTTTAAGTGCCTTTGAAGACAAGTTTAATTTACCATTATATACTATATTCTGCCCATCTTCTTCAGAAAACAAAACAGTGTAAAGGAAATCACACAAACTGCTGGGCTATAATTCTGACTATTTTGCGTAAAAAAATGGATAATCCACACTTTGTTGCATGAATGTGACCACGTAAGTTCTCATATTTGCTAGTATTTTGACTGGTACTTATAAAAAACTCAGTTAAAAACAAACAAATAAAAAAAGAATAATTTAGCTAAAATTTACTCACTCTGAAACACATTTCCTTATCCAACTCCATGCACTGCTGTTCCACATAGCTCCAAATATCAATACCATTTCTGCTATTTGCCAGTCTTTCTTGCCTTCTCAGTTCCCTCCAAATTTTTAGAAACTGGCAGTAGCTCAGCGAATTTGTCTGCCAAGTCTATTGCCACCCCAGAATTCAGCTCATCTAGACTTACGAATTAGTATGTGGTATCTTTGGGTTTTCTATATTGTCCTTAATTCATTCTGTTTAGAAGCTTTTCCATAGCTCCTCCTGCCAAAATCCTGAACTCAGGGCAGCATCGGCATAAATGGACAATTTGCTGAGAAGGTACATTAGAGGTCTTCCCTGCTCAGCCCAGCTGCTTGGCAGCTGTTGCTCTAGCTTCAGGGCAACAGCAACCACTTGCCAGGCATCTCCACACTGGGAGCTTGACTCCTGGATTTAGTAAGACTCATTCATCTCTTTCTCCCCAAAGCTATCTTCTGTGTTGGAAGTGAAAACTCCTTTATGAAGATGGAGCTGCCACAGCACAAAAAGCTGTAGCATCAGAACAGGTTTTCTCAAGAACAGTTCAGAATTCTGTAAGGTAAGTTAGTGTGGGCCTTTATTAATCACATCTAATATCTAGAGATGTTTATGATGACATTCCGTTGAAGTCATAAACCGGAGGATAAACAGTGTCTGTCATAAACAGATACTTCTGCACGTATAACTAGCGTGACTCAAGATTAACAGCCCACTTGAAATTTCCTTCCTGCCTCTCAGGTTACTGCTCTCTCAGGTTAATTACCCCATCTGACAACTGCACTGAAAGGGACTACAACATGCAGTTGCAACCTGATCTCTGAAAAGAAAAATGACCAGCTAAAATCCTAACACCCTAAAATGTACATGTTTGGCCTAATAACTTATGGATCAACAACTAACCCCCATGAACCATCTTCAATATCATAACTAAAATACTGCAACATGAAATGGCAATTCTCTAACACTAAAATCAGTTAACACTAAAGATTAATATGGCAGAAATTTGAGGACCTTTAATATCATGGTCAAAACAAGCAAATAATATTGTTGGGGTTTTTTTAACTCCTAACTCCTCTTATCTTTTCCTGTACTTCAATTACTGCCAATTTCTTCCATCTTTCCTATTTTTGTTTTCCAAGTGATCTAAATTTTCCTGATCTTGTCTTTTTCAATTGACTTTTCACTCTGTATTTGTCAGTCTTCCTTTTACTTTTTCTTTTCCTTTGTCATTTACTCCAAATCTCTGTGTGTCATTTTCTTCTCACTTCGCTAGCTTCTCACTGACCAAAGTGGCTGGTGGAATGAGAAGCAGCAACGTGCAAATTGTTCTGGAGTGTATCCATGGCTTCATACCTTGCAGCTCCCATTTATGGGAAGGCCAGGCATTGTAAAAAAACTGATTTGCAGCTTTCTCTCGGTCACTTCACAGGCTTTTTGCAGCCTCAGAAGGACATTCTTACCTCAGGCGTCACAACAAAATTTAAAGCACTTTCTTCATATCCTCTAGAAAAAGGAAAAATACTCTGGACATCCTCTATGAAGCCAAATTGAAGCTCTATAACACTACAAACTCATATCCACATGCTGATCATAATTATCATTACCTACTTTTCACTGCTTCAGTTATGTCAAAGATGTATCTACTTTGTGGTGTCTTACGATTTCAGACTACAGGAAGACAATACTATTCAAGTCCATCTTAAACTAGCTGCAGAATTTCAGTCTCAAATACTGCAAGAGGTACCAGGCTGAAATAGTAAGAAATTCCAAATGAAGAGGAAAATACAGAACTAATGCTTTCTGCTGTCTGTTGGAAAATAGAGCGTTTTGGAAGCTTAATTCTTTACAAAGCACTGCTTCCAGAATAATTTTAGCGTTGCACATAATCCACATCATATGCCGCCTTCTTTCCATTAAACTTTGTGAACTGAAAAAGGTCAAGATAAGGACAGCTACTGTAGAGCAAACACTGAGTCTACCCAAGCCATCCAACACATGTTTTTCATTTATTCCAATGTTGAAAAGCTATTTGTTAACTTCATGAGATTCAGTGTAGGTCAAGCTAATTTTCGCACTAACACCACAAGCAAAGTTCAGGTCAATACTGAGAGGTTTTGGTTTTTGGTGTTTGGTGATGAGTTGGGTTTTGGTTTTTTTTGTTTGTTTTTGGTTTTGGTTAGATCAAGTAAAACAAATTATTATTTCAAGCTTCTTATTAAAAGGCCAAGACGTGTATTGACTTTGATCAGTTTCACCTAGATCATGCTCAAAACCTTTAAACATTATTATAAATTCCGTTCTTCTTCAATAATTCACTTTCTGTGAAGAAAAAATACCACATCTCAAGCATTTTTGTAATTCCATACCAGACACAGAAAAGATTGCCAGCACCAGACCTGGAATAAAAAAAAAAATTTAGATAGAATCACAACATAACGTTTTTAAGGAATACTATAACTCACTTTTTCAAAATCAAGACTTATTAAAGCTTCTTACCTGGACACAGTCTGCAAAGAAAGAAAGTCGTATAACAGACATTTGAAAACACAATTTTGTGCTTACCAATGCTGATGTGTGAAGCGGCATTCTCTGATACACTGAAACAACCCAGAGCTGTGAGATCAATCAGACCATGATTTCAATTTCCAAAGCAGTGATGGACTCCTTGCTGTACAGAAATCCACTTGCCTTCACAGTCTTATTGCCAAGGAGTATTTTGCAACATGATAGTTTCCAAAAACAATACTGGGATTCTGTAAGAAATTCACCTGAGATATGAGTGTTTTCTGAAAACCCCTAAAACACTACTTACAACAAAAATAAACATGCAGAGAGAAACAGGCAGGAACAATGTGGGAGACTAAGTTATTATTTTTAACTTCAGTTTTCTACCTTTACTGCCAAATAGCACATGTCCAGGGAGGTAATTAAAGACTGGACAAGCACACAGGGATTCTCTGCCAGTACTCTTTGTAATGTCCAGCAATTGACGGTTCAAAAAGATCTTCTAAGCCAGAGATGCTGCCTTTATATTTAGCAACCTTTAATGGATTCATCTTTCAAGTACTGGTTCAGTTACTTTCAAGTCATGTAAACTTCAACATTAATGAGACTTTTTTTTTCCTTTGTGCAGCCTTTTTTTTTTTTTTTTTTTTTTTGCAGGGGGAAGGGATTACTAAACAGGAGTGCAATAGCTCACCTTCATGCCTGTGGAGACCACCTTATTTTGTATGCTTTGTACCACCACATGCAGATTACATTCAATAACCTCTAGTTCTGGTATCAGGAGAGACAGTGAACAATCACTCCCTATTCATCCTCTCCCTCTGCCACTTGTGAATTTATGGACTTTTATCATTCCCTCTCAACCATCTGCCTTTCAGTCTATTCAGTTATCCTCACAGAGGTGTTGCGTGCTATTCATCATTCCTGTCACTCTTCTCTAAAATCTTTCCCAGTTTTACTACATTGGGTTTGAGATGGAAGAATCCAGAACATTCAAGATGCACATACACCATAGATGTATAAATATATATATCATTTTGGGGGATTAACCATGTTTTAAGTTCTTTACTTGCTTGCTAGTAATTCTCAACATTTTAATTAAAATTTTAACCTCTATTAACCTCATGCTTTTAAAGATCTATAAACCCCCAAGATCTTACTTCAAAATAACAGCCACATATTGGTGACCCACAGCATGTAAAATAACTGTTCTCCCACATTAGTTACTTCAGATTTTCTGCACTGAATTTCATCTACCATTTTATCATTCAGCCACTGCATGAAATAAGGCTCTTTCATAATTCTTCAGTCATATTTATTATTCTGAACTGTCTCTGCAAGCTTTGCCATATTTCTATGCAGCCCTTTTTCCGAAAGGTAACGTGAAACACGTGCCTGATGTCCACAGATCCTTGTGGACATCAGCCATAATTTTATTTTTATTTTTTTTGCCATGAAATGTAATTTTTTCCCGCTTCTTATTTCCTAGTTTTTAATCAGTTATTTAACCACATTAGAATTCTTCCTTTTATTCTACAGCAGCAGCTTGCTTCCTCTAACAGCCTGGGACGAATCCTTGTCAAAAGCCTTTCCTTTCTGAAGGTCATTTCCATATTGCTGTCAGTGTTGTATGTGTACCTCAGATCCCACTTTACAGACAGCTGAAAATGATTAAAAATTGACCCTTCCTGCTCTCTTGATTCTATTGTAATCCATTTTCCATCAAATTTGACCTGCTAGTCCCTTCCCGTGTTCATCTCCTCTCTTCTTCCCTAGTGAGTCACATACACATTTAACAAAACTAAAACAAAAGAAAACATTTCTTAATATTATTTGTTTAGAGAGATTTTCAGCTCATATAAGCTTACAATATTAAAGGAAATACAACCACATCAAAATTAGTCTGAAATCTGTTCTGGATTTATTACATGTTAAAAAAATCAAGTCAAAGCCCACACACTGTTTTGCAATTTCCCCATCACCTTCACACGGCAAGCGATATACATTGCCAGACAATAAAATTTCAATGGATCTTTATTGCTAACGTGAAGAAAAGTTTTTTAAAGAATTCTGCTGCATACCAAAGATGTACTGCAGAGGTATATGGGTTTTTTTCCAAGGCTGGGTGGGGAGGGTGGCGCACAGGTGGGACAGACACAAGACCCAACAAGGCTTTGTGTCTGAAGATGAAAAGCTCCACATATAAAGCAGCAGCACAACCAAGGATTTTGATATTCAGACAACTGAAGCACTGCTGGTTTGGAAATGTAGTTTTTCTTACAATATACAGGTGAATAGCCCATGCCTAATTACAGATTGAAACAATTCAAAATAGCACAAGTTTAAAATCTTAATGCAGAAAATCAGACCATCAGGATTTTCAACAAAGCATTCATTCTGCAACAGACAGGCAACATCATAACACAAATGCAAACAATAGTACAGATGATTTAATTGGATTACTTCACTCCTATGAATTCTTCCAAATAAGCTCTTAAAGAAAGCCAGAGATAGAATTCAACTGTCATCTTTTCTGGTTGTTTTGGACTATAGCAGTCAGTCATACACTTGAAGCGTGATCTCACTGAAGAAGCTGTGTATACACAACAAATCACATTTGGACATGTTTCGATCCAAGAGCGGGTAAGGACAAACAGAGGTGAGCAGCAGGCTGTCCCTTAATACTAACACCAACAGTTGCCATAGCAACAGAGGGAATCACTGTAAGAGGTTGGTATCGATCTTTCCATTCCATGTTCATTGCCATTTCTTCAGAGTGGTCTTACACAATGCTACCATAACCAACACAGTTGCACATACCCAGGTTTTGAAGTGAAAGAGAAGTAATAGTGGTGAAAAGGCAACAGTGAATAATTAGTGCTGCAGTTTGGCTGGGTAGAAACAAAGCAAGCTGCAGAATTTCCATCTTAGCGCAAATCATGCCACAGGAAGGGGGGTCTCAGTATGAACAGTCATGTTTCACCACGCCTTCCATCTACATTTCAAATTTCCTGCATGTTCTCCTACAGCACAGCATCTGTCTGTGCTCAGCATTCGTAAAAAGACAGTGACCAATGTCTAGGTCACATACTGCAAAAAGTAGGATATAGCAAAGGATATTTTGTGCCTAGTTGCAAGCCTGCTGCATCATGTCAGCATACTGCAGATTGGCACAAAGCCAGAAGGACTGGAAAGAAAATCTAAGTAAACAGATATTAAAGAGATTTTTCAGAGTAAGAAAGGCATAGCTCCAGAGTGCCTCGTAGTACAACTAAATCTATAAATATGGGTTAACAGATTACATGAGTATATCAGAGATTTTGGTAAAGACTAATATTGTTTCCAGTAACAACGCATAACTGAGAATTGCATTTAGCTCACAAATTACAGGGTGGTACTTTGCCGATACTACCATAAGGCTTAAATGAAAAATATATTCTGAAAGGTTTCACTTTCACAATAAACACTTCTTCTGAAGACATGCAAAAATGGGACAAAAAGTGTTTATATTAGACTGTGTCAAGAAAGTCTTTGAAGTCCATTCCCAACTGTATTTGTGGCCAGAACCATTAGCAGAATGTAGCCCTAGCTAAGAGCAGAAGGCTGCTTATATAAGAAATATAAAATACTATTCTTGCAAACAAGTGGATCACTTCTGCTACATGCACCCTACATTGTCCCAGTCTTGTATCAGCATGATAACATTTCTGTAATTCATTATATTTGCATAAAGTTGATGTAACAAAGCAATAGTATGAAAAGTACCAAGTATCTCCAGAAACTTTATAGTACACAAAATGATTAACCTCTCAAAAAAAATCATCTAGGTAGCAGAGCCTTCAGAAAAGGCATCATAGTTTCCCCAAGGCAAATACAAAAAACAAATTAAAAGTGTCTATATTAGTACAGATACTCTTAACAAAATTTTAACATCTATACTTAATAAAAATAGATCCTGAAAAAAACCCAAACCCCTAAACAATACCTACCAGCTGTGTACATCAAGATAACACCTCCACCATAATCCAAACAAATTATAGCAGTATGTGATACTTAAGAGCTCTGGGAACCCTGTTAATAACAAGTCTCCCATCATAACTTAAAGAGGCAAATAGCCACGGGTCTGCTGAGGACCATTCAACTGCATACACACTATCTTCATGTTCTTCATAGGTAGCTATTACACTGTCCTGAAGGGGCTCTTTAATCCTAAAATTGAAAAAAAAAAAAAAAGAAACAAAACACCAAAAAGTATAGTAAGAATTTGTAAACACGCTGGATTTTAAAGGCAATATTAAGTGTCACTAATATCTAGATACAAAAAATCCCATTTAAAGTATCAGAATACAGTAGCAGGTTCTAAGGAAATATTTTATACCATATGTTTGCATGTAGTTATGTTTTAGCAACATAGCAGAGTCAAGTCAATGTTAAAGCCATCATTTGCAGGGACAAAGTAGTTATTCTCAACTTCATTGCATTTCCAAGTCTCTCAGAATCTACACTAAGAATATCTCACTCCCTAAAGCAAGTTAAACTACATTGTATAACCTAAATGCATTTAAACACAATATTTTACCAACATCTTTTTTCTCATCATGCTCCATCCCTTCCTCTACCCCTTCACTGTTAAATGAATTCTTAAAATAATATATAGTCAGATGTGTAGATAGGTAAGTTGCAGTCCCTAACATCAGTCTCTCTTGTGCTGTCATACTGGACCCATTCTCTCCACAGTAATAGAATGGGAATGGAGGCACCATCCTAAACACTTTGATTTTTATCTCCCATTGCTAGAGTTATATCAGCACCAGATTATCATCTGCTATTGCATACCTCACCTCTCCCTGCAACACCCAAGCTCCTGGTCACCTACATCACCAGAGACAGTCAGATCCCCTTTTGCATTGCAAATACTTAAGAACAGATTCAAGCAACTCTGAAGTCCAAACCACCCAAGAGTCATTGATTGTGCTCTGCTAACTGAGCACAGCCCTTCTTCCCTCAATTCACAAAGCCAATCCCTCCTCTCAGAACACCATTACAGCAGTTTATTCTGTAGCTACAGGGTAGGTGAGTTTTCAGAGGATGACCTTAGAGCTTCTCACCCACAGAGAATCATCTGTCTGACAGGAATCACTCAGCCCTTCAGTAGCAACCCTCCACCTCCTAGGTGCAGCCTTGTACTACAGCTGCAATCCTCCTCACAGAAGCAAAGCCAAAGAGCCTTGTGAATGCCACTCAATCATTTAAGCAGATGTTGCTACTACAGAAATGAAGTGTTGTTATTGCTGTCTTTGCCCTTTACTGCTGGTGTCTGAAAGCAGCTCTGCAAACACAAAGCCTATATGGTAACATAGTTCAATTGCTTGCAGGATATCCCTGCTCCGCCGAGCCAGCTGTGAATCTAACATTGCAATTAAAATTCAATTGAATGGAATGAAGAAACCAAAAGCAGTATGATAC
>JAWWTY010000106.1:97914785-97976575 GCA_035222235.1 Margarornis squamiger
GTTGTACTCTTTTATACTTTTATACTCTTTTATACTCCTTTATATTCTGTACCCCAAAATTCTATAAGTAAAAGAACACTTCTCTACTTTACGCACATACAGTTGCCTTGAAAAGATTTTTTCCCCCTTCCTTAAGGCAACACAAGCAATGCAAGAGATATGAACAAGAGCTTTTTATTAATGCTCTATGCTGAGCTTACCTTCTTGACCTCTGGCACTTATCACTAATTTACCTGTGGCCTTTAAACTACTTAGCCACGTGCATATTCATCCATTTGGACAACTTGAGAAAACATTTGTAATACTGCTAACAACCCAGCATCTCTATTCAAGCATCATGTTCCATTAGATTGCTTCCCTATCTCACCTCTTGGGTTTTTTTGTTGTTTTTTTTTTTTTTTTGATTCTTGTTTTTGTTTCCACAATTGCATTACCAGTTTCCTCAAAGGCACCATCTACCATCTGAAGTTCTGCTTAATCTTGACAGTCTCCTACAATCTTCACCAGAACTTGTCAACCGTTTGTGAACTTTTTTCTTTAAAACAAAAATGTTTCTTTTCAGAAAATATACTGACTAAAACTTCCTATTTCTTGTGAAAAAGTTTATATTCTTATGGTTTTCTGCCAAAATGAAGCAGTCTCTTGCTGTTAACACCTGCAAAGCAAAATAACTCTACAGAGAGAAATTCAAAGTATAATAGGCCTCTACTAAGCCCTATCGTGACAGCTATGGCAAGTGAAGTTACTTCAATATTTAGCATCAAAACTCCTCTCTGAGTTTGACAGCTTAAGGATATAATTTGGGTATGCCTTTCTACCAGGTATTCTGGGAGTCAAATTCAAACTTCCTGTTAATTTCTTAGAATGTGCTTATGGGAAAACTTTTGAGTCTCAAGCATGCTTGATATCAATGTCCACTGTGTATTCAGCACTGCTCACCATGAAAGCCTTTATCACAACTTACCTGTTATTCTGACCGCTTGATTCCTTTCCTCCCCAAATACTGATGCCTTAAAATACACATTATATAGATTTTAGCACAGCTTTCTAACACTTGAGAATAAGAACTTTCACCTAATCACCCTTTGTACCAAACTTCTGAAATATTCTTTAATATTTCTCATCAATGATTCCAATAGATAGAGATATTTTAGCAAGGTAGAGAACATCTTGTTTGTAGAAAATGTACCTAGAAAAACCCAATAGGCACATTTCTTGATATAGTTTACTCAAAACTACTTAAAAAATGACTCAGAAACCTTGAAACTGATCCAAGCAGAACAGAAGATGCTGACAAAGATGAGGGTGGGAGGAAGAAGTGGTCTTTTGAGGCCGCCAACCCAATTCAGGAGGCGTGCCTGAGGGAAGTCCCATGGGATGGATGGTTTTGGGAAACTGATGTAACAGGCAACGTAATGTTAGATATCATAGTATAAAACTATAGCACCTCTGTAACTCAGTGTGTGTACTTGGGAAGTGACTCCTATGCTCCCAGCATGCTGTAAATAAAGGATGCTTTTGCATTCTAATACTCAAAAGGCAGCATTAGAGGGTTCTTTTCCAACCTTTTTAGGCATCAACATGAATATTCTTTTCTTCACCATATCATCCTACCTACAGCAGTAATCCATACACCAAATTTCCTACTTGTACACCATAAGATTAATGCCAGCCCACAGGAACATTTTCTCCAGCTATTAGCTCTACCTTCTAATATTATTTTTTGTCCATATTTCTTTTAAATTTATTCTTGGAATCTGAATTTTCCTGATGAAATTCTCTCTAAATCCATTCAGCCTTGTGTTTGTCTCCCCTGCTTCACAAGCTCTTCTCTAAGACTGCTTCTTAGTCTAGTCTAGGAGTTTGCCTGCCAATCTTTCTTTCCTCCCCTTCTTCGTTATGTCCAAATAATGCACTCCATCCACCTCACAGCTATCATAACCACACTCTGCAGAAGTAGCTATTCTAGCTACTTCTATAGTATCTCTCCTCTCTTTGCTGGTATAACAGTTTTCTGCCTTTGATGCCCTCCCCCCTCATTTTTTGCATCTTACACTGCCCTGACTTTAGGCTCCTACTTCTAGTCTAACTAATCATTATCAAGTATTCACATAATTAGAGAATTATTACAGTGTAATTGCAGATGAGACTTATTCTTGCACATACTTTTCAAGCATATTGCAAACACCTCTTCGGCATAGCCTAATACTCAAACTCTTTAAGGACCATCTAACCTGAGCTTCACTTAAATTGTGGGGTTTGTTTCTGTTAACCAAGCTACCCCTCCCATTGAAGGTCTTGTTAAAATCCAGACTATCTACCTTTAGTAGAAGTTACTCAGAGAACCAATTTAATACAAGATGGAGATGCTTTTTCTAATGAGACAGAGCATGAAGCAGACCTCACAATATTTAATATTTTCACTGAGAAACACAGGCTTTAACCTTTAAGGTCTGCATGTTATATGTTAAAAATAGGATGACTACAAAAACATCACAAAAAAAAGAAAATTTAAGAAAACCCCTTCTCCTTTGAACTCTCCTTTGACTCTAGTACACTTCTTTTAAAAGTGTCTTTATAAACCAAAATATGCACATAAAGTTAAATTTTTATTTATCATCTTACAAGGCAAAGAACAGGATTTTCAAACCTGATGACAAACATACAAGAAGTGACTTAATTATTGTGTTTGCATTTTTAGCTTTCCTTTCCTTAAATACACAAACCTTTTTGGCAAAAACACACAAGGTTGGCAAACACAGGGATTTATTGCTACACCTCTGAGCTGGCAGGAACCACAGAACTAAATTTAAAGTCATCCCCCTTTAAGGCAACAAAAGTTATTACCAGACATCAGTCTTCTCGGTTTAGTGATAAATTACTATGTGCTAAAGGGATAAAGTGTATTTTAAAAAAGCTTGCACAGGCTTTAGTAGTCATGGCAACAGATGTGCACAACATCACTCCTTTGCTTATCAAAATCACAACTGAGCAGATGGGAAAACACCTTATTAGGTATATTCAAAGCTTTTATTTGGTTATGATTTTGATAGATTCAGTGATTTCTTAAACTAGCATGCTACAATCTTTAGTATAGTACAGAACACCATTTGTTAAAAATCAAAAAAGTAAAGAGTGAACTTAACCTGTGAATTGCCTTCAGAGATTGAAGTCACCTTTAAATAGGACATTATGAAGACAGTTCATCACATAGTCAGGACTCTTGTTAAATCATTTTCAAGTCGAATTACAGAACAGCTTCATTAAGGCAATCCCTATGTGTTGAACAAATCATCTTGAGAGTAGTACACAGTTCAGTCAAACTCAACATACAAAGTTAGAATTCAAGCTGAGGAGCAGAACCAGAGAAAACCCTTTACTAAATCGTAAATAAATCAGCTATGCAAGCACAACTACTTCTTTTATAAATTATAGATTTGTCACGTTTCTTATCTTCAAAGAAAAAAAAAAATGTTAGGAGCAATTGGGATAAAAAAATAAATCTATCTCCAAAGGAGAATGTCCTGCAGAGAACATGACTGCAGCTTCTCATTACCTCATGCTTCGTGTATCCCATCCTCGAACAGTGGTATCATTGGCTGTTGCAATCTGTGTACAATTGTGGTGTGGACTCCATCTTCCAGAAGTAAATTTTAATTGTCCTTTCCCTTCCAAGGCTGCAGAACTAGAGAGCTAAAACAATGAAACAAAGCTGGCAATGTTTCCAAATGTAACACTAAAGTGAACGTAGTTCCACTGAAGACAAAAACTGCTCAATAGCCTATTGCTCCAAGCACAACAAATTGCCAAATCCTTGGATAAAAAATAAAAAATAATAAAAAGAAAATTAAAAGCTAGAGCTAATTTTTTATCTCAGAGTAATTTTTACAAAAGCTTAGGCAGTGTAATGTCTCCAGAAATATTAGAAGTACTGTACTACTGTATAAACTAAAACAGCTTCAGATAATTTGTTGAAACAGCAGATAGACAATATGGGCACATTGCACAAATCTGTAGCTGCCTCAGACACACAGACACACACACATGCATTTAGCTTTGTTAACAGTCTTACGAGACTTTGTGAATGTCAAAATGTCAAATTTTAGCTGTAGGAACAGAATTATGGTGTCAAAAACTCTTGAATAAATGCATAGCACCCTTTAAAAATAAAATAATATGTAAAAATATCAAGGCCCAGGTGCCCATGCCTGTTGAAATAACTGTAGATACTAGATCACAAATCTACTGTCTGTGAGAATTTAAGGTTTCAGTTCCAAAACCAGGCTTGCATCTCATTGAGCAGTCATATCTGCATCTCCACAGCTAATGAAAAGGTCCAAAGTAATCAACTTTAAGTTGACATCAAGTTATCCCCCGATTACATGTGAACATGGTGGGGGGAAATGAAGCTGCAGACACTGCAAATTACTTTTACTTCTAATCACTTTCTGAAACTGTTTAATATCTACAGCAGGGGGAGGAAAACCAAAGTACTTGCATTTAATCAGATATTAAATTTATACAAATTTCAAGCAGATGCATGACTTTGGCCATCTTTCACACAACTTCCACATCTCAAAATGTTTCACTATGAGGTATTTCATGAAAGAGATTACTGTGCTGGATCTTGTTGGATTCTAATACAATATAAAATACTCAAATTGTAGATTTCTCAGCAGAAATATTACACTTTGGTGGATGAAAAAGACTAAAAACATACAAACTACTTAAATAAACTTTAACTGACATCAACCGAAGAATATGCTGTCAGTACAAGACTGCTTAAATCTATTCGTATACTGTGCCAATGTCCATTTATGTATTCTGCTTTTTACTATCACAGCTCTACCAAGAATATGTATTTCTTTAGCACTACAATTAACAATCCAGAAATTACAACTCTTATCACTGAAGCCTATGCTACCTAAATCGTGTTGTCCTCCAAAAATTTTTCTGCCTTTTTTTTAAGAATGTGGAATTCCCAGTATGCAAGATCATATATTGCTCATGTGTTAACGAATGATGTAACACTGTGACCAAACTTATTCCTTTATAACAAATACTGTCTTTCTACAACTTGCAGATTATTAATAGAAATAAAAAACCCTGCACAGGACACTGGATGCATGATAATAAAATGTACTGCTCATTTGTGACACATACTAGGTTCCAGGCACAAGAGAATATGCATAACTTGTGTAGGTCATTTAGAATATTAAACTAAGTTTCTTTAGTATGCAATCTTGTCCATAAAAAACTCAGGCTGGGGGGAGGGAAGCAAATGTTAACAATGACAGTAAGATACTACCAACAAAAGGGTATCTCCTATCAGGTATTTCCAAAATCTGTTCTTGAGATGGAAAGCATCACATACTCAAAATATGACTCAGGGAAGAGGGTCTTTGTCAGCAGTAGACAACACTCTCTCCAGCATTCCAGACATATTTTTTTATAAAAGTTGAAATGGGAAGGCTTAATGTAAACCATTATATAAAGATCACATTTTTTCTCTTTTCAGTCAAAAGATTAGGGTTGAGGCCAGCACACACATACTGTGCTATTTCTTAACAGCATAGGAAAAAAATCACACATGTTAAATGGGCCAATTCATCCTCACCTTCTCAAGCAATTCTTAAGTACTAGTAGGAATTAAATTATATTTTCCCTTGTAAAGATGTCCAAGTATATATACAGCCAAGTTCTCAATCAATTCTATGTTAATTTGCATGCCTTCTATGAACCTGAAAGTAACTGCATGGATTTACAGGACAACTAAGAGATAAGGGAGGGAAGTTTTCCTATCTAAGAAGGAATCCTTATGTAACAGAAGGAAGTCTGCAAGTCTCCTTTCTGGAAATCCAAGAAATAAACTTAAAGGAAACTAAGTTGGTAGTCTGGAATCAAAAATGCAGCTTCAAAAAACCCTTAGCTTTAATTTTAATTCATACTTAAATATATGGACAAATAAACAAGCTTTCTTTTTATCTTGAACTCTTTCCTCCACTTCTTTAAAGGCAGAAAAGTTGACTAGAAAAGGAAAGGAAAACATGGAAAAGGTGTTTAGCCATTATTCTTGCATGAACATTTGGATCGGTGCTGCCCAGAAGATGAAGACATGCAAGTCCAAGGGCCTCACTGGATACTGAAGGAAAACAATTCATGGTATTACATACACAAAATCTAACATTAAGGAAAAAAGAAAGTATTAAGAGAAAGACTGAATGTCTACTTTTAGACAATAAAATTAGGTATTGCTCTTGCAATGTGCAAGGATCACACATTGACTTCAGAAAAAAAACCAACTCTGGAGGAAATGTTGAACAGTGTAAAATGGTTATCAGAGTATGGATGGATTTAATTCTGTTCCTAAGTGCTCAAGTGGAACAGTGCCACTGTTCCAAAGCTGGTGACACAAAAACAATAATAAAAGGGAAGTATTACATTATATTACAGTTGAATGAGAGCAATAATTTGAAATAAATAACAATCTGGAAAAAAAAAGCAAGGTAACATGATCGGAATAGAACTGTGCATGTTATCCTCAATGAAAGAAGTTTTACAACAGCACAGTATCTTACTATGAAAAAAAATCTATCCTAGGATATCCTAGATATCAGTCCTAGGGAGGACTACTTTCTGCATATTCAAATGAAAATATCAATTACTCCATCTTATTTTTGTCGACACATCAGTAAGGAATGAGATGGCTCTTTTTATCTCATAAGGGCTGACTTGGAAAGAGGAAAGGATAGGCAATATCCTTCAAAAAAACCCCAAAGCCAATATGTATTAAACTCTGAAGGGTACAGAAATTATCCAGAAAAACCACAAGCAGCATGCAGACAGTGAACTAATTGCTCATGCTCTCTTCCAAGAAAAGCTTTATGGGCCCCTGAAGGAAGTTTGTACAACTCAGATTTAACAGGGAACAAAAGAAAGTGGTTCTCCACCCAATGGACTCCTTGACAAAAGACACATGGATACATAAAGCTTACTTACGTCCAAGAACAGAACAGGAAAGTACTTGGAAGAAAGATATATTAAGGGCTACAGTAAGTAGACAAACCCAAGCAGACTACTTTAAGATTGACATTAGGAAGGCCTGAATGTTTTTCTGGCTTATTAATGACAGAAACAGAAATGTTGATGAGGACTTTGAGTTCAATCCCTGCCACTGCAGGCCACCATGCGACATAGTCCTTTCATAACTGTTCTTGTCCCCAACACAATTTACAACTATTTGCCTTTTCAAATAGCATCATCATACTGGCAGCTCAGAGCTATTCTCAGAACAGCTAAGTAACAAAATCTAGTTATTTTTAAGTGCCGAGTTTCTACATAAAAGCAAGAAAATATTTTTATTCCTTAAACAGCAGTTTTCTGCTTTATACTACAAAAATTAAACTAAGCTTCCAGTTCATTCCCTGAAATATATTGTTATTCCTATATACTCATGATTCATTCCAAGTTCTGTCAGCAACAATTTTCATTATTTCACTCCTACTTCTATTCTATCATTAAGGAGACCATTAAATAAAATTGATTCCAACTCTTTGAGCTGCATTTTATCCTCTTTCTGATCCAGTAATTTTCCTTTTATTTTTCTTCACAGAGATTTTTTTGCCCTTCTATAATTAATCTATGTTTATTCTAATTGCAGTAATTATGGGGTACTCTCAAAGAATTCTCCACTGAACTCCAGAAGGTATTTCCTGCCTTGAGAAAGACTAGTTACCTTGCCAAGATAGCATCTCATGCTTATTCCTAACATCCTCCTGTATTTGAATACATCATTTTTATCCAGATAGTCTGTGAAATCTCCCCCACAATGTATTCTGCCTTGCCTAGAATGCCACTGCCAGATACTGTCTGTTGTTCTGAACCAAGATTACTCTATACCTTAATGCTGCTAAAGAATCCAAAAGGGACAAAAAATCCAGAAGGAATCCAATTATTAATTTGGATTAAAATTACCAAAACCACACCTCTATTCATCCTCTTTCAGGAAAACCAGAAAAACATCTAGATTTTAATATCTCCATTTCATTCTATTGCACATATCTGCCATGCCAAACATACTGCATTTTCCCAAGGAAGAGTTCTAGTGATTTGGTGGCATCTGACCTCAAGTGTGTACAGAGAAATATTAATTGTCATCTTTTCAGCAGACTCAACCCACACCTTTTGGATTGGCTGGGCTTCTCTTGGGTCTAGGTAATGATTATAAATGGCAAGGAATAGCTAATTTAATTGCAAAAGGTAATGATGCAGTGAGCATAAGATTAGTTTCACCCCAGAAGGGAATGTCCTCAAAACAAAAACAAAGGGAATGATCAAAAGGAAAGGATAAACTTGTTAATGCAAATACAGGCAAACAGTCCTGTATAAAATACTGTAATGAGGAAACATGTTAGCAAAAAACCATTGAAAGGAAATAAAAAACAAACCAAAAACCCATACCAAACCAAAAAAACATACTCCAAACAAACCCATGGAACTGTATAGTGAATTATGGTTAGTAAATGTTTCTTATACCTAACTGATCAGATTAATTCAGAGAATGAAGACACCAATAATTTTATTTCAAAGAAGCTCTGAACGTATTGGGAACCCTAAAATTCCAACTTCCATGAAACAATGCAACTTGTAAATCACAGGCCGTTACAGAAGATGCACCAACTAAGACTCAAGTTTGGATCAATGTAGACAAGTGGAAATTTTGGCCTATGCAAAATGTTAAGGACAGAGATTTTTAGGTTTTCACCTATGTTATATTTTGAACAAACTTGCTGATAAACATGAAAAGTCCATAAAGAGTGGCATTTGGTTTACCTTTTGTCATTAAAATGAATATTTTCTATAACACATGCCTATCCAAAAAGGAAGCAATTGAAATGTGCTGTTAAAACAGGAAGATCAGGGTTGCATCACTGTATTGAATACCTCCTTACCTCTACTACCTGATATAGATACAGGGGGACCAGATATTACTTTTACTTAATGATGATGTTATTCAATTTGAACACAAGTTTTTTTAGAAAATTGGAAAAAACATCAAACACACTGACATTTTTATTATCTTAATCCTAGGCTCTTGATTTATTCAGTTATAACAAAATATATACACACACAGAGGTACACTGTTACTTCACTTAGATTTATAACAACACGTATATTTTGTAAAGACGCTCTTCCCTCAAGAATCTCAACATAAGTTTACTAGTGTTGAGGAAAACATTATGGGGAGGTAGCCTGGTGTACAGCTGCAGACTGAGCTCTGGATGACAGGGAATGATGGGAACCCGAGGCAAGAGGCTGGAAACAGGCACTGACCCTTTGCACAACAAAGGGCACAGGGACCTGTATTGCCTGCCAGGTGACTGGATATCCAGAGACACAGCAGGAGAAGGTGACCAGACACTCAGACACAGCAGGAGTCCCCAGACTTTCTCTGCATAGACTGCAAGGGTATAAAAGCCCAGTTTCCTTTGCTCAGGGTCCCTCCTTGGGTGCACCAGCTCCAGCTGTTACTGTGTCCTTGCACCATGAGTACATTACTTAAGGTCTGAGACCCTGCTCTGGGAAACCTGGGGTCGGGCAGTAGGGAAAACTGGTTTGTCTGGCTGTGTGTGAGTGTGGGGTGTGCTGGGAATGAAGTGGGACCCTCAGTTCAGCAGAGCTGCCCACCGGGGAGGGGCTCCACTCCCAGCAGGGAAAGTCTCTGGTGGTGGGAGTGTGACTGTGGGAGTGACTCCTGGACAGGCAGACAGGGAAGTTTCCTCAACACAAGCTACTTACTGCTTAGGACTGTGTGCTTGAACCGAACAGCATGTTAGGTGATCAGACATCAGGTGGTTAAGAGTCACCAAAACTGAAAAACTTTTTATCTTAATGAACAACAAACACTACATTTCTTGTAATTTACATAATCTGTGTATCTGCATATAAAGCGATTTTTTTTTTAATTTCTTTTAACATGCTCCTTCTTTAAATGTGGCAAGACCTGATTTTTTTTGCTGTAGGTTTCTGTATCGGTTTTCTAGGCCAAAAAAGCTCCTTTTATTAATATCCCAGACAAGTGTCTTTTTACATTCTGATCAAAAAGCATTAAAACACAAATCATGAGCTTTTCACAGTTATGATGCATTAAACATTCTACAATACCTTATAAACAGGATATTCACAGAAAGGAATTACTATCTCACCAGCAGCTAAGTGGCCTACAAACACTCCTTGTACATGGTGATAACGAAACAGAAAATATATTTACTGCTGTCCCCTACCAATGTTATCTAACCAATGTGTTCCAACCAACCTGTTCTCACAGATTTCTCTCACGTTCTAAATACTATAGCAGCAAAGGATGGGGTAGAGTGTTAATTTCTGGAGGAAGGTTTTGCTTATTTTTTCTTTTAAAAACAAAGTCATTTCTATAATGAATATTGCTTATTTTCCCTCATTGCTTCCTGTAACTGTCAGTCCTACATAATCTTTTGCAAATATAAAATGGCTCAGGCTTATATGGATTTTAACAGGGAGTTAATCTCTTAGGAAGGAGGTAATCCTCAAAGACTTCAGAAATAAAATACAGTTTGTTCTAGTCCTGAAAAAGCCTATGATACTGGACTTCAGCTTGTCGTCATTTTAATTATTAGAAAGCCTACAGCAGGCATTTTAAAGAGATGCTCAAAGCTTTCCTCAGAGTCTCATTCAGCAGGACTCCAGTTAGGAATCTACAGACAGGTTTAAGACAAATTTGCTGCAGACAAAAATTCAACAGAATTGCAACAGTCCCAGTCATCTCAGAATAGATTCACTTGGTTCAAGATTTTGATGTGTTTTGAGATATGTTTTCTGAGAGTCAAGTTTCCATGGACTTTCACTATCAAACCTCACTTTAAAAGCAGTATATACTGCCTTAGTATTGAAGCAAATATCATCTAAGAGCAACTCAAAATTGCTGGAGCAGAAGTCTGATTACATTCAACAGTTATTTTCAGGTAAAATTTTAACCACAAATAATTCTGATTTACAGTGCCCTCACATGAGATACTAGATTATTTTAGATGGAAATATAGAGAATCAGACAAATTCTAGATCAAGTCTCCTGAGAGCCTGACTGTAAAATATAAAAAACATTCTTAACTTCTACAAACAAAGGTGGTTAATAAGCACTTCAAAATGCTCCTATGTCAAGACGTCATCCAAAGGTTGATATATCTACTTTCATAGTCTTAGCTTCTTGAGATGAACTGGTTTTTTTTATTCAGAATTTCACATTTGGTTTTACTTGTTTCCTTTAATCAAATAGAAGAGCAAAACAAATGTCACAGGTTTAATCCCCTTAGTTCCTTTATCACTTACTTTGCTTTCTAGAGTCCCTTTCTGCCATCAATATCTGATGCAGTATGGGCATATTTTAAAAGGAACAATAAAAAAATATTGCACATAAGGAACACTACTTGAAATACTGAAAGGATCAGCAAGAGCAATACTGCTTTGAGGACAGAAATACGGATTCCCAAAAATCATGCTGAAATTACGTAATTTGGTGAAGAGTCTACTCCTCCCCAAAATCAGCCAGATCCTAATACTAACAATGGAAGGGAAAAGAAAATGGAAATCATAGTTATACACACAAATATTTGTGTGATGAAAAGGTTAGTTTTGAGAAAAGGAACAGTATAACAAAGACACAGTATACAAAATTCTAGTAGATAAATCCCATGCAAAATAAAATGAGGCATAAAAAAGAAATTTGGAATTCATTACAAGATTGCCACACAGAGAAACTGATAGCACACTAGACAGTGTCCCAAAGGAAATACTATAGAATCATAGAATGGTTTAGGTTAGAAAGCGGGGCCTCCAAGATCATCTAGTTCCAACCCCCTGCCATGGGCAGAGACATTTCAGAGAGGTTAGGATTAGGAAGAAAACTGAGACAATTACAAGAAAGTGGCTGGAACAGTGAAAATACTAATAAAAATTCAGAAGAATTCCAGCAAGAGAGGACAGAAATGCCCAAAGAGTGAAACCAAGAAGGGGGAGGGGGGGAATGCTACGTTGTCTAGCAGTCCCAGTACTTCAGAGACATGAAGAAGTATAGCATGAAGCAGTACCAGCCCCAAAGTAGTTTTTCAACATTCCAAAAAAATGTGTGTATTATGCAGACATTAAAAAAGAAATACTGACTAAATGCAGGTGTAATGCAAATCCAGTTGATACAATGCCACAGACAAGCTCCTGGAGGCAAGCTGTCAGAAACTCTCAACATCAATTTGATAAAAACAAACACTAATTTGAGGAAGCCTTGGAAGACAATGCAACACCGATTGAAGTTGCAGGTGAAAAAAAAGCTTAAGTTTTCTCATCTAGTGAAGGAACCCAAAGGGCTTAATTACAAACATAAAGGATTAAACTGCATTACGTTACATTGATACTATGTGAAATCTAGCAAAATAATAACTCAAGGTGTCATCTATTTGCACAGTCAGATGGTACCAACAGGGAAGAGTTTATGGACACAGAAAACCTGATGCTGCAGCATTCTGTAAAAAAATTAACCCTGATCTGAGGGCTAAATCTACAAATGGCAATAGATCAACTGAAGAATAATGTCCCTGACATAATCAGTTTCCATTTTCAAGCACAGACACTGATCTAAATAGCTCTATACATAAACATTCAAAGT
Organism: Margarornis squamiger; assembly: GCA_035222235.1. NCBI lineage: Eukaryota > Metazoa > Chordata > Aves > Passeriformes > Furnariidae > Margarornis > Margarornis squamiger. The sequence goes on from JAWWTY010000106.1 coordinate 97,927,480, forward strand.
GTTCTATATACAGTCCCTGAAATGGCATAATCAGACAAAAATCTATGCCAATAACACTTATTTGATACATGTTCCTGAATAAGATTTTAACAATAACTGAAATAATCTGAATAAATGGTATAGTACTAAATTAAACTAATACTGACAATTCAAAGCAGCACATAACAAATAGAAACTTATATTACGCCTATACATACAAGGGTCATAAATTAAATCAAGGGCTGCATGGCACTAACCAACATCTGAATTCAATAACCTTTGGCTTTACTGATCACCAATTTTCACCTTGGAAGCACTCACCAAATTAGCATTGCTTTATTTTAGATTACCCACTGTAAAACCAGTAGGAACTCTAGAGCAAGGAAAATATTTACCCACTACAACAACTACAAAATACTACACTTGAACACTCATATGCAAGACAACTGATAGAATATTCATTTCCCCCACCTACATTAAAGGCAACAAGATATTTCTGAAGGAAGTTAAAAATACCAGCAAATTCTAGATTAATGAATGTTGTTGTTTGCTCTATGTTCAAGGTGGTCATGTTCTGTTAAAATAAAATTTCTTACCACAGCTTTGGCTGAACTTTCCTGCAAATCCCACAACAGTATGTTGTTATCAGCCAGTGAAATAATCTTTTTACCGTCTCCCATTGGTTCCCACATAACACTGTAAAACAGAAACACAAAAATAAATAACCCAACATTAAAATCAATCAGAATTTGAACTAGAAAGACATTTTAATTCCGTGGATCTAATCTATTCCAAAATATATTAAACCATATTCCCACTTTGGTTTCCCTGAGCTGAAATCCATCCCATATTTTAAATCCAAAATCTGCCACTAGCTAGCAACTTGTAGCAGTCATTCTGCATACACACACAGAGAAACAACCTTGAGACCTTGAGAGACCTTGACATTCACTAACTTTTGAATGCTTTAGCCTGAAACCTAAAGTTCTTGATATGGGATGTTATGCATCACTTTTGAAGGCGCACCACAAATCATAAGCCTCAGAGTTTTGATGCAAACCTCTTCCAGTTCAGCAGCTCTCATCATGACTTAACAGGTACTTTTAACCTGTGATTAACTTCATGCTGTACACAAAAGAATGCAAGGAGTCAATACTCCTCTTCTGCCTGTGAGAAGCAGCATATTTAAGCCAGTTGGTATGGGCAGCACAGCTAAGCATACACACTATAATAAATTTGCCAGAGGTAACAGTAAGATTAAAAGAATAATACTTGTCATTTAATGTGAAGAGGCTTCCATACCCAACACTTCAGTTACAAAGTTGTGCAATCTCACAATGATTTTAGAGTAACAATATACCTAAGGTAAAGATCAAAACTTTAGTATCAACAGGTTAGTAGAGAAACTTCTCCCCGTCTCTCAACTAAACCTATTTAAAGGTATTTGATACACTGTTCTCATCTTCAGTGCATATTTGAAGGACCACCTCCCGAAGTTTGTCAAAAGTCTGTGACTAGACAGGAGTTTTCTAGTCTGTTTTGCTTTTCATATGAATCAATTCAGTATATGGATGAAATAGATGAAAGAAGCTTGCACAAATAGATGCAGCCTTGAGCAAGTAAGCCTAACATTAGGCAGCCACCTCCTTAACTCTTCTGTGCACACTGTGCATGCTCCTATTTTATCCCAGATTTTGCATTACACCTAAAATGGTGGATACAACCTGGCTGGCCTCAGATCTAAAGTGATGGAGCTCCATATAATCTTATGGCATAAAACACAAGGAGGGCGGGGGGGGGGGCGGAGGAAATAGGAAGTGGCAGGTAGCAGAAAGAAGTGACAGTGTCATTTTTTCACACCTTAAGTAAAACACATTCTCAGATGATAGCTTCTTCTCAATTTCCTCTTGCTCCTTCTGTAAACAATTTCATTCCTTTTTACTCTGCACTTTTAGTAAAACAGTAGGCAGATGACTGCACTTGTTTGCTGTTACAGAGAAGACAGACTATGCAGAGAAAATAGAACTATGCCAAGAAGAAAATTAACACTAAGTGAACAAAAAAGCTGGAACTAAAAGGCTTAATTGGCTGACTCCTCACCCACTGAACTCTTTCTTAAGGCAACACAGCAGATAAAGAAAGGACTAGCTTCTGCATCTATCTTCTGCTGGAACCATGACCCGCATCCTTATTATGTTGTCCATTCATGGAAATTATTTACTTATACAAGTCCATTTGTAGTGACTTGTGTATTAACAAATCACTCCATTTAGAACATTAAGCTACCATCATGTTTTTAAATGTGTTTTAACAAGAACATGGAACTAGAACAATTCTATGATTTGCTTTAAATTGGGCTATTTTGCCTGTAGTACTGCCAATTTTATTTAACAATAAACACTTTTCAAAAGTTGGAAACCTGGAAAAAACTTACAAGCAATTGAAAATGAGTGTTGATAATAAAAATGATGAGATGCAGTTTCAATTACATGTTCAACCACATTTTGCCCATGAAAATGAGAAGCAACCAACTGGCACTGCCACATATATTTCAGAATTTTATGTAGTTGTGCGGCACAGATATATCAAATAGAGCCCTAAAATAGATGAAAATACTTTATGAACACATATAACAGGATAAAAAAAATTAATGCACTATAACCTGCATGTGATCACAGCTAACCTGCCACAATCCCATTTTCCAATCTGAAATTAAAAGACATTAGGATTATTATATAGCTTAATAGGTCACTAAGAAATCTTAAAGTTGATTCTGGTCACATTTAAGTCCATCATTTTACTTGCATATTGTTGAAAATACAACTGGCATTTGGTGTTGATATACGTGGATGTATTTTTAACCATAGACAATGAAATCTGGTTTGACCAATTAACTCTTAAGTGCTCTTCCAGGCAGAGATCAGTATTTTTCATGCCTGTTGATGTATCTGTAACTTTCCTCCACTGATCACTGAACTTTTGGTTGTAAAAGCTAGACTGGAAACAATTTCTTTGATGTTGCCAATGGTAGGAAGAAATTTCACATCTTTGAGTGTCACTGAGCTTTAAGGTGAAAGAATTTCTACAGCTGAATACAGCATGCTAATTAGAGCCAGCTATAACCCAGCTGACATACTTTGGAATGAAAAAGTCTCTCCACATTCACTCTATCCTTGAGAGATGCCCATTTTATTCCAATTTAATTTTTATCTTATGAAAATTCATTGTTTTATGGGTGTGGTTGTAGTGATCATTCAGATTTTATAATCTTAAGCAAAGGTTTCTCAAACCACCCTTTGTAACACATTCAGCTGTATTCTGTACTCGTGACAATGTTAAACAAGAGGCACCACGGAGAAGAAGGGAGATGAGAAATACTGGGGAATAAAAAGAACAAATTACCTTTGAAGCCAGACACAAATTTTAGAAGAAGTGAAGCTTTCATTTAGAACAGTTTTCAATACAGCAGAGGTGGTGATAATGTCTAAAAACGAAACCAGATAAACCAGGCAATACCATTTTCCTGAGTATGCCAACAGTTGCTGATGCTTACAGTTTTCAGCAATGGACAAGATAATTGTCAATTCACAGCTGCCACTCAGAAACTCAGTATCAACTTCAGGGCTGCACTTTAGGTAATCCATAAACAGCAGACAAGCAATTATATGCGTTGCATTTTACTCTATTTTGTTATCATCTGACTCACAATGCTTCAAATAAGCTTCTAGCTAGTAGTTCTTCATGTTAAAAAATATCCTACAGAGAACATTTTTCTAGCAAAGAAATAAGAGAATTTAAAATATTCACTCAAATGCACACATGAAAGGACTCTATTATCCATTTTATGCCCAAAAGATAGTTAACACCTTCATTAATAAATGTACTGAGCTTTTTCAAATGAACAACTCGAAGCCCTCCATTGCAGACTGAAGAAGAAAAAAGCGACATGCAAAACACTTTCATAAGATGTGAACTGCAGTCAGCCACAAGTGTTGGACAAAGCAAGCATTAACTACTCAACTGTAATTACAGAAGTGACAACCATTTTTTTCTATAAATGAAAAAATTTGCTAGACTGAAAACTCATGCACGGCAAAACAGAAAACACATCCACACATTGGTAACTCAGCAGATCATCCTGCAGCCTCAGTGTAGCCCATCAGAAAAACTGATATATTATGAACCCAAATATCCTGCCTTTTTGGCACTACAATGATTCCAATTTAAAGGTGACTCTTGCTTATCAGGTGATCAGGACATTATTCTAAGAAGAAGGAGATCAGACCAAGGACAACCTGAAACCCACTATTCTTATTCCCTACCCACGTGCTCTACAAAGCAGCCACAATTCTGAACAAAACCAGTTCTGGCTATTTTGCAGTTATTAAAGTCCATACTACAGGAAGCACAAGTTACACTTTGTCTCAAAATTCTCAGCCATTGAGATCTAATTTGGAGTACAACTTCTCAAGACACAGTAAAACAAGAACCACAGTTTCCTAAAGAACTGTAAGATGAGGTGAACTTTCTAGCTAAAAAGCTGCTGAGAAACGAGAAATAAAGTTAAGGACTATTTTGGACAAGATGCCTAAAGACAGCTGGGCTTTATTCTGGCTAAAACTATTTTTACATTCAGAAAAATAAAATGACTTTACAAATAAATACAAGAGAATTCCAATGAGAAGATGACACAGAAATTACTTACCTCTAAAATATTTTTTTCCTTATCATACTAGAGTATTGATAACACCATGTTTTTTTGAGAAATCATAAAGCAGAACAGTGAATCAAATATTTATTTTGCTGCACCTCCCAGCCTACTGCAGCTGTAATTAAACTTGTTTCTAGTTCATGGGTGAGGCTGATTCTTTCTTCTGTGCTCAGAGAATACATATGAAAAACCAAGCAACCCATGAGTAGCACTAATTAGAATCCAAGCTACAAAGTAGTTTTCTACTGTGATCTCGAGGTCATGGGAGTTCCTCACATTCATTTGGTATCACAGACAGGTCCTGACAGTAGAGTAACAATATTATGAAACTTATTTTCCCTGCTTGTTGTCATATGTATTTATTCAAGACAGATTAGGAACATTAGTTCATCTTTCCAGAAAAAAAACTGCTTTCAAAAGACATAAAAGATATACTAGATTTTTTTAGGACACTGCTTTCTCCTCTAAGGTCTGCCTCTTACTAACATGCCCAGCATATTAAATGTCCTGGATTTCTGCTTAACTTCATAACTGTTGAGATAGACTGTTCTTGAGCTTGGAGGAGGTGATCCTTAAATATAAACCAGCTTTCTTGGATCCTTTTCTCTAGAGTACTTGTCTCATGGAACTTACTGAAGAAGATCCCTGAAGAGGCCCAAGTCTATTCTCCTGAAGTCAAGGGTTGTGAACTTGGGTTTTCCACTGCTCCCTCCTACCAAGAACCTGAACTCCACCAGCTCATGGTAGCTGCAGCTGATGCTGGCTTTGACTTTCTCATCCACAACCAGCTGTTCCTTCTTTATGAGATCCAGAGCGGTATCTCTCCTCATCAGCTCCTCTGTCAATCAGAACAGGAAGGCAACAATGTTTTCCAGGAACTCCCTGGATTGCTAATGCCCTGCTATATTGTCCCTCCAGGACAAACCAGGTTAAAGTCCCCCACCAGGACCTGGTCCTGCTAATATAAGGCTACTTCTGGCTGTCTACAGAAGGTCTCATCCAATTTTTCTTCCTGATGAGGAAGCCTACAGCAGACAGCCATTTCTGTGTCAACCATAGTGACCTGGTCTTCGATCCTTATTCACAAGCTCTCATTTGACTCATCCATTCATCCACAGACAGAGCTCCATGAACTCCAACAGCTCTCACAGAGACAGCAAATCTCATCATCTCAGCCTGTCCTTCCTAAAAAGCCTCAGGAGTCTTCTCACTTTTGTCTGCAGCTGTATTGTCTGTCCAATATGAGAAACTGACAAATTATCACATTCAGACAGCATGTTTCCTAGTATTTTAAATGCTGTTAAATAACAGTTATGACAATATCAGGGTACAAAAAAAGAGTATGACTGCAGCTTCCCCTGTTCTGGTGATTTCCATTAGGCAAGAAGTTATAGCACTAGTTTGGTTTGACCACAGCAATACTATTAAAGACTAATGTGCCTTCAATTAAGATCAAAAATGTACTGTCACAGGATACTTTCTGTAACTTCTCTACTGCATTTAAGATAGCTTATGAGCAGGTCTCTCCCTTTTTTGTTGGTTTGTGTTTTTTTCTTTTTCTTCTGGGTTTGTTTTGTTGATTTGGCTTTTTGTTTTGTTTTTTTTAATGGAACCTGGGAGGGTCTTCTATTCTCCTTTATTGTCTTTTCAGGGGGATGGAAAACAGGATAGTGTGCGTGGGTACATACTTTAAAAAGTTATACACTGTTTCTGACATTTTATGAAACATCAAATTCAGTCTAGAGAATACAATAGATTAATAAAGTTAGTATTTTCTCACAGTAATGAATATTGGATTACTTACAACAAAAATACATAGATGACATAGATGACATAGATCCTTATGATACATAAGGCAAATATACAAAACCCTTTATCATATTTCATCTATGACTTCCCATATTATTTAAGTGCTAAATACACATTTACACATAGGACAGGTCTTGCAGAAGTTTTGCTAAGTTTCTATCATGCTACCTCAGCGAATATTTTACAGTACTATTTTAATTATCCTACTGTTACCAAAGCCTGAAATACCTTAGGACTCAATGGCTATTTTAAAGCATTTTGGAACTTCTTTTTTCTATATGCAAGTGTTTCAGAACTCCATGGAAGAATGTGTGCTGAGACAGCAGAATGCATTATAGCTGTAGGGTTTTTTTGGTGATATCTACGATAAGAAAAGGCCTAGAGTATATGCAGTTAAATTACTGTAGAAATGTAGCGTTTTGACAGCACAGTTTATGGTACCTGCTGAACTCTATAACCCACGCCAGAAAAAAGCATTTTATTAAGCATAAAACTGTGTTATCTGATTGGAGGATTTGCACATACTATTACAAAGACAAATCTATTTAACAGTGTTTTAGGAAAAGTTCACTGAGGAATTGAAATCTACTTATTTATATGAAAAAGACTCAATGAAAACATATTTTGGACCAGAAATGTGACCAAAGAGTCAAGCAAGAACTGTTTCAAAGAGTATGTACAGTTTAAAGATCTATTTAAAGTTGTTTTTACCTTGTCTCTTAACACTAACAGGAAAATCGCTTCAAAGCAAAGAGTATCATATTTCACATAAGCAGGTATTAACTGATTAGCCACCCAGAGCTAACCACTACTATACAATGAACAGCACAGGTAGAAGAACACCCAGAACATATATGGATTTCTCCAAAGAAATTGGAGCGCCACGGGGAAACTGTGCACAGCAATGATTCATTTTCAAAGCAGGTGGACAGAAGTCACATAACCTCTATCATTCTACACTATGATGCTCACAGAGCAGCTGCTGCTGTAGACACCATTTCCATTCTGTTGCTTCAATAGGGCTTAAAAGAACCCAAAGCGACTATTATGCATATGTGACATCTCAGGAAAGAAACATATAACTGTCTTGTCTGTCAAAGATCAGTAAGGTGGTCAGCCTCAGAAAAACTTTCTAGTATTGTGAAGGTCTGGCCAGAAGGTGCAGAGAGCTGTCAGGTAAAAGCCCTTCCCAGCCTCTGGAGGTTGCAAGATCCCAACAGTTTTTATTATGTACTAATAAACAAACTGATTTGTGAAAGAGTGGGCAAAAGCAATCTCTGCAGACTCATTTTAGAGGAAACATGTATCTACTTTTAAGAGGGACAATTTGAGTATTTTCATATGGGATTTTTCAAAAGATGGCAATAAGGGTATGGCATACCCTTACTCATTTATTGTTCTTTGTAACAAACTGCATGGTTGGTCAGGGGAATAAAACCTAACAAACCAGAATATTCCTCCGAGCATGTTTCTCCATGATTTGAAATGTGCTTAAGAAGAAAATTATGAATGCCTAGGATCTGCATTGATACTTGAGGAAAATCACCACTCCTGTGCAGAAGAGCAGCAAACCTAAGAGTGATAAAGGTTTACACAGACCTGGCACATGTGTACCCTCTGATAGCTCTAATTCAGCAACTGTGGATTCTGGGTGAATTTGAGGTGAAGAGACTGCAAGAAGCCACTGGGAGAGTAGCTAGTGTGGTGTCACTGACCTGCCTCTCCATCGTCAATGCCCAAGACGGAGCACTGGGATGGATGGGCTATGTGAGGCTACAGGGCTTCCCCTGAGGTCTTGCATACATTTTACCAAACAGATGCACTCAATCACCAATGTGCAAGGATCATTTTTTTTTTTTCATTCAGTAGACAAAAGACACTTCAAAGCCCTGAACTTTGAACTACCATGTAAGCAAGTGTCAGCAATATTGCTACATCTACAGTCATCCCAGAGTACTGTGCTAGGAAAGAATTCTATGCAGAGGAATAAGTATTCTGAATAATAAATACCTAGTGGCATTTTGGAGAGCAAATTGGAGTCTGACACCAAGAAAACATGGACACCTGTTCAAAGGTAGTTTGTCACGAACATTTAAAATTCTCTTACATAGCTTTTTCCACAACTTTTTTTAACATTCCCCACTAATATTTAAAGCAATTCAATAAGAGCTGAAAATAAAACCATCCTGTATCTATTTAATCTGCAAAATCAGTTGATGTGGACTTGAACCCTCACATTTTAGTGCTAAGAATAGCTAAAGTGACATTATAAAAAGAAAAAAAAAACCCACCTTTAAAAATAGATCAATTTTCTTTCAGTGGGGAAAAATCTCAACTAATTTGGCAGTAAAACTAGGGAACACAACAGCATGGTGAGAATAGAAGAGAAAAAATACATTCAAGCAGGGAAGGAGAAAATAGTACTCTACAAGCCCATTACTTTTTACTTGTACAGTGACAAAATTTCTGCACTATTTTCTGTATCATGACTTACGAATTCAAACTAAACACAAACAGCGGCAAAGACTCGATCAAAACTAATTGTCACTTTAAGCATATGAAATCTATTGAAATTATCAGAAGTGGTCATAAGCTCATAAAATCAGAGAATATTCTGAGTTGGAAGGGACCCATAGTCCGAAGGATCATCAATTTCAATCCCTAAGAGAATGGCCCGGATGGGATCCAACCCACAACTCTGGCATTATTAGCACCATGCTCTAACCAACCAAGCTAATCTCCTAAAGTTAACCGAATACATACAGTAAGCTTACGTAAATGAATAAATACTTTTAGGATTTGCTTCAATGTCAGATTTTACTTTCATTAAGTTTCCCTTGACGTTACAAGACTAGAGTCAAACAAATTCTTACAAAAAATTAACATAATAAACTGGGCACATAACACAATGTTTTATTATTTCAGTATCCAATTAATGGATTGCATTTACTCCCTAGTAAATGTGATTACGCTGAACAGCTTAAAGTTTTACACTTGCACAATACTAACCACTCAAAATTACCAAAAACATTCAAGGGAGTGAAAAAGAGAATGAGTGTTATAAATTACTCTGCTGGATCCAGACATATTTGAGAGGATGATAAAAGGGAGAAAATGAGAGAAAATGTGAGAAACACAACGAATGGTTGAACATTGAACATTTGGATTTATATATAATACACGGATTTATTTACAATAAAGAATAATCAAAGATGCAAGAGAGCAAAATCCTGTGAATAATTCAGGATCACACAGAATTAAGAAGAGAGCGGGGAGAGAAGTAGAACATATGATACAGTTTAAATTTTTTATCATTTCAGAAAGGATCAAAATATAAAGGGTATTATCAGTGCTGATAAGCAGCTGTTAAAGTACGCTTCCAGTGAAAACACTTGTCATGTAGTAAGTTTTTCCAAAAAAACCCCAACTTTCTCTATACTTTAGAGTTGTAATATCAGAAGTGGCCAATATAAGTGTGTGGAATAAGCCAAGTGTGGAAGAATTATTCTTAAATGCTGACAGTTTCAGATAGCTCTAAAATTTTATGCATTATGTAAAGACACAATTCATATCTGCTGGGGAGCTATTACAAAAAAACCCTAAAAACCCCCAGAGTTCAGTTTATACACGAGCATGTGCAACTGTAAAAGTCCTGACACTCTCAAAGAAACTTCTATACGAGTATCAGAGGGATCTTCAGTCACATAATTATATTTCTGATACTGGGACATGCAAAGTGTTAAAATAAGATTAAAAAAGTTACCATTGCATTTATTACATGTCTTCACTATAAAACATATAACAGGTACTCTGCTATATATTCATGACAAAATGATCCTTCTAAAAGCAGTGTTATTTTCAAATTTATATTCATTAGGTACAAAACATTAAATTGTTCTGAATTTTTTTTAATGAAACACTAAGCCAGAATTTTAACATATATATCCTAATACCCAATAGAGGACATAAAAGAAAAAATGTCACCAACATCATGACAGGTAACAGAAGTGCTACCAGAATACCATGTGAAAGTGCTAGAGGTATTCAAAACACCATTTTCACTTTACATTAGAGTTTCAGATTATCTTGTTTCTTTTTTTTTTTTACTTGAAAATGTTTTGGGGTGGTTCGTTGTTTGTCGGGTTTTGGGTTTAATACTATTTAAAGGCCAAAAGGAGTAAGTAAAACACTTCTGGATTGCACTCATCTGTCTTCAGGGCAATTACAAATGTGCTTAACTTTGATCATGTGCATTAATAGAATGAACATGAGGAAACTGAAGCAATAAAATGTCATGCATATTACCTTATTTATCTTAAATTAAATAAATCTCTACTCAAGTTTAAAGGACTATTACAGCAAATTTGTACTTCTGTAGAAAGCCAGCCTTAACGAGGTTGCTTTGTACTGTGCAATCACACAGCTAAGGAAGAGACAGTACTTCTCAGTACTCTATTTGGAGACCTATTTGGAGACCTTCAATGAAATACCAAATAAAATCTACGTACTTAAAGTCTGTGGGAATAGCTCATTTATAGTACTGTTCTCCTTCATGAATTAAAAGTTGTAGTTTAATATTTTAGTGATAAACATCCGAGACTTCCTGAAACATCTGTGACTTTAAAAAATTTATAATTTCTGTTCCTCTCTAAGTTCTTTTAGATGTGACAACATTTGTATGTTCGTATTTAGAACTGATTGAGTGGGACACATGCATAGGAAAAAAAACCCAAAACCAATTTCAGCTAGATGAGAAGCTTAAGGAAGTCACCTATCATTACTTCTAACATATTAATCCCTTTTTAAATTTTAGCAGCTGACTAGTGTTTTCTATGTAAAACAATTCTTCATTCTTCACCTTTCAGGCTTCCATTTTTATTGTCTCTGTAATCTCTATTTTCCCTTTACAGTTCTATTCCATTGTCCATCTAACACTTCCCCCTTATTTATTTTCCTTTTATTTTATTTCAAAATTACTCTTTGGACCACCATCCAACTTGCTTCACTTGTTCCCCTCTCCTTCAAAGTACACAACTTGCTACTGGGCAGAACCTACTCTTTTTTTATACCTGCCACATCTGGAAAGCAAAAAGTAGGATGTTAAGGAGATACGGGCAAACTTCCAGCATATACGAGAGGAGAAACTCCCTGCTGTGTTCCAAATTCAAGATCTCAGAGATTACACTCTCATGGCCTGTAGTATCCTCCTTCTCCAAGGACCATCCTGTCAAGTGTACTACCAAATCAGTTTCCTCCAAAACTGAGGAAGAAGTAGAACAGTAAGTTACTGTCTTCAGGGTTTTAACAGAAAGAGTTCTAGGGATTCCTCCAAGCTGTGCTCAGAGGAGTAAAGAAAATCTCATTAACTGCTGCCCCGTTTCCTTGGCCTTGCCTACGCAGACTGTACCTTGGACTGCTCCTTGCAAGATACCAAAAGGAAAATTCCTTTAACTGAATCTTAAAACATTGCATAGAGTAACATACCCACTGTTATGCGTGTTTAACACTGTATGAATACATATTTTTATCTATGGAAGGAATTAATTGATTAGGCTTTTTTTGTTTTTAAACACACAAATTTCCATGTGTATCTGGCTTTTTTCACTCTAAGTAATTCACTCAGGAATTTTGCACTTGAAATCTTTGCTCTCTGGCTTATATGAGGAATAGCAGGCAGAGGATGAAAAAATATAGATCTTAAGCTTGTACCAAACAGAGAAATTAGCTTACCTATTTTGTTTGCCCAATTTAAGCATCGGCTTAATTTTCTGAACTCTCTTTATGCCATACAAGAGTCTGAGCAAAAATTCTGATGAATCCCAAATTCAAAGCTTAGAGGCAGTAAATAATCTCAGTAACTGAAAACGAATTGTTGTGCTTAATTTTTAAACACAGTAACTCATGCAATCCAGATAAATTGAAACTGTAGAAAAGCAAATCTCTTTTTCACTGACCTGTAATGTCTTGCAGATCAGATTTTTGCCAAAAGTGTTATCAAGACTGGAAAATTATTTCTGTAGATCTTAGGAAGGAAGAGCACAGGACTCAACCACATGTAAGCAAAGGTTAGGATTTTAGTCACAATCAACTCAAAACGCTCTTTTGGTCTTAGTTCACAAAACTAGTATTAAATATATCCCTGCTGTTTTTTAATAAGAAATTTCAGACAGTTGAGCACAGCATTCCATAAAGGAGATGAGATAAAGGTAAAGAAACACAGTATCAGTTCTTAACATCAGTAAAGAGCTGAACAAAACCAACGCCTGATACACCAGATCTGAAAAAAAAATTCCCTCTTGTGTTTCATAGTGCACAATACTAGAAATAGAAAAAATCTGTGAGATAATTTTTCAACTATAAGGCTTTCTTAATAGAAGAGAAAAACAATGTAAGAAGATAAACCTTAAAGAAAATATGTTAAGAAATAAAGCAGAGCAGGGAAGCCCTGAGGCAGGTGGTAGCTGCCAGAGTACATAACCAGTTGCATTTTCAAGATAGTTTTGCTTCCCCCCCTCCCCGCTAATTACAGTCAAATTTCAATTACTCATGATCTGCGATCAGATTCATTAATATCATGAAGCATCTATGCTATGGACGACAAGACACACAAAATACCTTCCCAAGAGCTGCTGACTGGAATCAGAGTGTCACAAAGGCTGAGACCAACCCTACACCCTGCATCTTTAAGCTGTACTGTCAACTCTGCTACTCTTCTGGGCCCAGCAAAAAGATATGATAAAAGCTCTGTCTTTTATCTCTTTCTTTTTTTTTTAGCATGCATTCTGACTAATAATATTCAAAATTAACTTAATTTTTTAAAGTCTGTATCAAATCATTAGTGGTTGTGGTACACTGTTTAATGCATAAGGTGCAGTAAAGCAACCTCTTTGAAGTGCACATGGTCACAGGCTCAGTGTTCAGCCTAGGCTGAATAAAATTTAAAGGGTACGCTCTAATGGCAAGGCAAACAAGAGTCAGAATAAGCAGTGCCTCTCCTACTGCCAGCATGTGATGCCAGACCACCATTCAGAAAGCCTATATTTTAGAAAAAAGTATTCTATACGATACACTTTTGAATGCACTGATATGTCCTATCCTGTCCAAGAACTACCTATGTAAGTATTACCTTCTATTTACCTTTTTTTTCACTTGAAATTTAAGATACAAGGGTCAAACTAGAAATATGGGGCTAGAAATGGATGCTTAAAACTTCTGATATGCCCTGTGTCTGTTCAGGAACATGACATATACACACCTATTAAGGAATGAACTTGCAAATACACAACGGACAAATTTAACTTTCTTTTACATAACAGAAAGAAAAGGGAAACAAACCCCTGTCATTACCCCTGCCATACTACAGCTCTCCTTGTGTTGTTTTAGGCAACAGAGCAGTTACATAGGCTCCATGTAAAATAATGAATTCTTATCCTTAACAAACAAATTACTCACACACCAAATCGATTAGTAAAGACTAGAAAAGGAAGACTTAAGTGTAACATCAAATTTATATTCCATAAAAAGATTAAAATGCTAAGTATTTTACCTTTGTGCAAAAAAGGTTTTAGATAGGGGCAGGTGGGGAAAAACACATTAAAACAGTACACAGGCTGTTACTCCATATGTGTTTGCAGGACTATAATAAATGTTTTTAATCTATGAAACATCTGGGACTAAAAATCCAATTTGTACTTTTTTTTTAAAGATGGAAGAGTTTTAAAGTGCATAACATAGCTTATATAAAATAAATCTGCACAAAACTAACAGCATGGGTCTATCCTTTAGGCTTTTTCTAGGAGTATAAAATATGCAGAATCCTACCAGGCCATATTGCCATAGGCTGTGTTGTCAAGGTGACAGAGTAGCTCCAGGGTTTGAGTGTTGCTTGATGAATCATCAGGGGATTCATGACTGCCTGATTCCAATTCCTTCGGCATCCTCCAAACAGCAGCACATGTCATGACTTTAGTGTCTGAAGCTAAGCAACAGAGAGTAATGTCAACAGATCATTGTATGGGAGACGTATTTTGTATACACTGCATCAACATTTACACAAATCTATAAGCAATGCACATCTGCTGTTTAAAATATTTAAAAATATTATACCAAGATGAATTCAATTCACATAGAACGTGGCTACAGACACAGACCTCAAGTTAGCAGTCAAGTTGCTGCAAAACTCATAATTAGCACACATTTATTGTGCTTCTCCCTGAATAAAGGCAAAATTAAGTGCTCATGAAAACTCCTTGGGAGGCAATTTTTCAAGCTTCATTCCCCATACTGCTGTTAATGGAAATGACCCACAAGTTATACTGCACAACTCCTTAACAGTAAGGATGTAGAGATCATTTAAACATTTTCCTTTCAAGGGCTATCTTCACTTCAGAGCATTATCTCATCCTTTACGAGCAGTAACTCTTTATTGCAAAATTAGGTTTTCCATGGAAATACATGCCTCTAATCCTAGCCAATAAAACAGCTCCAAAACACAAACTGAACTTAGATGCAGATAGCAAAATATTACAATTTATAAAGAACAAGGAGACTATAGATTGTGGAGAATATACCATGTGGTCTATGCACATATGGCATTGCCCATCACCCAAGACAGCACTTTGTAGCAGTGCAGAATGGGAGGAGACCAGAGCAGCACTGCATATGTTCCTGCTGTTCCAGCCACGGGTGCGGCGTTCACCTGAGGCAAACAGGTTGGGATGATCCTCTACAGCAGGGACAAAGAAACCAGCCACAGCTACACTAACCAAAAGCAGGGTGAGCCACTGTCTGCTAGAGAATGTGTTAAACAAGAAGTCCAGAGGGTAAGCAGCAACGAATAACATGTTTTCTGTTCTGAGGTTATTTCACGTGCCTCTTTCTCAGAGTTCTACATCAAAGACATTCAAGTCAAGAATGTCTGATTACAGAGCCATGAGCAAATGTGACCAGCTCCCATCAGTGGAAAGGAAAACAGGAACAATTTTAATGAGAGTGTTTTCAAGAGGAAGGTAGGTGACTGAAAAGGTCTTCCTAGCACAAATGGCACTAAAAGGGGGAAAAAGCGTCTATTATAAAGGTCACCCATTGGGATATTCTATGTGGAAAAAATGCACCCAAACAACACAGAGCAGTACAAAAGGCAATTGATACACAGCAAATAGTCCCAAATGCAAGAATGTAGATATGTTTAAAAAGCAGGCATATGAAACAAATAAAATAAAAAAAAAATAGGTCAAACCTGTGAGAAGGAAACAGAGGAGGAGGAGGACTTTATATGAATTCAAAACACACAAGCACTGGGTATTTGATAGATCAAACTGAATATAAAAATATATGTATGATGCACACAACTATTCTAGAGTAATTTGGATATAGAAGTTGAATACAGCATCGAGAGACCATGAATCTAAAGATGATGGATAATCCCTTATTTATTAACACTCAATTGAACCTTTATAACTGAGCATGGTAACTAAGCAGCTATTTTCATATCATTTCAGGCACATCATTTACTCTAAATCCATGTGTCACTGAGGAAGAGGAGAAAGCAGCAGCAGATGGCTACTTTTCCTTAGCAAAGGGCAAATCCATGCTGTGTAAGCCATGCAAGTAATAAATAACCTAAACTCAGAGTGTAATATAGTTAAAGAAGGTGAGATCTGCCAAATGTTTCACCTCAATATGTGACAGAACATTAATGAACACTGCAGAGAAGCTTATGGTAGATCATAACTGCAAAAAGGTCTGCACCACGCATGTAGAGCATTAGCTTTTCCAGTACCATTAAGACCTATGCAGAGAAACACAAAAGCAAACAAACTACATGTTCCTCAAGCCATCTTTCCTCACAGCACCATAAGTCTTAAGACTGCCTTAAAATGTCATGAAGAAATTTCCTATTCAGGAAACTGAAATGTTAGGAAAAAATAGCCTAGAGAACACACTTTTGAGAACTCTGAGAGGTCCTATCTTCTCCAAGAACCACCTAATAAATACTACCTTCCATTTACCCTTTTTGTTCTTAGTTGAAATTTAGCCTACAAGCCTCCAACTAGTAATCAGTGGCTAGAAACAGATCCTTAAAACCTTTAGTACAATGCATGACATAACCGAAAACTAAGAAATCAAGAATTAGCTATCACTTCTAAACTGTTGGGTTTTTTGGGAGTTTTGTTTGGTTTTGGGGATTTTTTATGAGTTGGATGACGAATAGAAATTTTTATGCAGTCAGATTTTTAAAAGAATTGAAACTGATTCTAAGTATTTTTCCCTTTTAGTTTTAAATTACTCTTACTAGAATATATCTAAGTGTGAGATTACGATGGATACCTTATACACAGCAGGAGTCTAAATACAAAAACTTAAGAGGCCCTTTCCATCCCAGATATGACATTTACAGCAATACCTGGCATTGACATTGCATTATCCTTGTTCAGTTTCAATTCAGACCTGTAATTTCATTTACAAAAATCCACTGCATTATTCAACATCTTTCTTCTTAACACTCTTATAATTATGAAACCACCCTTAAAATTTGCACGATGACCTCCTACTCCATACCTTTTCTGACAAATTACATCAGACCACATTCGCACAGCTTCAACTTTTCCTGCTGGTAAATGGTCATGTGGTCCCAAAATTATGTCAAACAACATTGTAGTTGGCAAAACAGAGTCAGTGTACTAACATTTCTCTGCCCTGTATCTGTTCAGGAAGCAGTGGGAACAAGTCATATACACACAGCCATAAAGCAATGAACTTGCAAATATACAATGGACAAATTTAACTTTCTTTTGAATAACAGAAAGGAAATGGAAACAAGCCCCTGTAATAACCTCTGCAGTACTGCAGCTCTCCTTGTCTTGTCTTGAGCAACAGATTAGTTACATGGGCATCATATAATATAATGAATTCTTATCCTTAACAAACAATAAATTACTGGCACTTATTCCAAATCAGTTGAGCAAAGAGTAAAGTACAAAGACTGAACTGCAACACCAAATTTATATTCCATAAAAAGATTGAAATGCTAAGTATTATACCTTTGTGAAACAAAGATTTTAGGTGGGGAGAAACATATTCTCCAGCCATCTTTCCTCTTAACACAGCACCACAATCTTAAGACAGCCTTGAAATGACATTTTAACTTCTTAAAACTGGAACATTAGTTTCTTGTGCAATCAGATTTCCAGACTGAAGCCCCTAAAACAACTAAACAAGCACTGTTTTGAAGACTGAGGGAGGCCAAGGTACGTGCGTAAGTGTATGTATATGTATCTATAGAAATCTGCCTGAAACTTGATGTGACCAAGGCTGTAACACTTCAGTGGTTTGAAAATGGAAGTACAAGTCAACACAGAATTTCATATGCAGTTTTGTACCACTGCATGCCTGTTTCACTTCACTGGGACTAGTGGTGAAGGATAAAATTAATTGTGCATCAGGAAGGGATAACATTAAAAGCCAATATGTACAACACATTGACAGGCAAACATGATTGTCTGGTCTTAGCTGAGTTTGATGATGCTTAGGGAAAGTGACAGACCACTATCCAGCTGTTGAATGACCATCCATCTTGAACAATTGTATGCGCATTGCAAATATTCTGACTAGTTTTAAACTTAGCACAAATTCTGGAATTAGACACATGGCAGAAATCTGTAGAACAAAGACTTCATTGATAGCACTACTAATTTATCCTCTGACTTTTTTATGTACTTATCTACAGTTCTGACACTTTATTAATTCCCAGATGTGTGAAACAGAAATGGAATTGCCACAGCCACCCATAGAAGTAATTTTAGATATGGCTGGCCTTAAGGAACGCTTAATTTCCCTTATATAAGGAACATTTTAAGATACCATTTTGTCCCTTGTAAAAGAGAAGGCAAATGTAAGTGCTGAGTGAAAATGTCACTCTTATGATAGATGAAGTAGTTTTTTCTAGTTCACAGTTTCTCTTAATCAATTAAACACTGTGTTTCTGTAGGTTTGTAGTCAAAGACACAAGCCATAACTCTTACTACATTGAAATCGAAGTCTCACAACAAGCTTCTTGTAGCCATATGACAAGCTTAGTAACTGTATGCAGTATTTGTGGCACTTCCCATACAGCCTTATTTCCCAAGTGATCATATTAAAATTTGAAGATCCAGTGTTACTAGCTAATTTTGCTACCACCTCTGTAGTGCCATTTCTTATCTAGAATGCCTACAGGCAAAGAGAAAATCCAGGTTTCCTCGTACTTTACTGTATTCACATCACACTACTTCACATATGCATACAAAATGACAAGGTTTTTATCTGCCAGCTCTCGTATTATTTCTTAAAAATGTTAAGAGACCAATATGAAAGTAATATTTAAGTGACAATGCCAGTTATTCTGTAAAAGAAAAAAAAGATAAACACACTGTGTCTCTATACCATGCTACTATGCCTTCTTTAGAACTATTTACATTGTTGGAAACCACTTTTGTATCCCCACTTCATATTGAAACCAGAATTTTTAATTATGCCACAGCACCCATGCAAAAGAGAAAAGATAAGGTTAAGCTAGATTCTGCTGCAGTCTTATCACTGAGTGTATCTGGAAAATGCTATTGGGTTAAACTAAGTATTACTGAATTTTCAAAGAGAATTAGTGAAACATTTGCAGAAGGTGTCCCACTGTATTTCTCAAGCATTGTTCACATAAAATGATCCAAGAATGAGACAATGAACTGATGAACCTTTGTCCCTCCTCATTCCAGAGGAAATCTCTTGCCTAACTCATCATGGAACTTCAGTATACTTTTTTCTAGGTATAGCTAAGAATGAAGCTAGATGTACTGTTCCAGTGGCAACCCTGTTAAGCACCATTTCCACAAATCCATCAATACTATCTCCTGGGCAGAGGATACCATCTACCTGGGTCTGTTGAAATGAACCAGGCTAACAAACAAGCAAAACAGAATTTAAAGAATAAAGTAATTCCACACTTTGACAGTAGTGAAATAGGAACCAATTACACATGATGCTGGTAGCAATAAGGGTACAGTAACCAACTACAGGAAACCAACTTTGGTGACTTCAGCCAAAGCTTAAAGAGAGATAATCAGGCTACAGACCATGAAGCTGTCTTTAGATGCCTACTTTACAAGTCGAGCAAGTGATAAAACCCTCTGCATGCAGAGTGTACAATTTGCAAAGGGTCACAACTTGGTCAAATCAATACCAATTTTCACTGTAGCACTCAAAAGGACTTCTCAATGAGGGCTATTTCCATGACAATTTTCAGCTTTCTACTACCAGCTGGTTCTAACACAGGAAAAAAAGGTAAAAGCTGTAGATAGGTGGAACATCCTGTTTATCTTCCTCCAAACACTGTTCCCCTTGGAGAATTGCTCAAACTTAAAGCAACAGCCTCTGCGAAAGAAACAAGCCTGGGAAAACGTTATCTGTCTGAAAGGTAAACATAACAGAAAATTACTAATGAGAGTTCAAAAAAAACACACATGCAGCTTTTAACTACAAGTACTGGTTACTCCTTTATAGAGTTACATCACACACAACCTATCAACATGCTGCACTGCTGCTGCTGCTGCTGGAATGCAGCAGCCAACAGACATTCCTGCACCCCTACACAAACATTTCAAGACTAGATGCAAAAAGAAAAAAATGTGTATAGAAGAACACAGACTGATTCCAGATGCTATACATTTGTTCAGGACACAGAAAGTCATTCTTGCCATTGGGGAAAATTACAATTTTTTATGAATTTGCAGGTTTTTTAAGCTAGAAGAAATGGTCTATGCACTTCACACAACCCTTGACTTTGCATCAGCAATTTCTACAGTTGAAGACCTAGATAATAAAATAAGGGAGCTCTGTCATGTTTCCAGATTTAGAGAGAAGAATCTAAAATTTTAGGCAATTGAGAATTGTTATAAAGATTCCTTCAGAAAATGTCACACACTACAAAACTACAAAGAATACAACTGAACATCAAGTGTCAAAAATTTGTTCATACAGAGTTCTTAATTTATCTTCCCTAATAACAGCTCTGAAAAGGACTTATCATGCAACATGCTAAGTAAACATTCTAAGAAGTCAATTGATATCTGGACAACTGATGCAATGAATCAGAATAGATGAACAAGACAGTCTAGTTTGTCATCATAGAGAGTAAGCGTTCTCACTTAGATCTCTATTTGTTTTCATATTATTATTAAGAAGAAGAAAACGTCATACTTATTAGTTTGCAACTGTGATTTTCCAATTGAAAACAACCAGGCAATTTTCATTTTCTCCTGGTTTACTGAAATGCTCCCTCCTCAAATATGTTTTTTGTAAGGAAGGTAGAGAAAGAAGCTATTCTACTTAAATATTTAGTGGTTTGAGTTTTACCAACAACAACAAAAAAATCAACAAAAAAACCCAGAAAAAAACCAAAAGGCAAAAAAGCCCACCTCTGCTTTGAAGACACTTTCTTCAAATATTACTAAAACAAGAATGAAATATGAAAAATCCTAAAATAATATATGGTATATAAAACCCCAACCCTCAAAAGAAGTGTGGATACTAACCAATATCACACAGTTTCAGCAAGCAAGACGTCTGAGTACATGCAGAAACACACCAACTCTGTTTGCCTTCCTCTTTCAGCTGTGGATTGACACACACTCAGAACTTGCTAAAAGTCAGTACTATTGCTTATCCATGTTCTGCCTACCAACACTTCACTCAATGGAGTCACTTCTCCAAAAGTGAAGCTATTATCATTTGCAGGCAATAAATGAACACATTAGAAAAAAATAAAGGAGAAACTTATTTTAGGAGGACTGGTTAAAAACAGTATCAATCTTTGTTATTTGATAAAAAAGTTTAAAACAGCATTTCAATGAGTTAATCCCATTCTGAAGCAAACTGTTAACTTGGTGTTACCATACTATAGAGAAGTGTAAGAATAGAGTAAATGGACATACAAGAAGCATTATCACCTGGGCCTCCCCACCCCCCTATCCAACATATGCCAGTGGATCTGGATCCCACAGATGTCCACATCAGAAAACCTTACAGTTCATTACTGTTTAATCATCCACCTTTCATTCTTCTGCCACCACTCACTGAGTAAAACCCATCATGCCACTGCAGTCCTGACCTGCCAGAAGCTTAGAGCAGACAAGATCTAGGTCTGCTTAGTCGTCCATAACATCATTTTACAAATCTTTGGGTTCAATCATTGTTTTTCCTTCTACCAAAATTCAAGCCAGTTACTGCTAGTCTCCCATTCTCTTTTTGAATAATGGCAAGAGGCATTTTATACATACACTAGTAATTTAGTATTTTAAAAGTAATTCTCTATCATCAATAGCTATATACATCTGATTGTAGTATCTACAGGAACAATGTTTTCGTTTTACTTTCTGCTGTCATTCTACTTCATTCCCCCGTGTTTAACCTTGACACCTGAATGACAATACTGCCTACATCACTGCCTGCAGATATTCACGCTGAAGCTAGAGGAGCTGAAGTATCAGTGCCTGACAGGGTTTGCTCTTTGATCAGCTCAGGTGGTGCAAAGCCAGCTGGCTGCAGTTATTCTGTTGCCCAGGGAACAACAACTGAAGTGTATTCTTCCTAAATCTGCACAGGAGGCCCTTCTGCAGCATTGCCACAGCAGCTCGTGCTGTGCAAGGCTGAAGTGGTGAAGCTGCTATAGCTACAGCCCAGCTGGTGCCCATTAATGCTCTCGGTATGACAGGAGCAAGCTCATGTTCAAACCCCTCCTTCTTTCCATTGACAAACAGTTATCATTCTTCCTTATAAATCTCCGTAAACATCATTCTCTGACTTTAATAAAATGAAGAAACAAAAAGCAAATTACTCCGATATGCATAACCTTGTAGCCTTTTTAGTCAATTCATAAAAAAACTGTATTCTATTTATTCGACAATATGTCCTTCCCAGGCAAAAGGAAACAATGCATCATGCTTTTCCTGGGTTAGCAACTTCATCTTTTGTTGTAAAAGCCTGATTTTACATTTTTCTAAAATATATGGGGTGAGATATATGCAGGAATAAAGAGCAGTAGGCAGTTCAAATTTTCCTTCCATTACTTAAATGCACTTTTAGGTGCTAAAAGGCAGCTGTTGATTTTCAAAACAAAAAAAAAAAAAAAACACCACCAAAAAAAAACCCCAAAAAAACCCCAACACAGTCCACATACAATTATCATAGGACGTCTCCGGTACTTTGAAGTTGCCTCAATACTCCGGCCTGTGGAAAGCACTGCATAAGCTGCAGCCTTCTTGTTATCATGCAGACCACAGGTAACCATAAATTCACATTTACTGCACACCAATACAACACAGATACACACTTATGTCTCTAGACAACAGCCTCCCATGCTTGCATTGTATATACAGAAATCTAAGGGGTTTTAAAAACCTCACCTGCTACACACTAACACAGATAGAACGATCTAAAATCACGCAAAGGTGGGGGGTATGACATGGAGAGATGGGTAAACCTGTCGTTTCCTACGGAAGAACAGGAGACAGGATGTGCAGAAAGCAGACAGTCCAACTGGAAAAGGCATAAATGGCACCTTTGTATACTTTAATGCTTCTTATGCTATCCCAAGGTGATTTGAGACAACGCTCAAGCACGGGCCTTTTTTCATTACATACTCTGCAGATATACATCTATTTGAGTGAGTTAAAAATTTACTGAATTCACTTCTGGAACTCTTCCATACAGGGACAGCCCAAGCAAGGAACTGCAACCACAGCTATAGTGATAAGCTGAACTCTGCTCTTCAGACAAAATTTGGCTGCAACACTGTAAAAGTTGCTCAGCAGCACAAATAGGCATGCTTTCTTTCTGACACTTTACATGACCAGACCTCATAACTCACAACAATGACTTATGGCTTGTTTAATACCTCAGATATATCTATCTATGTATTTTAATAAAGTAGAAAAGAATGCAGAAATCAGCACTACATGCTTTTGTTTGTTTGCAATGATCTTTCTGGTATTGTTACTACCAGCACACCATAATGCAACAGTGGGAGCCATACAAGCAGCAAGGTATTGGCTGGCCATATTAAAGTCATTTGTGAAATTTGTCTCTGTGCTGAGGAGAGCTCCACAATATCACAATAAAAGTTAGTGAACCATATTTACATGTTGGCTTCCACCATCACTAAGATGAGTGAAGCTGAACAGCATTTTCCACAAGGATACTTTTACATGCACAAAAGGAGTCTCATGGAGGCAACTCACTTCCATCACCAACAAAGCAATGGCAGTAAAGTCACATGAGATGACACGAATGTACCAAGGTTCCCACTTATGTTTCATAAGGTATTAAAACACTATACTCCTTAACAATTTAATAGAGCTGCAGATCACTTATCCCACCATTGAATCAGGCACCTTAATATACAGATGCGTATCCACGGTTTTAACATTAAGTATCCTCGTTCTACTCCATAGAAGTTCCAAAGACAAACAGAATGGCAGTTAATAGAAACTTACCTCAAGCAGGACAAAATAGAAACTTACCTCAAGCAGGACAAATGCCACTACATCCAACATGAGCAGTTTACCTGGCTGCCTCAAGCCTGATGGACCAAGTTCTAAACACTAGCTTGCTTTGAAAAGTAAGTTCACTACCCCTCATACCACTCTTTTGCAGACTCCCCTTGGTACTTTCCCTCAACAGAAACCCCAGCTGTGTGGCTACTACCAACACACACAAACTTTTTGCCAGCAATAATTTGGGAGTCAAAGCTTAGATCTCAGAATCATAATCTGCTTGTATCTTTATATTAATTTGTATCTTTACATTAGCCAGTTTGAGTAGCCAGATTCCAGATGTCCTCATGCATGAAGCAAAAGTAATTCATGGAAGAATACAATTATAAACAACTCTTAGCTAGATACACTATTTTAAGATAGATTCAATTCATTAAGTCAGTTACAAATACTACAATTAAGAAAAAAAAACAAACTCCAGCTATTTTTACTAATAAAAGAAAAAATGTAACTTGTTGTTTGGGAGAGGTCTTTTCTGTCCTCAGATTCAGGGATCCCACGTGCCTAAGACCAGTGGGAAAGTCTGGTGCAACAAAGACTCACCTTCCATAGAAGAGCATCAAGTTAGGGAATATTTAAACAAATTGGACCGTAGTAACACATGCACAAGAGCTGAGTAATGACCAATGTATTTATGAGGCCAGTTTCAATGATGTTTGAAAGACCATGGTGATGGAGAGAGGTTCCTGAGGACTGTGAGAAAGTAAATGGCACTCCTATATTTAAGATCGGCAAGAAGAAGGATCTGTACACTAACCAGCCTCCCCTCAGTCCCCTGGAAGGTGACAGATTAAGCGAACCTGGAAAACACTTCCAAACATAAGAGGACTGGGAATACTCGGTACAGATTTATGAAGAGGACATCATGCCTGATGAATGCGATTGCATTCTGCAATAAAAATCCAATTAAAAATACAGGCTTGGTAAACATGGGGAGAGTAGTTGATGTTATTTACCTTTAATAAGCCTTTGGTATAATCTCCCATACCATCCTCACAGACAAGCTGAAGAACATGAGGACAATGTGTTGGGATGAAAACTGGTTGACCTACCATTTCCAAAGGGTTATGATCAGTGACATGAAATTCATCTGGAGGCCAATCACTACTGGTGTATCCTGAGGCTAACAGTGGGGCCAGTACTGTTTGGCATCTTCATTAAGAACCTCAGTGAACATCACAGAGAAGGCAATAGGCTGGAGAAAAAGACCAGTTATCAACAGGGATCAAAAAGTTAAACAGTGCTCTGCAGAAAGGGCCCTGGAGGTCCTGGTGGCAGCAATTAGAGCACGAAAAACAGTGGGAAAATGCTGTTAGTCTACTACACAGCACATGCACCTACAATGGATGCCATAATATTATGATGAGTTGCAAAATAATCTTCACAATACCAGAAAAGGCACATAAACATTAACGTCAAATTCTCATACTCCCTGTAGCTCTGTCACTCAAGTATCTGCAGTAGCAGAATTGTCTGCAATGGTTCTTAAGTTTTATGTATGATGGTCAGAAACATTGATACTTGTTTGATGGCACGTGAAATCAATATAATAAGTTTCCTATTAAAAAACACAAGAGAATTAAGGTTGAAAAGTAACACCTAAAATTCAGAAGTAAAAACTTCAAATTATAATAATCCTTGAAACATTTTAATGCAGTTTCATATGAGGACATGGAGATAGACAGAATACGCTACAGATCTGATGTCATCAGGTAACTAGATTGACTCCAGATTTGCTACTTTAGGAAAAAATTATCAATTCGCTAAATATTTAAGATATGGCTAGTCCTTGAATTGTGACTGATATAAATCAGCAAGAGAAAAAAATAAAGAAAGAAATAAGAAAAAGAATTGTTAGTATTCTCTTAAAGAATATCAAGCAAGATAACACTCCTTCAGCCTTTTAAGCTTTCAAAGAAAGATGGGCTATGTGGAAGCTAAAGCAAGCTCACTCTCCATGGTAGAAAGAAGGCCACAGAAAATGGAATGCAAAAAATGGTTAGATTACAACACATCTTAATATTTACTGGAAGGAACTTGCACAGTATACTTAGTTTCACTTACATGACTCTGGAAGAACTGTGAAGTCTAATACAAACCAGAAAAAAGCAAGGCTCTAACTTTCACCTATTTAGCAAACTAGTTGGGAAGGATGCCTAAACACTAAGACTTTACATGTATCTGCAAAACATTATTTGCTGCAACAACAGCATTGCCTGCAGATGGCAAAAGAACACATTTTCTTTCAGTTTATTAAAGTAGTTCAGTTCAATATTTGAAAATCAAGTTTAACAGCTATTTGATAATAGAGACAGAAAACCACTTCTTTTGTTCTAAGATAAAAAAAAATAAAAAAGGGGGAGGAGAATGAAACCTTCTAACACTGAAGCATAGAGCAGGCTGAAAATTCAAGAGATTATCTTCCAGCAACAGTTCTATTTCAAAAGCATTTTATTCCCTTTCTGTATTTAAAGCATTCTTTTCAATATCATGACCATCCTGTGAATACTTGCATTGCAGTCATTTTCTCTCCTCCCTCTTCTTTCTGACATTAGTTCTATTTTGCTTCCTACCACAAATGTTACAATTATCCTGATACTGTAGAATAGAGATGAAATCCTAAACCAACAGATAACAAGGATCTGTGTTTCAAGTTAATTATATGGTCACCCAGTTTTTATACTTTTCACTACGTATCTGCTGTTACACACTGGCTGAGACATTACTGAGCTTGACTCCTACAACAATCTCAAAACTGAATAAGATTATTGCACAGAATATGATACAACAGCTACACTACCTGTCATTTGGACAGAACTCACTACACAGCTATGCACAGAGGCCTTCAAAGTTAAAGAGCAATTAATATGATACAATTTCCCAAGCTGTTTACCACTCGTGTAGTAATTTTTTTTAATCACGTGGATCAGATAGTCAACCATTTCACTTAAAACCTTATTGAAAGTTACTTATAAAGGAACTCCACAAACTACATGTAACAGCTAGAATTCCTAGAAAAAGAACAGGTACAAGCTACAAAGAACATTAGGAGAACACCAAGAGCATTTATTTTTTCTTCTCAAACTATGGGAATAAACTTTCTCCTGTACATCCTGCCACTATTGTGAGAATATTTACTACTGCACTGGGGAATATTTAAAGATGCATTCAACTTCCCTCCCCATTTTAATGATTGTAGCACATCCCATGGCTCCGCCAATGATTTCCCAACACAGAATGTTTCCACTACAGCAATGGAAAAGTATTACCTGCTCTCTTCAATACTAAGCAGTTAAAGCATCACCCGCATCATTACTTCCAGTACCCTTACTGACAAATTTTCTCTGCAGAAGGGCGCCAGACAGCCATAACTCATAGCAGATTTAATGTTTTGAAATAACAGACTTTTAAATGCAAATTTTATCTTACTTTTCAACAAAATTAAACTCCAGTTTTGTGTTTGCATGCGTATATGCCCTGGATTTACAAATCCAAGCTTTTTACATCGAATCTTCGTAACCGCTGCACATAACCTATCTTTTTGGAAAAATAAAACTGAAAAATGAGATGCTTGTACACACATGCCTGCCTGCTTGTGGAAAGCTGCAGACAACAGCCTTCTCCATTTGCACTTCCTTTTGCCCTCTGGTGGCTTTCTATGTCCCTACACATAATGGAAGCTCAGACCCTATTTAAGAGTTTAAAAATATGTTTACTCCAGGAAAATAAATCTGTTTCCACATATATTTCCATGGATTTGAAAAAGAAATTGAATTCTTAATGGAATAAGGCGAAAGTACAAACACAAGAGATTACAGCAACATAGACAATTAATAGAGATTCTGCTTTTAAATTTAGTTTTTCTTCTTTCTGCTGAATGGAATTCATGCAGTTTTATCCCATGGATTTAAAACTAAGATTTATCTGAAAGACTAAAGTTAAAACCAGAGGAGGCATTCCACTGTAAGCTCCTCAAACAACATTATTAGTGTCACAGTGTCAACTCCTAGTCTTACAGAGCTGACACACCACACTCAGGTAATTCTACCGCATGCCAAAGGTGAGAACAACTGAAGGACTCAAAGAACCTCGGTGGGTCAAAAAAAAAAAAAAAAAAGATGAGCTTCTCTGTTTAACAAAGTTTGCTGATGCACGTAAAGAAAAATAATTTAATCCATCCCAACATGATGCTGGACTCTGAGCTAGTAGTTACAACTCAGAAAAAAAGCTCTTTGTGTCAAGACTGACAGTTCTTTGAGACTCATGTGCAGCAGCAGCTATGAAAGTCAGCAAAGCACTGAGTATCCTTAAAAAGGGCACTGAGAACAAAAGAGAAGTGATTGTTTCAGAGCCCCAAAAAAACTTGATACACCCATATCTCAAATAGTCCAATTCTAGGCTATGCATCTAAAGAAGGCCATAGCAGAGTTGGAGAAGGGTGACATAAATTAAGACCACAGAGCAATTGCTGTATCAGATGTCCATCAGGTTAGGACTACTTTATTTGGCAGGAAAACACCTTGAGAAGAGCATTATCTAAGTTTACAAAAACAGTAAAGCAGGGGGAAGGTGAAAGCATTGTTATTACAGGCCAAATCTTGCAATCTTGAAACTGATACTAACTGGAATATTACAAATCTTAAAAGATGTGGAGTTTGGCCAGTGAGTAGCCAACTGGAAACTGATGGTACAAAAGCTTGTGGCAGAAGGCAGTCTCAACAGATTAGAGACTCATAGGTAGTTCTGTTTATGCTGTTCTACATATCTCCTGGTACTGCTGTAGGAATCACAACACTGATACAGATGAACCAATCCCTGGTCTGATCAACACCCTGGCACTACTCCATTTGGAAGGAAAACTTAAGGGTAGTTCTTACATACCTACAAGGTTAACTCTTGCACAGACAGCAGCCAGAAGGTAAAATGACTTGCTTCACCTCACCCATCCGTTCCATAACAAAAACAGTTCACACTAACAAATGAGTTCATTGTATCATTCCTTATTTTTCCCCACCTCTGTCAATTTTCCACTAGAACTGTTAGTTATGTCCAAGAAAATTTAATTCTGTACAGTCAAAGGTTATTCTGATAATCAGAGTAAGTAGATTCTCCTTCCTCCTGACCTATTTTGGAGATAAAATGAAATTATATCTGAGGAGTTCTTCCTCTGTTCAGATAGCAATGGGCATTTAAACAGTTTACAGCTTATTTTCCTGTTCATATGGGTGTTTTTGTTGTTGGGGTTTTTTTTAACACATCGTTGAAGCATTTCCTTCATAAACTACTTTTCACCACCTTTCAGTGTCTTAAAGGGGCCCATAAAAGAGCTGGAGAGGGACATTTTATAATGGCATGTAGTGATACGGACAAGGGGCAATGGCCTCCTCAAACTGAAAGAGGACAGGTTTAGATTAGATATTAGCAAGAAATTCTTTGCTGTGAGGGTGGTGAGGCCCAAAAAAGTAGCAGAAGTGTTAAAGGCCATGTTAGATGGGGCTTTGAGGAACATGATCTAGTGGAAGGTGTCCTTGCCCATGGCAGGAAGGGTGGAACTAGATGACCTTTCTAATGTTTTTAAGACTGTCACCTTGATAAAAAAAAAAAAAAAGATAAAAATAAAAATTCCATGCAAAACACAAATTCGCATTTTTCTTTTGAGCCTTGCACTTCCATGTGTTGTACATAACATGTCTCTCATGCTCTTTTCCCATAGGAATTTTTAAGAAGAAAATCCTAAGAACAGTAACTGATGAGCAAACTTCCTGAAGCAGCACAGGACAAAGAATTGTGAAAAACTTCCTTCCTTCAAAGTAGCTGTAAGTTTTTAAATTGTCTTTAGTAAGACTGCATTCACACATTAAGGATGACAGAAGTACCAGACAGCAAGTGACATTAGGATCTTTCCTCAGGACTGCCTATGGTCTCAATGACATCAAAAAATAACAATTTCTCTCAAAGTTCTACTGAAGATCACTCAGTGATGAAAAGCATGAGTGAAAAAAAATCTCAACCAACTCCTGAAACAATTCTTTAGCATATTCTGTATGATAGTATATTCTCTGTGACTTATTATGTTTAATTATTCCCTTTCAATTAGTGAAAACATGAACATTTGTTCAACCTCAACTTGGACCCTCTCTATAAACTTAGAAATAACCATGCTGGCAGACAACTCTGGTCCATGATCTGATTCAGCATTTGGTAACTGAAAGCAGCCAGGAAAAAAAAAAGTGCCCTCTTCAGAAGCAAGAGCTAGTATTAATTAGCTAATTATGATCATTAGAATTTATTTTGCCTCAATGAACGTGTGCATCTAATACCCTGTAATTAAACATTCCCTTCAAATTGGGAAGGATGAAGCTTTCAATCTAATTCATCAACATTCTTTAAGACATAGTTGCACAACACCTTGTGATCCGAATCACAACACAACTACCCCATAGCACTAGACATTGTATAAATGCTGCACAAAAGAGGATAAACATAAAGTGTCTTCTCTAGAAGGATGAAATTTGCTCTAAAATGATTACCCTGTTTTGTGGAATAAAACACACAGAATCATCATATCTTTGAGATTAGGAGAACAGAAATTCTTCACCAGATGTACATACCTTAATCTATTTCATATACATCTTTATCATGTCTTTTGTCTAATTTCTGAAGTACTTGTGTGTTTCCCTGCAATACGTTCTCCAAAATAAACAATCTCCATATTTTATAGAAGTCTCAAATGGAGAACCATGACAGGCATTTTATTATTTTGGCAACTTACTTCAAATAAAGTCAGGTACAGGTCGGTCTCCAGCCCCAAGATTAGCTAGCACAGTTAAGGTCAAATTTTTTAGAGGGCAAGTTGAAAGAAGGTGGCTGCACTCCATCTATTCATGACTTTCTTGGACTACTTCTGGGCATCATTGTCAGAAAATGCTAGGTGGCCCACACCAAAACTGCTCAGGGAGCACTCACAGTTTAACAGCAGGAACTACTGCAAGTCAGTCCATAACTCAATGCCATGGCCCTGGTTCAAGTTATTGGAAGACATATATAACCTGAAAACAGTCTAATATCCTGAGACTATTTTATTCTGTGGGTTACCATTTCCAGCAAAAATTATCACTAAAGCAATACTGCTGTAAATAAAAACCTGAAAACAAAAACAAACAAAAAACCACACCAAACCAACCCAAAAACCCGTAATAACTCACAAGAGCAGCCAACTGATACCAAAGACTGATTATTCAACATTCAGGCTTTTACACTTGGGTAGGTCTATCCCTCACAAGCTAGCAGGTTTTCTTCTTAAATTGTTCTCAGTGATGATATAGGTCACACAAGCACACTTTCCACACCTGTTTGACAGTATTAGAGTAAATAATTCCAAACATCAGACTTTAATGCATTATTTTTGTGGCCTATATTGTCACATGATAATTTTCAAGTTTTCAATTACATAAAGGTACTCTTGTGGCTGTGAAAATACTTTGCAACCCAATTCAAAATTGCATAAACAATCAGCATAATCATTTTGTTTAGTTTGCCGACACAGTTTGAAACAGTTCAAAGAGAACTTGAAGTCTCCAGACCACTGTTCATCTTACAGCAACATCAATACTCCAATTCAACAATTTAAGACTCAGCAAATTATTTCACTGATCATTTCAGTAAATGGCTCGGAAAGGAAAAAAGAAAACAAACAACAAGGTCTCAGGAAAATGGGAGGAGTTGTGTGAGAGGATGAGATGCAGTGTTTAAGCTATCAACCATAGTCAAAATCACCAAAGGACTTTTGTCCACGGTAGCAAATGCTGCAAAGAAGCAACTGGTCCTCTGCAATCACAGAAGCCCATCCCTCCCCAAGTACACCTCCTGATGGGAACTGGACTGTGAGTTAAGGCACATGACGAGAACTTAAGATAAAGGTGGTATTATTGGCCAAATGTCTCAGGTCTAAAGAGAAATAAACAAGCATGTGCGGAGAAAAATGTATCCACAAAGAAAGCCATTCTCAGCAGCTGTGTTGAAAATCAGCTCTGGCTGGGTTTAGCGGGGGAGGCCACAGGCCAGAGGCTATTTGAATGACTCAAAACACTGGTGCATTTGTGAAGGGGCCAAGGTGCTTTGGTGATGCCATGCTTACACCTCCAAAGGAGAGGCTGTCCTGAAGAGATGGGATGGTGCTTTCAATCATGGTAATTGTCCTCTGCTTAAATGAAAAACCCCCCACCCACCTCACACAGGAGTTGCTTAGGCATTCCCACGTGACCTCAAGGTACATCAATCCATCACACTATGTCTTATGGGCTTCTTACCTCACCCTCAACGGGTCGAGACCACTGGACCAACGGACAACTAAACTGCAACAATCAAGTCTCGTCACAGATCCATAGGTGGTGAATATGAACTATCCTCTCTCTCTTTTCCCTTATATATTTTCTTAAGTAATATTTTTATGGTTTCATATTGCTATATTACTATAGACAATAACCAAAATGGCTACACACCTGCTTTCCATTGCAACCAAATTGTTCTAAAATGAAACCTACATATATATATATTTTGCATAATCATTCACTCCAATCCACTCCAAGGGATCTATTAACAAGAACCTCGGTTACCCTCACCTTGTAACGCAGTTGTAACAAGTTGCCACAGATAAAGAAGAAACAAAATACAAATAGGAAAATACCAATCAAAAAAACCATCAAACCAGTCAGACATTTAGCTACACTAAGATTTTTCTAGAGAGACACTAAATGGTGTGCTGGTTTAAAGGTAGAGAGAACTAAATCTGATTCAAGAGAGATTATGAGTCAGAGTTACAATTTACTTAAAGATTACAATAAATGCAATGATACAGCGCAAAAATTGGTTTTGACCCACAAAAAACAGATGTATAACCCACCACCCTGGAGCACTTTTCTCTATTTCACCCTCTGCATCTCCCCATCACTTCATGTACACTCACCAGAAGTTTGCCTTACCCTTCGACTTCTCAAACCAAACAATTTTATCATCTCTAAGCGTCTGTAGAACATCTACCAGATGCACGATAAGTACCCAAGTAGCTAGCCATTACAGAGTATCAAAATTCAAACAAACCACTAGTTTCTCACTGACATTATCTCATAGCAATGCATAAATATGATTTTTTATTCTGTATTCCAGGATATAATGAAAGCTATATTCTGGTTTTGCAAAGAATAAAGTAGAAACTACCAGATTAAGAGTTCCCTTGATATTTATAAAAATTTTAGAATGATGGTTTTCCCCAAACATTACCATGATCATTCACCCTCTTTAGTCAGTATTCTGTTCCATAGAGACAAGACCTAAAAGTCACTCAGAAAGAAGCCATCCATTGCTGGCAAACTGGCATGGCTGCAGAACTCTTTAAATGCCTTACAGAAAAATCCCTTTGCATCCCCCATTCCTTGAAAGATGTAGCTGAAATTTACTTTATAAACCCACAGAAAATAGTCTGCCTCCATTTTAACAGTATCCTAAAATGCCAGGTGAGAGAAAGGGAGGGATACATAAACAAGACAACAGATTATGAAGAAGTTCTATATGAAACAAAGCATAAGCAAGGCACACACAGACAGACTCACAGAACCTGTACCGACATACAACCTGTACCTATCACTGTACATCCACCTAACTCAGAAACTTTCCAAACACCAAGAGACAGTGTATTATAAACTGGAATGACAAAAAGGGCATCATCAACATATTTCCAATATTACCCAACATCATATTAATCCAGGGTCCCAATTTTTTCAGCCAATCCTAGAGCTGAAGCTTCTATCACCTACAAGAATCATATTAGACACACCCTAGCCTGTTGCCTGTCAGTATTTCTCTGTGCTTCAGAACACTACTAACAGTCCATTCAAATGGGTTCCTTATTTCTCCTCTTGTAGCTTGAAACTTAAGCAATACTGAGACCATATATGGATCATATTCCAACTGGGTCTAGGGCTTTGCTGGGTCGTTATTGTTCTAGTTCCCAAGTGACTACCCTCTAGTGTGATTAGCAGGGTTTTGGTATTTGACATCCTCACAATGAAGAATTTATCCTATAGCACTACGATGCTGTTTTGAATACCAAAGCAAGGTTATTTCCAACATTAAGTAGTAATGTGAAACGATTTTCTCCTTAGCAGTTGAAGAGAGCTCTTGGATAGCTACCAACTTCTCAAAGACTAACTTATCTTCATTTTTAAACTTATATTTAGCACACTGTTATTCTCATTGGTTCATATTATTATTTGGAGAGTATATTCTTGACCCTCATCCCACCCCATCATTCTTCTTTTCTGACATCTGAAAGTGCATTTCTACTAAGAAGTGCTATAATCTCCTTAATTACTTTGTCACCTCTCATATTCACTTTTTGTGTCACTCCTGTCACAGTTTAATTTAAAGAAAGGAAAAAAAAAGAACAGTCAAATGACTATAGCTAGTCAGAAAAGCAAAAAAGAATGTTTAAAGTTCCTAGAACTGTTCTGAAAGGGATTTTCCACTAAATACAGCATCCTCCATTTTAATTCTGCGCTACTGTAAAAGCAAATTATTTGATTCCTGCTTTGCTGAATGTAACTTCAGGATATTAATAAATATCAGAGGCAACTAACCACATGTAAGTTTGCAGAGATTAGGCATTAAACCAATTAAAATACAACTGTAGCACTCTAGCTTATTGCCACTTATTATCATGACCCAAAACCCGCTGTAAATTGTCATTCTCTCACGAATCCATCCTTTAGGTTTTGGGGGTTTTTAAGCGTCATCTGTATCATACTGAACTTTAAAATCTAATTAAACTTCTAAAACTCAAAGACTCCCAAACCAATTTTTACCTACTTTAAACCTGTCAGTAGCAATCTTATCCTGCTCAAGAGGAAAAAAAAATCCACCACACCCCTATTATAATTCAGTTGACTTGCCACAGTAGAGGAGAAAAATGATGCATCAACATGTCACAAAGCTGAATAATAGTGCATGAGTTCATCTAGATATCCCAAGTATTAATTTTAAAAAGCCTTCTTCCCCTGTCCCCAAGATATTTAGACTTCAACCCTTTTCTCCTCTTACACCTTGCTTTTTTTACATATTTATGCACTTTTCTCCCTTAAGTTAAGGAATCTGGGATAAAATACAACAACCCTAATTCTCACGACAAATTTCTTCTAAATGCATTTGCAAAAAGAGAAGTTTCTTCTCAGTGTCTTCTCAAGACATATCTTGTCTATTAGCAATGCAAGTTACACAGGAATGGTCTTAATATATTTCTAGCATAAAAATTGCTGAGCATGTTAGAAATATGCAGTATAGGCAAGTGCTGTGTCTCCAGCATAGTAAATTCATGATCTTTTCTGAAGATTAGGCAAGATTATACATAACTAGTAAGCCTATCAATTGATAATAAAATCATCTCCCTATAACATCAGTTGTAGTAGCATAAAATTGTGTAAGCAATATATCCCTGATTGGTGGGGGGGGGGGCACTGTATTCCAGGCAGGAACTAAGTCAAATAAGTTCTCCCTTTGTAATTACATGATTTTTCTAAGTCAGTATTTTTAATGTGTGCGCATAAGGAGGGGTGGAGAAAGAGTTCCACAATTTGTAAAAAGACAAAATGTCCTAGAAAACAGAACTTCTGGTTAATATACAACGATAGAATTGTTCCAATACTACTGGAACCAATATTATTCCAGTTAATGTCATAATCAAGAATGCATCATTAATAAAGCTTCATATCTCTTTAATGTCAAAATTAGACAAAGTAGTAAATACTTGTACTAACAGGGAAGAGTTTTCCTTAATTTTTAGAGTCAAGAAGTTATTATCCTTTTTAAAACCTAATTGTATATCAATACCCTAGTAAAGTATCTTGAACAAAACATACAGAACAGCATTTAACTGAACTTTACTGACTGTTTAGAGAATATAGTTCCCAAACTGCATATTCAGCAAGGATTTAAATTTCTCTGCGACTTCTTGTGAATAAGAAAGTTATCTGAGCCATCTTATTTTACTTTTTAAGGAAGTTTCTTTTCTTCTAAGCATAAGAGTTTAAAATGTTGACAAATCAAAACCTATACGAATATTTACTATTTACTGACATTATGTAAAAGGGAGTAATTCTTATTTGACCTTCATGCCAAAACCAAGAGTGGAGAGTCTACATCCAACCACTGCAATGTGCTGTACTTTGCACTTTTGACAGATCTTGCCAGGAGTTTCTAAAAACCAAAAGCTCATCACAAAACAATGACTGAATTGTGGTTGTTGCAAATTTAGCCATTTATGGGAAAAAAACATGAATTCATCAGAAGTCAGTATTTAAAGAAAATAATCTAGTGGACAACAAGGAAATTAATTTTTACTGACATGAAAGCATCGCTATTATGACTCATGAGTACATGACTGCTCTTGTACTTCCCCATGCCTCTTTTACTTATATGTGTCAAGGACAAGTAAAACTACTTCACCTATCTATGAGGGAAGAAAAAAATTGTAGTTCTCTCAAAGAGTGACAGGAGCAGATTGTTTCTGCTTCTGAATGAGGCTTCCTACTTGTAGGATTCAGGGGAAAAAAACCATACACATAGACATATCCACACATGCAAAAAAAAAAAAAAGCTTCAGATATAACCATGATGGTATGGGATTTCACAGAAGTAGCTAAAATGCCTTCTCTGAAATCAAAAAGAACAACAAACCCCAAACTTGTAGGAATTTGCCCATCCAAGAGGACCTTTCCAGTTTTGATGAAGAGCTCTGTTACACCAAGGCATCTCTCAACCAGATCAGTAAAAACTTCCAATTATTACATCAGCATCCTTCTCAGACACACAGAGATGGTTTAAACTTTCCATTTCATTCTTGACCCCATAATCAACCAGCTCTTATCAGCTGAGTATGCCTCTCCTTTTCCCTCGTGCAATTCTTAGCAGAAATTAACAAAAAGCTTTGCATTTTACATTGTTTTGCTGAGTTTTATCCGTACAGGAGAAAAGAGAAGCAAATTACATCAGATCATTTGTATTTCAAAACATACAGCAAGATTGCTAGTGTTGCCCGTTTCTTTGGGGCAACAGAATTAACTGTCAAGTCAATAAGTAAAAAATAAACAAGAGTCTGAACATCTTGATAACATTACAGAGGATGATAACAACTGGATACTGTGGAAAGACTTCACTGTGTTTAATTTTTTTATGTTCCCCAAATTTCCTACATAAAAGGCAAGTTCCTCTTAAAAAAAAAAAAAAACAACTACCAAAGACCAGGAGAGCTGTGAAAATGTGCTCTTCAGTTTGTACCTACTGCATCTTTTTTTCACATAGTAACATAAGACCTTACTCATACCTTGGTTATGCTAACTACCTCTAAGTGTGAGTAAGTGAAAGAAAGCTCAGTATCTCTCCCCATATTATGTTGGGGGATCAGAGTCACGTTTAGGGCCCTGTCATATTTGGTCTGTGGTTGTGTTGGTTGATGTGGTATGAGTTCTTCTACTGCATAGTTTCACTGTGGAAAACTCGGCCTTGGAGAAAGAAACATTAGTGTAATATCAAACTGCTGAGAACTTAGCTTTTAACAAAGGAACAATAAATAGAGCTGTTGTTAGCCTGGAATCAGTATCTTTAGCTGTTGCAGCCTCAGCTGGTGCACTGGCCATGCATAAGCAGATGCTGCAGCTGGCAAGATTCCACTCCAGAGAGAGGAGATCTAAGGTGTGGACCTGGGCTGAGGGGGTGGGGAGGAGCAGATGTGCATCCTTTTGATGCAGGGGACACCCTGAAGGTGCACTGTCTACCTACCCTTCCTGCCAAGTACCATGCTCCATCTCCTTTTCCTGATCAGTGGCTTGGGAAGATTCCAAGGGTCAGTATGTATGATTTTCTATCACAAGTAACAGGATACATTTGCTTTCCTTACTAATAAATTTGCTTCACTACCTCAGCTGTGTTTTAGTGTCTTTTATTTTGTGCGTGGCAATCCTCCTGAACCCATAACAAATATAAAGGAGGAAATTTAAAATTTTTTTATGAGTATTTCACCCTATTCCATTACCTTATTAAGCGAGCTAGGAAATGCAAAACATACATAATTTCACTTCTCTTCAATGTAACATTTTTAAGATCACTTTAAGCAACTTCAAAAAATAACTGTTAATAGTGTGCAGTTTTGGTCACTCTAATATAAGGAAGATATTAAGCTCTCAGAGAGTGTCCAAAGGAGGGCAACAAAGACAGTGAAAAGCCTTGAGGGGAAGCCATAAGAGTGGTGGCTGAGGGCACTTGGTCTGTTCAGCCTGGAGAAGAGGAGACTGAGGGAAGACTTCACTTCAGTTACAACTTCCTGGTGAGGGGAAAAAGAGCAGGCACTGATTTCTTCTCTGGGGTGACCAGTGACAGGAGCCAAGGGAATGGCCTGAAGCTGCATCAGGGGAGGTTTAGGTTGGATAGTAGAAAGAGGTTCTTCCCATGGAGCATGGTTGGGCACTGAACAGGCTTCCCAGGGAAGTGGTCACAGCCCCAAGGCTGACAGAGTTCAAGAGGCATTTGGATGATACTCTCAGGCACATGATGTGACTCTTGGAGATGGTCCTGTGCAGGGCTAAGGGTTGGACTTGATGATCCTTGTGGGTTCTTTCCAACCTAACATATTCTGTGATTCATCAGGGAAACATAAGGTTTACTTTGCTGCTTTCCTTAACACGAATGACTTCTAACAAAGGTAACCTATGGCTATGACACAAATGAAATACAGGTAAAAGTACAGCAGATTTTTTGAAAAATGACCATGTTGATAATTCACATTTGAAGTGTTTACACACAGCTAGATGTTCAAACTTTGCACATTCAAAAATAGCAAAATACCTTAAACAAGTTGAATGTGTTTAAAAAGGACTTACTTTTATTGTAGCAGGTTGCTAGTACACCTTTATCTGCAGGACTGGTACTAATGTGCCAAATTTCACCCACTTGATGAAGGAGAACATTTTTATTTATAATGTTATTTTCATCATCAAAATCTATGATGTGAACCTGCAAACACAGTAAAAGAGAACATTAGGGTTTCCAGTGTTTTCCTGTGGGTCAATTATACGTGATGACTACATGGAACAATTTAATGAGATTTTTATAACCAATATCTACTTTAATTAATTGTTATACTAACAATTTACTATATCACTGATTTCATGCAGTATTAACTTTTTTCAGGAAAATACAAGCATTTTCCATGTTTTGAGGAAATATGCTTATTTTCAACTTTCAACGTAAAGCTTCATTTGTTGCCTTGAATCTAGGAATCTACCCAGGAATCAGGACACTAATCATCTACCTCGACAACTGCATATCCATCTTAAAGAGTGGCCCTTCTGTCTTTCAAAAAAGATCAGTTTAATCTCATCCCTTGTTGGAAGTCTCCTTTGGCAGCTCAACCCAAGTCCCTCACTGAGGGGAAAGAGACCATTTCCTCTCACTTGTCCTGTCACTTGTTACCTGGGAGAAGAGACCAACCCCCACCTGGCTACAACCTCCTTTCAGTTAACCACAGAGAGCAATAAGGCCCACCCCCATTCTGCTTTTCTCCAGGCTAAACAACCCCAGCCCCCTCAGTTGCCTCTCATCAGTCTTGTGCTCCACATCCTTCAACAGCTCTGTCACCCTTCTATGGACACTCTCCAGCAACTTAATGTCCTTCTTGTAGTGAGGGGCCCAAAAGTGAACACAGGATTTGAGGTGTCTCTTCACCACTGCCAAGTACAGGGGATGCTATGCATTATTTAAATTCTAAAAAATAGTCTTTTAGGTTCTAAAACACAAGACTGAAAATAACTCAGAATTCTGAAAATGAGAGAGATGAGAAAAGAGTGACATACTTGGATATTTCCAATGCATGCACTGAATGCATTAGGTTTAGCAACAAAGTACAGAGCACAAAAGTTCCAAAACTGCACCCTGCAGAAGACAGTACATCAGAGAAACTACTTAAACCATTTCCAACAAGTTACAAGAACCAAATGCCAAGTACTACACGCTAATAAAATGTCAAATATGGATGGAATATAGAATCTTCTAAATATTTTTCTTTCCTTTGAAATACTAGTCTTAATAGGAAAATATTTCCACCTAAAATATATTCTGTTATAAATACCTAAAATTGCTTCATACAGCAATAAACCTCAAGGAGGCAAAAGTTATCATGCCAGCTGTACAATTACTGCTCTTTCATTTGCACTATACCTGCCCATGACTAGAAGGGAAGAAATATTCTGCACATGATAAAACCTTTCCCTGTGGAGTACTTGGTAAGTACTAAAGGTTGCAAGCCAGCTCATAAGTTTGGTCAGGTAACTAAAAAAGTTTTTAAGCAAATCTAGAGAACCCAGTGCTGAATGAAGCAATAATGAGCTGAGGCCTAGGGCACTTCTGGGGGATTAGCAACTAGCTGAGAGGAAATGATGGCCTGAGGCGCAGCTAAAGGCCAATAACCTCCAAACATTTGTTAATACATTAGGAATTATCCTGCATTTCTATTGTCAATGCTATTCATTGGAAAAAGAAAAGCATATTTAAAGATGTAATATATGCAAATGTTTCTAAAATACATAGTATATGCTCAATAAACTTAACTAAATCAAAATATCTAAATTATTGACAATCTCCTGGATAACAACTGCTAAGCGAGAATCTTTCAACTACAATTTTTTATCAGGATTTAATTAGTTCACCCAGGTAGCGAAACCACCATAGAAATCACAGAAGAAACCCACATTATAACCAAATATTTGAAGAACACGAAAGATAGCACAATCAAAAAATATAATTAGGTGTATGTACTTTTAACTAAGTTTGTCTGCCACTTCTTTTGTTATTGCTCTCACTAGTATTACCTGAAATGTAACGAATCTGAATACTCCATCCTCCTTATGCCTTGGAATAATTTTTCCTTGAGTCTCATTTAGTATTTCTATTAAGTAACGAACTCAATACTTTACTGGGAATTGACAGCTCACACCTCCCAGAGCTATGGCTCTGAGTTGGTTTTGTACAGCTAATTACTGTCTGTTTTCAGAAGAATTGGTCCCTCTATCCAATTCTAGGGACTTCTGTGGTGGATGTTGGGCTTGGCTAACAGTCAGACTCCCACCCAGACACCTGCTCCCCCCCCAAGGAGGACAGGGGAGAAACCAAAAAGGACAAAAACGAGAAAGCTGTGTGTCAAGCTGTAGACAGGGAGGTCATTTACTAATTACTGTTCCACGCAAAACAGACTTGATTTAGGTGAATTAATTAATTTATTGCCTATTAAAATAAATAAGTATCTTCTTTCCCCCCGTTCCCAGGCTTAACTGCACCCCAGGCCCAGCCACTCTGACCCCCTCCAAATGGGGCAGAGGGGTGTGGGGCAGTGGTGGTTATCGGCAGTACACTGTTTTCGCTTTGATGCTCTTTGCGTCTCACTCTTTTCCGTTGCTTCAGCATGGAGTCTTCATGGGAAACAGTTCCTTCAGGAATATCCACTTGCTCTGGCACAGGTGCTCCACAGGCTGCAGTGGATACCTGCTACAGCATGAAGCACCTCCTGTTTCTCCTCACCTTGGTCTTACCTCAGTCATTTCCTGCACTGCTTCTCAGTCTTTGTTCCCTCCTCCTCTTTCCATCCAGCATTTTCTCCCCTTTCTTAAATGTTTTCAGAGAGATGGCACCAGGCTGACTGACTCAACTGTGTCCTGCAGCAGATTCACTGGGAGCAGCCATGCCTGGCACGGGCAATTTCTGGCCTCTTCTCAAAGGCCACCACTGCAGCACCCCTGCTACCCAAGCCTTGCCACCTGCATTTAGTACAGCTTCCTTACTCTTCTAGCCTCAACAACTTGTTTCAGTATGAATTTTACTGAAGTTTAGTCACAAAAATTAAAACTGCTGGACAATTAGAAGTCTTGTAATCCTAACTGCGGAAGAAACAGTCCAATAGAAATTGAGCCATGAAAGTCACTCAAATTTTAGTTTGAATTGTTAAACTTATGATCAGAAAGGACATAGTTGATTGTCAATAATTAATGATGAAAAATTCAGTTTATGGTGCTTCATGTACACTTAACTGTGCATGTACCAGGAGCCTCATTAGAGGCAATTAAGAATAAAAGACTTCTGTTTTTATTTTCATCTCTTCTGTAGTTTAAAGATAGCTCCAGAGAATCTACAGATTCAAAGCAACAAAAATATGGCAGTTTCTTTACTAAACCAATCTGATTTAGTCATACAATTTAGAAGGGCAATTCAATTTTCAGAAAATACACACAGCTTTCATTTGACTACACATTTTACCAATAACTTTACATTTTACTTACAGAAGTCTTCAACTCGACTATCACTTAATGTTCATATTCAACAGGTGTAGAAGGGAAGAGGAATTAT
The DNA here is from genome assembly GCA_035222235.1 of Margarornis squamiger. Lineage (NCBI taxonomy): Eukaryota > Metazoa > Chordata > Aves > Passeriformes > Furnariidae > Margarornis > Margarornis squamiger. The sequence goes on from JAWWTY010000106.1 coordinate 97,969,999, forward strand.
ATTGGAACAACACTTAAAAAAAGAGGGAAAATTACAACTGACATTTGACAGAAAAATTACCTGATTATCATATCTAAGAGACTGTGTTCCAACCAAAAATCTTATTGCATCTGTTTCTGCTGTTTGAGGTGTTAAAGCTCGTGCCTAGGGAAAAAGAAAACAATCAGAAAAGCTCATTAATTTCAGGAAAAATCTTGAAGCTTATATATCAGTTATAATTTTAAGCATTTACATTCTTACAAACTGCAGACGTTCCTGCCCTTTATGTCCATTTTGCTTAATACATATTTTGTGCAATTTCTCTCATTTGTGAGGGGTTGAGAACACACTGGTGCTAGACCTGGCCTTCATTATAACAGTGATAATATTCAATATAGCCATTCTTTTGAACTACTTCTCATTTATCAACTGAGAAAAACTCTTAAGAACAGTGGACAGTTCTAAATATGCTACCTGCAATATCCAAAAAAAGGGCTGTTCTTGCAGAAGTTTTCATACCATTCAGGTATGCCAGCATTAAAAAAAAAAAAAAAAAAAAAAGGCATCTTTTCGCATTAACCTCCCCGTTTAGAGGAAAGTTAAAAACCAAACACCTTCTTTTCCACTGCAGACCATTACAGATAAGAATTGTCTGAATAATAGCAGAAATCTGTTATTTACCTATCAAAATGTTGTCTTAATCTTATTACTTTGTTGTATTATACTGATGAGAATGCAAGACTTGCATTTTCAACTTGCACCAGCTGCAGTCTTGGAAGAAGCAAAACAAAGCAGTTTAGGGCCATGGGAGACACTAAGAAATAAAGTATATATTGAACTAAAACTGCAGTTGCTAATTGGTACTAGTCATTTGCAGAGACTCTCTTGGCTAATTGAGTTAATGGGAGGTAAACTAACACTCAAAGGCACTTTTAGCAACCATAAGTTAACCATGAGGAATATCCACTACTTCTCCATGCAAAAGATACCCTAACAGTATTGTTCAATATGAATTCTTTTTTATCCAAAGAGAAAAGTTAACTTCCACAATTCACACCCTATTTGGCATAAAATACTTCAGATCTCTTCAGACACTAAAGCCAGTATTGCAAGCCAATATTTCAGAAGGATTCAGGTAAACTGCTGAATGGCCCTTCTTAGTGCCATGCTGTCATGCAGCCAGTTTCATCCTGTAATCAGGAACACTTCAATACAGTCCTATTTGAAACTTGTTAAATTAATGTCAGAAAGATGCCTAGAAGCTTGGAAGGGGGTATCTGGAACTCATTATATTACAATACCTAAATTTAGAGCAATTTAATTCTAGAATGGCGACTTGTAGTTATTTGACTTTTCTTAAATAAAGCAAAGTCATCCAGCTTGTTATCTAGAAATAACAGTACAAAACAACTTATTTTTCAGAATGATCTGTGGACTCCTACAGAGCAGATACTTCTTTTCTGGTATCTGTAATGTGTGATTTACATCATGTAATATTTTGCATAAGATGCAGCATTAAAAGTTTAAAAATGCAGTAAGTTTAGTAGGCATAGTCTAATAGCCTATACTTGCATTTATACATTTACAATATTTATACAGAAAAAAACACTAGAGAACATGATTCAATGAGTAGTATGTGTTCAAAAGACTCAAATGCAGATCAGATCACTGTGAATCCATACCAGTTTGTTTGTACCTCTGTTTATGCAGCACTTACAACAAGCCTAGTCAGTGTTTCTGATTAACAGAAACAACTGAAGTCCACCAAGAAAAGCTTGTATTTTGTCTTGAACAGAATTTACATTTGTAGATCTTTGGCAAAAGTTCCTTTTCATTCAAAAGACCTGCTTTCAACTATTTTGAAGAAAACACTAGAAATACGCCAACAGCTACGGATCTCTTTCAATTCAACAAGCTTCTGTTCTAAGTCAAAGAGGAGACCTCCAGGATCTTTAATAAAATAACGAAATAAAAGGGGTTGTAATCCCTTTTAAAGTTTTTCAAGTAAGTCTTATCATGCTGCTTTCAAAAATGCATCAGGTTGGACATCAAGTGCCCAAAACAATGTAAATTACATAGTAACATTTACATCATCAGCTTCTCCAGCTCTTTCTTAAAATATTTTTAAATTATTTCCCATTTTATGAAGGGGTGAAGGGGGGGGCAGAGAGGGGAGAGTGGTGGGAATCAAAGGCCTCAGAAAAATATTGAAACACATTTCACAACAGGAAACACATTATTGTTTATTCCACAACATAAAAAATACAACATTCCTACATACAATACAAGGTTCAAACTCATCCAGTGTTCATAAACCAGGAAGATCTGATTCACAACAGCAGTATCAGTACAGGGGACTTTCAGTTGTCTCCTGCACAGAGATAAGGGTAGTTTTGTCTACTCTGAGTTACTTTTAGAGAATAAGAAATTATTTTAACAGATGAAGACACCAAGTAATCCCTGTGATGAACAACATCACTGAATTTGGAGTGCTGTCAGGATCAAGGAGAGTGCCTTAATTTTGTCATCTTGTACTGTAACATGTCAGAGCAGGTTGCAAATAACACCTTTCACAAAGCATCTTCCCTCATGACTGCAGCTACTCCATAGAAAATAAGCAAAAAGCAGAGTATAATGAGTATCAACCTAAACCAACAGAAATTATATGTCTGTACCCACAGAACACTAAACTGCATATAGCCCAAAAGGAGTTTCCTACCAGGCTTACAAGTAGGCTGGAAAGGGACTTTCCACAAGGGTACATAATGATATGAAAGATGCAAACAGTGAAAACAAGTAATCCTTACACATACTGTCACAGCAATGTCCCATCTAACTGATAGTGGTGCCAGATAATGCAATAATACACACAATTAGATCATTTTTAAAGAAGGCCTAAGACTAGGAAAAAATACTAGCAAGGAAAGATTAAAACATCATGAACCACAAAGAACTTTTTGGCTTCATGTCCAAATTTCATATTTATCAACAGCCCTGTGAGGAAATGTGTATGGTTTAAAGCAAGCAGTTTTAAAAAACAGGACAAATGCTTCACTGCAAATCCACTACAAAAACAGACATGCATAGGACATGAAAAACCTAGATTACAAGTGTGACAGACAGCAGTATCAAGATAAAGCAAAAGAAACACTGTATCAGAATTCAGGTAAGACTAACTGGAGACTGGGCATTGTGTCCATACCTACATTATACTCAGTGCTACCTTGCCCCTGACCATTCAGGCCACCTGCAGAGTAATAAAAACCCCTGAGAGAAAGAAACAGAAGAGAGTCTGGAAAGTGAAGGGTCCTTGACAACTGCAAGAGACAATCTGGAGGAAAACAAATAAGCAGAAACTTCAAAAGGGTTTAAAATAAGTGCATTATGGAACTGCAATGCACTGATTCTCTACACTTTGTTCATCAGTTCTCGTGAAACTTTCCCTTTTTTTTTTTTGGGGGGGGGGGGGGTTGTGGGTTTTCCGGTTTTATTTGTTTGGGGATTTTTTGACTGTTACTATTTAGGGCATTAATAGGCAAAGGGGAAAAAAAGAATCAATACTTCTCCAACACATATTTTCTCTTGCTGATGCATTGCACTGGTTTGGTATCAACAAACAAGAAAACAGAACCCAACATTTGAATATTTGCATTACATTTAATACAAACAAAAAAAAAATCCTGCAACCCATGTATCACTTGAAATTCATACAATCAATCTGTACTAGCAAGCCATGAACTTGCAACACAAAATGTAAGGACACAGTACTTGCAGTTGCTAAATCCAAATTTAAAGTTATTTGACCATCTGCTTATGCTGCAAACCAGAACAAGTATACTGCACTTGGAGACTGAGGAGAGGGGGGAAGCTAGATTTGCTGATGCCTCAAACTGGAGGCAAAATACAAGTTCCTCGACCCCCCAGACAAGCCCAGGCTGCTAATGTCATGAATGTTACATTTGCCTTCTGGCATAATTTCAATTTTCAAGTACATACACTTTGATTTTTACTTTGGTAAGACAGCCTTGTTTCTCCCACCACAGTAGGAGACCCTCTCTCAGTGGCTGTAATAAGCTGCCGTGACTGTTGATAAAGTGAAGAGGTTGGCAGCACACATGTCCAGGTGACCTTCAATGCTCTCAGACAGCTGCCATCTCCAAGTCTTTCACAGCACAAGAATTCCCACCACTGACGTATTTAGCACACTGATCCTATTCCAAAGACTGACAGATTCTGTAAACCCTCACAGCAACAAATGCAACCCTCACACAAAGCCTTGCACAGTAGAATCATCCTCAGAAAAACCATTTATTTATCATGAACCATAAAGGTAACAATCATCATTTAACAGTTCCTTCAAGTTCACATAACTTATCTTCATGTTGTCATTAGTCTGTACCATACCTAATATTAGCAAGATCTACTAACTGCTTCGTGGTTCTACAAGAAATACTTTCCACCTGATCCACTTCATGCGTTACGAAGATCTTTGGGACATTAATTAAGACAGCTTTGCCATTTAGATACTTTTGTTCTTCTAGTAAAACTTTAAATCCAAAAGGTTTAAAATATACAGGATTGGCACTCGTGAGGCAAGCAATCTTAGAGAAGAAAGAACTGACACAAAAGCAAGGAATTTCAGTAAGACATTATCATGTAGTTTCTTGAACTTTTTTAATTTTCAAAATCATTCGTCCAAAGATGTTGTTAAAGCTGTACCATTCTGTTTAGGCCACTCTCTCTGAACCCACAAGAGACCACAAAAGCTCTCCCAGGGAAGAGAACATCACTGCCAATAGGGGCTATAGATTCCCATTGTGGGAACAGAGGTTTCCCTGGGTAACTCACAACTGACACACACATCTTGCTAGGAAGGCCCCTTTTACCCTCCCTTCTAATAAATCTACACCTGCCCTCTACTCAATCACAGGTAGGTCAGCTAAGCTATTTTCAATACATACTGATGACATAGGTATGCACACATTCTAGGAGACCTGCAACCAACCTATTTCAGTTGGTATTTTGCACCACGTGAAGTTTCTTATTCTAGAAAATTATATTTAGCTTTAGGGAAATAAAGTTTCACCTTACTCGTCCAAACAGGCAAGTCCTAAAAATCAATAGTCTGCATTCAGACTCATAAAACCTGTTAACAGCTAACAGACAATACAATACAGGCCAACTACTGCTTATTCAAGAAGGAGGACAAGCCCACAATGCAGTACACAAACTCTGATGAAGCATTACTGGGCTTTTTCCAAGCCTGCTTCAGCCAGACCCCATCTCAGGGTACTGCTGGAGTTGTCCACGTGCAGTACAGCCCTGCGCTCAGGGTGGCTTTCTGCAGTCCTTGCTTCCAGCTCATTATCGTGCCCCCTTGCAAGCCTATGCACTTTTGACACGTAACACGCAGTAGGGGTGTCTGGCATGCTAAAATTCAGCTCAGTGTTGTGGTATCCCAAGAATCCATTACATGTGCCAAACACATGCTCCATAATTATCACTCTGGCACAAGCAATGTTCCTCTTCCCTCATCCATGCTTTAAAACATTAGAGATGTAAGCTTGAGCCAAATACTGATCCCAAAAAGCACCTCTCCACATTGCTCATTTCCAAGCATATAAGCATCATCCAGTCAGCTTTAAACTAAGGCAAATACAGTATTTTGAGACATTAAGTATGCTTACATAGCTGCTGAAAACATGACTGTTTAAGCCCTCAGTAATAGCATGGGGAAAAGGGTGGCTCCCTGAAAATGAAAGCCAAATCAACACAGGCTGAACATACCAGGTTCTTCAGGTTAGACGGTAAAATCTACATCAACTTCACACTGGACAAGAAACACGTAATTTCAGGGACAAAAAAACAGCACTTAGCAATACTCCAGGGACCTTATTCATCACATTTTTATAAGTGAGAATATTGACTAATTTTATACCAAAGTTCCTTTTAGAAGAACAACCTTTTGGTATTCTTCAACACTTTCATAAATTACTTGGACGCAGGACTGGAAAGGATACTAAGCAAGTTTGCAGATGACAGAAAACTGGGAGGAGGTGTTCACTCCCCTGAAGCCAGGGAGGCCCTGCAGAGAGACGCTGACAAATTAAGAGGGCTGGGCAATCACCAACCATAGGAAGTTCAACAAGAGCAAGTTCGGGATTCTGCACCTGGGACGGGGCAAACCTGGATGTTTGTACAGACTGACAAATGAGAGGCTGGAAAGCAGTGCCATAGAAAGGGACCTGGAGGTTCTGGTCAATGGCAAGTTGACTATGAGTCAGCAGTGCCCTGGCAGCCAGGAGGACCAACTGTGTCCTGGGGGGCATCAGGCAAAGCATCGCCAGCCAGATGAGGGAGGGGATTGTCCTGCTACGCTCTGCGTGGGGGTGGCCTCACCTTGAATTTTGTGGGCAGTTTTGGACACAGCAATAGAAGAGACATTAAGCTCTTAGAGAGTGTCCAAAGGATGGCAATGGAAATGGTGAAGGGCCTGAAGGGGAAGCCATATGAGGAGTGGTTGAGGGCACTTGGTCTGTTCAGCCTGGAGAAGAGGAGACTGAGGGAAGACTTCACTTCAGTTACAACTTCCTGGTGA
>JAWWTY010000106.1:97976675-98002828 GCA_035222235.1 Margarornis squamiger
TCCCATGGAGCATGGTTGGGCACTGAACAGGCTTCCCAGGGAAGTGGTCACAGCCCCAAGGCTGACAGAGTTCAAGAAGTGTGACTCTCGGGGATGATCCTTGGCAGGGCCAGGAGCTGGACTTGATGATCCTTGTGGGTTTTTTCCAACTCAGCACATTCTGTGATCCTGTGAAACGTTCTGCAGCTGCTGTTGTTGCCCTGCATTCATCATCATGAGCCACAGTCACATCACTCTGCCCTCAATTCAAGTAGCACCTCACACTTTCATTCACCATCCATTCTGTCATTTTCTAATTTTCACTACAGTCAGATGATCAGAGCAACTATAGTGGCATATGGTCTTTAAAAAAAAAGTCACAAAAAGAATCACACCCCCTAAAATTCACACATAATTGCTATGTCTGGACAATGTTCATACAGCTCACAGACCCCCTCATGAGAGAAAAAAACACTCCTAAAACTTATGTTTTGGGGCTTATATGAACATTCCCAACAGCACAAAAAAGGAGTTCTAGATGTCTAGTAAAACAGGAGGAACTAACCAGGCCAAAAATTTAACTAATCATGCAGAAAACTGACTTTATCACTAGTTTTATTCTTGTTTTGCTGTTAGATGTTTAGCTTCCCCCTCTCCTCCACCCCAGACGAAAACAAACCAAAATTGTTTCTGTTACTTGGTAAAACTTTTTCCACAGTAGTTATACATACTAACTAGTGACAAACAGTTCTGTAAGGGCTCAGAATACCTTTAGTTTTCATTCTCAAGTGTTAGAACTTTCTGTGAGTGATGTGGTTCTAAATGAGACTTGCCTGTTTCACTACACCTTTTTTTTTCAATCCAGTTATCATCAAAAAGAGAAAACTCTGTTTGTTCATTGCTCTAACTTACCTTACTTAGGCCAATATATCTGAATACCTTCTGCATGTGGAAATGAACAGAAACCATGCAGAAATAATTTTAAGTCAGCAGCTGGATAGTACCTCAGGAGGAATCAGCTTTATGCTCTTATAAAACCAGCCACATCAGATCAGATGAAAAGCACATCTGCATGACTACACTTTTCTGTCAGTGGCCAAGAACAGATTCTGACTGACTGCTGGAGGCACATGTCACTTCTCAGTCTGCAATCTCTCTTGTAGTTTCTAGAGGTCATGGTTTTGTGTGATATAATTTTTATTTGCAACAAGGGTAAAAAGATCCCTTCCTCCTTTTAATTACTTTTCAATTTCATATGTCAACTTTGAATAAACTCGTCATAGGGCTGAAGTAAACACTGGAAATTAAAAATAAAAAAAATTCAGAAAATCCCAACCTGAACATAAGAAACAAAGACACAGTTTTTTAAACGTGGCTGAAAAATTAGTCTGAAGAGATGCTTTCAGACAAAAAGCAGTAATTGTGATGATGCTGCTAACCATTATTATCTAGCAACACAGAAGAAGTGAGGCTTAAAAAAGTGATCTCTCTTATTAGACCTGGCGACACAACTCATAAAGACCAGACCAGTTTTAAGTCTCTCCATTACAGTCCCTCCATTTTCAGAAAACACAGAGATGCAATTTGTTTTAAAGCTACACTGAGAGTTAATGGAGTTCAGAAATAGAACTTTCATCTCTATGCTCCTTTTCCAACTTACCCATAAATCATCTCTCCTTTTCTCACCTTCGCTCTAAGTAATCTGTACTAATACTAATTTCCTTTTATGACAGACACTTTCTTCATCCATTTTCTTTATCCTCCTCCCACACAACCCTGTTACAGAGTTCACAGAAGAGAAGAGGTCTGTAGGAGATACATGGTTTGGTGGTGGAGGGACACAGGTCCATGGACATCCACAACAACACAAACAGGACTTCCAAAATTTCTGAAAGACTTACAAAATATGACCTACTAGAAAGGATCTATGCATTTTATTAAGTACAGGATATACAGTCTGTTGTGAAAAAGGGATTTAAGTATAAGTTTTATTAATTTTGAAGTAAGAATTAGAGCCATGTCTAGCCAATCACTAAGTGATAACATATTATCAGATTTCAATACATTGAACATTCAGTACAGGTGAATATTACATATCAGCTTCTATACAAGAAGAAAACTGGAAAAATACACAATTTGGTAAGGAGACCTATCTGTGTAGTCAGGACTACAGAGCACACAATTCAGCAGCCAGGACATCTGTTACAAAGAACCTTCATGCACTACTTTCCACAAGCACTTTAGTAAAGGTGTCTAAAAAAAAAAAAGCATGTGCAGATAACTTGTATTACTACCTTTACTGCAGAATGAATTGCTCTTTTAGGAGGTGCTGTGTTTTTTCTGCAGTCATTACTCTACAATGCCAGTGATGATAACCCAGTTGTTGCCAACACATAACAGCTGAGTAAGACCTTTATTGGGGGAACCATGAATTAGGGTCCTGCTCACCCATCTAGTTATCTTCTTGTTTTCCCAGAAGTTGTAGAACCCTTACTTAACACACCAGCCGTGTTCCCCTAAGAAGATAACCGATACATTACTAAGCTAGACTATTCCACATCCTTACAGCCATGAGCACCAACAGGATGGACAGATGTGTTCAATGGGGCACGGCACGGACCTCACAGCAAGACACCCCACGAGAGACCCCTAACTTTACAGTAGGGTGTAACCAACTGAAATTCCCAACTTTTTGGAAACGGCTTCATGTTCCCCCCTCACAAAAGCATTTTTTAATTTACTTTTTTTTCAGAATAGGCAGAACCAACTACAGGGACCTGTACAAGTGACACCGCCGGTGTTCCCGGCCAGGGGCCCGGGGGGGACAGGGCAGGAGCGGCTCGGGGGAAGGAGGGGGCGCTGTCCCGATCCGCACACGGGACTGCCCTGCCCCGGCACCGCTGAGGCCCGAGGGAGCCGCCCAGAGCGCCCTCGGCCCGGCGGAGCCCGCGCTGTGCCCGGGCGGGCTGGCCCTGCCGCCCCGCACACGATGGGCCCGCAGACACGGCCGGCGCCCCCTCAGCGCTCACCTGGAACTCCAGCCCGTAAATCACGGGCGCGTCGTCCTCCATCGCGGTCCCCCGGCCCGGCGCTCCCGCCGCGCCCGACGCTTTATGGCCCTCGGCGCGGCCCGTCGCCCGCCACTTCCGGGAGCTGCGCGCGCGCGGCCCCGCCTGGCCCGTGCCGTGCGCAGGCGCCGTGCGGGGGGAGCGGCGGCGGCGGACACGGCGGCGGCGGCGGGGAGGTGACGGGACGGGATGGGATGGGATGGGATAGAATAGAATAGACTAGATGGGATGGAACGGGATCTAACGTATGGGCGAGGGCGAGGACGGGACGGGACGGGACGGAGCGGGGTCGGCCGCTCGGCCTCCGTGCTGCCGGAGGGCCGTCCGTGCGGGCGGGTGGTCGGTGGGGCGGCTCCGGGCGGGGCCGGGGCGGAGGCCGCGCCCCCCCTCACACAGAGACACGGACACATCGGCCGGGGACCGCCAGCACGGCGCCCCGGCAGCACCGCCGGGAGCTCGTCCAGCCGGTCCCGCCCCGCGTTGAGGCAGCGCTGAGCCCGCAGCACCGAGCTGGGGCGGGACCGGGCAGGAACGGGACGGAGCGGGGAAGCAAACGCTGCGGCCCTGGAACAGGTTGCCCGGAGAAGTTGTAGAGCCCCATCCCTTGAGGGGTTCAAGGCCCGGTTGGCTCGGGCTCTGAGCAGCCTGGTCTAGTTCAAGGTGTCCTTGCCCACGGCAGTGGGTTTGGAACGAGCTGACCTTCAAGGTCCCCGTCCAAGCTGAACCATTCCGTTATATGATTCTATTATGTTGTTTTGCCCGTGTTTAGGGGGAGGTGTTTTGCTCTTCAATCCCAGTGTTGTTGCGACATGCAGAAAAGATGGAGAGAATATGTTTTCAGAATTAATTTATTCTATGGTTAGATGTTAAATGAGAGACGTCAAAGGTAAATTACTGTGTTTTTAAAGCAAGAATTTCAGTATTTTTATGATGCTTAGGAGTTTCACTGTGACATCTGAGCAATACCTGGGTAATAAAGCTAATTCTTTTGATGGGGACTTTTCCCTCTTCAGCTGCCATGGAGAATAACGAAAGCAGTACTAAGGATGCAAAGAACCCCTCAGATGAAGATGGCAACAGAGACATAGTTCAACAGAAAACTCGGGAAGAAATTCTATTTCAGGAGGAAACCATCGATCTTGGTGGAGATGAATTTGAGTCTGAAGGGAATGAAACTGTATCAGAAGATTCAACTAATTTTGTAGATAAACTTAATGAGCAAATGATGGAGAGTGTCATTATTTCAGATTCACCAAACAACAGTGAAGATGATACAGGTGAACTTGGTTGTCTCCAGGAGATTGTAGAACAAATAGAAGCTAAAGATAATCAAAAAACCCAAGCAGACGCGGATAAAGAAGAGTTTTTAAGTAATGAGAGTGAAACTGAACATGAAGAAACACCCAAAGACATTTCTGAGATTGGAACAGATGATCAGGCATCTTTGAAGGAAGAATCAATTCAGGAAACAGTGAAGGAGGAACCTAAGTTGGAAAACAACATTTCTGTTGATACAAAACCAAGTAATATTGATGAAAGCAAGCCTGAGCACCAAATATCATCACCCAGTACTAGCAAACCATCCTCTGAGGCTGAGCCTATTCCTGTGTGCACCATCTTCAGCCAAGCAAACAATGTTAGTACCCAGCCACAGCTGTTCCTACCTGATGGTTTTGAGCCTCAGATGGTAAAATCTCCCAGTTTTAGTAGTATAATTGAGACTCCAGTGAAGTCTAACCCACAGGTGGTTCAACCAAGTCCTAGCCTAAGCAAGTTCTTCGGTGACACCGTTAACACAAATACTCTAGCTTCCAATTTTTTTGATTCATTTACCACATCCAATTTTATTTCTGTTAGTAATCCCAATGCAAGTTCTTCGGTTCCAGAACAAATGTCCTCTCTTTCTAATGGTGGAGATGGTTCTTGTGCGTCCTCTAACCCTACTTTCCCTGTGCGCAATGGGAGACCTGAAGTAGGTGGTTCTCCCTCATCTCTAGAAATAACTCAATCCCCCAAGCCATTCTCACAAATACAAGCTGTTTTTGCTGGGAGTGATGACCCATTTGCCACAGCCTTAAATATGAGTGAACTGGATAGAAGAAATGATGCTTGGCTTCCTAGTGAGGAAACAAGAAATGTTCTCATTTCAGTTGCCACACAACAATACAGCACCGTGTTCATAGATAAAGAGAATCTTACCATGCCTGGATTAAAATTTGATAATATCCAGGTAAGAGTCTGTTGTTGCATCTTAGTTATGATTATATTTTAGAAATACTGTGTAAGAGCTGTCCAATAGTCTGTATATCATAGTGCTTTGTGTTGTTACCGATGGTCACCTTCTGTGTGTTACTTCAAACCTAATAAGAAAGTTCAGTGTCACTGCCTACTCATACATAAAAGGGATAAAATTCAGATCTAATTTGTTCATAGTGGCATTTTTGACTACATTGATAACCAGTGTTGACAATTTCCATAGAATCCAAAGCTACTTTGTAAGTCCTTGTTTTCTGGTCCTCCTAGTAATGCTCACATTTGGAATAGCTACAAAATCTCTGTGCTGTACTACAGTCTGAAAGCAGACAGCTTTGTTTGTTTGTGGAATTCACTGTTGCAACCAAGTGGGAAATAACTTGTTTTCACTCATGTTCAGTGTTCTCAACAATGTTAACAATGACTGAAATTGCATCATTTCTGTCTTGCCTAAGCAGTGGAAAGGTATAACCCATAAGAAAGATTGAGTGATACAGCAAGCTACTGGGAAAGGAGAGCCCTGAAATTAAAGGGGAAACTCCAAATGAGATAATGAAACAAAAAACATCATAGTGGAAACTCATTTTTCCTATTTTGTCAGAGTTTCCAACTAGTGAGAAGACATAAAGCAATTTTTTCAGAATTTGAGAAATTTCACTCAGATCTGTTCAGGATTGCTAATGAAGGAATTTTATCCTGGCTGCTCAGCCAAGGCTAGGTATTGTAATTTTGGGTTTTTTTTTTCCTTGAAATAGGCTAGTTCTACTCTTTGGTGTCTATGTCTCTGGATAATAAAATTGTTGTTCAGATAAATGGTATTGAGGGTTTGGATACTTTAGTCCTTAATTGTGCATAACGAAGATTATCAGTCAATAGTCAAATACAAGCAGAGAGCAGTCTGCAGTAACTTCCCAATCAGCAGGAACTGTCAGAAAAGTTTCTGGAGTGAATCGGGTCCAGATTTGTAGCTGAATTATCTGACAATCTCAGATTTTTGTCACAATCAGTAAATGATAGCAGTTTTAGATATATGCCATGCTGCTGCTGCTGCTTCTTGTGTTAACTTCATCTTATAACATTTGTTTGTTGACTGATAATTAGCATGAAAGAACACTGTGATGGGAAGCTGCTACTCCTTCAGTCCTTCCCACCTTCCCCAAAATATCTTCTAGGCCGTAATGAGTTTTTCAAGAGTGTGTGCGATTTATCTCCTGACAGGTAATGGGATGGATGGAAGAAATCATGCCTTCTGCAGGCTTCAAGGATGAGTGCCTCCTTATTGCAGATCTCCTTTTTCCCAAAAGTTCTTGGTCACTTTCAGCAGTCCAGTCATGGATTGAAGGCTTGTTTGTGCTGATGATTCCCTAAATCTGGCCATGTGCATATATGTAGATCTACCATTTAGTACATAATTGAAAAGAAGACATTTGGTAATGTCTGTGTCATGTATTTCTACAATAAGACCTGATGTAAAATCATCAATGGAATTAAAGGGCATTCCTGCTGCTTTCTTCATTCATTATTATTTATAAGTAGTCTCAGATATGTCAGCAGGGACAAGGGCTTTCTGTTTGGCATCTTTCTTCACTTTCATTTACTGATTTTCAGTGGCCTGAGCGCATACTTTGACTGACTTGACATCCCCTAGTTTGGGATCATTGTTCCATATCCTTCTAGTACTGCAAACTGTGTATTTAATTGAAACTATAATTGTAGAGTACTTGAAATGTCAACTGAAACATTGTGGGAGGCATATTTTCGATGTTAAAGCGGCTTCCAGCAAATAGTCATTATGGCTTTGGGATGAATAGTTTGCTAATACTAAATGTTAATCCAAGATGTTAAACCAGGCTGCATGCAGTGGACAGAGAAGTTGGTTGAAAAGTGCATTTACAGTGAGTGAACTGCAAGTGTACTTCAGGGAAGGACTGAAAAAGTTTGTTGTCTGAAAGTTTGTTAAGGTTTTATGTAGATAAAACATACCAAGAAAAATACTGAATGTTTTTTATTTCAGTTGTGTGCTACTTTTTGATGATTGTGAATGGTACAGATTATCTGTACCTGGGCTCTCCAACCGTCAGAATGAGTCTGAGTGCAGCTTTTCGTGCTCTTTCCATTATGTGTTTTTTTCATGAGTTGCTGTCTGCTGTCATTGTCTTTTGTTTTGTTATATACATTCGTTTTTACAGTTTCCTTCTCTAAAGTACTGTTGGGTCCAAAGTACTATTGGAGAGGTTAAAAATTCTTCTGTATTCATGTAATCTTGCACACACTGTCCTTTCTTAATCCTTTGGACTCTTCCATCTGAAAGACGGATATCTTGTTTATTCATTGGATGAGTGACAGCATTAGAGGTAAATAATTTCCATGCAGTGAAAGAGTAGTTGCATTCTCATTCTTTAAACACAAGTATATTTCCCATAGTGGTCCATGGGGAAAGTGCAAACATTTAATATCAATTTTCATAGCTAACCTATACTGTATTTTATGCATGTCATCATTTTTTTTTAAGCAAAAAGCTGTTGAGCTCAGACTAGTTTATCTGACTGATTCTTCTAGTTCTATTGGAATTAAGAGCCTGTTGAAGGGTTGCTGTTTGCTTTGTTTTATGATCTCAAATTTGGTTTTGATCAGTAGATTGCACCTTTCAGGTTAATACGCATTGTGAAAACCCATAAAACTTACCGTGTTTCATAAGATCTTTGAGGAATATTTTGTAAGATCTGTGAACGATAATAGTATGAGAAGCAAATAAACCTGAAAGTGTTGATGCTAACTGAAACCTCTACATGGGAAAAAAAGAATATAGCAAGTTATGTGGGCTAAATGCAGAAGTTTTCATTACAATGGTGTAAATACATGTGCAGTTATATTTATTTCACAAAGTGCTGGAAAATAAGTCTTTCTCTAGAGGAAAGAACTATGTTACTCAGCTTTAATTCTACATTTTATTTTGCAAAAATAATGTTTAAATTGGTCTTGTTATGTGTCTTCTTCTGTTCCATGAACACCAAGGGAGATGCAGTAAAAGACTTAATGCTTCGCTTCCTGGGGGAGCAAGCTGCAGTGAAGAGACAAGTTTTGAACACCAGCTCAGTAGAGCAGTCATTTGTAGGCTTGAAACAGCTAATTGTAAGTAACAATCTTTGTAATTTAATATGTATTAAATATTATGCTTCCCTCAGGATAATTAGGAGTTACTGACTCTGAGGAGAAACTGGAAAAAAATCTGTACCAGTCTATTCACGATTCTGCAATAGTACTCACCAAACTACAGTAGTTTTTAACGGAAATGACATTGGGGTTTAAATATTGGATTTTTTAAATCATGCAGTAAACATTTTTTTAATAGGCAAAAGTTAGAAAAAAGGTTATCTTAAGTGATTGTAAATTTTTATGTCATGTGAAAGGTTGCAAAACAGTTTTTAATAACTTTTTTATCTGCTTATGCATTATTTATGTTTTCATCTGTGTTTTACAAAAAGACAAGCGAGTTGTAAATGGTAAGCAAAGCTGATGTGATAATTTTAACTGCTTAATTTTTTACTTCAGTAAAGGAAAACTAAAGTACATTGCTTCCAAAGGAAAGTTTAATTTAATTCTTTCATTAATGTAAATACTTCTGTCCTGGAACTAGTTACATCTAGCAGCCTTGTGAACCTTGCCTTATTCCTTCAACCATTGTGTTCCTGCATGAAACTCATTACTATCACATAATTGAGCCTTACTTGACAAGGTATTTTTGACTTATTTTTGGAAAAAATGGATGAAAAATTACTGAGTAAAAGTAATGAGAAATTATAAGTGTTAGGACAGTCTGTATTGAATTTTTAACATCCTTTAATTTAACTGTGTGACTTTATTTGTAAGGCTCCAAAAGAGACAGCTTTTTTGTCATGTTAAAATACTCTAGGAGGTCTCTGCCTAAAAAACCAGATTGTAGTCTCCATCCTAGAGACAGATATTTTTCTGTTTGTCTCAATGTTTTGCTTAACTTGTGAGTTTGGAGGGGAAAACAAAATCTTATGGTGGAATCTTGTACCCATCAGTGTCTTAAGAATTTTTTCTGCACTTCCTTTCCCTCTTCCAGAACGGGAGGTTTGACATATGGCAAACATTTTTCCATTTAGCCTGATACTTGTGTCTATGCAAGATGTTCTTCTATGCTAGCTTATACAGTACTGCTGCTGATACTGTTTTAGCTTTGAGCATGCTCTTAAGCTCCAGAAGCGCCCTGTTAGGACTTTGAGGCTCAAGGCAGCAAAGCTAGGAGTCAATCTGCTGGTGTAGGTTCTTTTGCTACTTGTAGTTTTTTGAAAAACTTGTCTTACTAGAAGGGTGCGGGTTTTTTATAAAATTGCAGCCATTCAGCTAGAACAGATTTAGTGTTCAAGGCTTTGAATCATTAGCTGTTGGTTGTTTCTTTAGGATGCATTGTAACTATTTCTCTATTATGTTTGCAGGACTCTAGGGTTTTTTTATGGTAAGAATTGGTTGGTCTTTTTTTTCCCTTGCAAAGGTTGCTGTTTTTTTCTGAAATCCTAAATGTGGAAAATTTTGTTCTGGCTGACAACAGTCTTTAAAGTTATAAGAGATTTCAGATTTGGAAATATTAAAATCCCATGCTAGATGATACGGTTTTAAAAGAAGTATGCTTCTTATACACATAATAGGCCAGAATAACAAATAATAAGTACTCTGTTACCAATCACCAATTTTACTCTGTTTATGGACGAATTCCTGATGAAATATGTGCAGTGAATAAACCTTTGATGCAAAGGACCACTTACAGGAAATATTTTCATTAAGTTCTGGTTAAAAACTGGTGAATATTGGGAATATTGTTATGCAGTTTCCATGAAGTTATGAATTTTTTTCCTTAGACGTTTATTTGGTATCCTTGTGAACTACATGTGAAAATGAGAATTAGTGAGATTGTTTGTCACTCAAAACAATCCTTTGCAGAAACTTAAAAAATTGTATTTCAAATGGGTCCACAGTACAGAAGAGAAATGCTTGGAATTAGGGTAGACTTCAGCTTCAGACTGATACCTTTTATTTAGGTGTTCACATGTCAGCTGATGTCTGAAGTTTTAAGCCAACAGAGGTCTAATAATACAGTCACTGATCACATCTAAATTTAGATGGGATCCCATCTAAAATTTTCAAGAATTATCACATGTTGTAGGAAGACACTAAAGGCAGCTGAAACCAAAAGTGAATGTTAGGTCCTGTTCTGAAAAATGTATTAAGTTAGAATTCTCAGATGATCTTGGGTGAACTCCATTTTATTATGGAATAGAAAAAAATTTAGGAAAAAGGAACAGTATTCCAGGCTAGTCTGCTTCGGAGAAAATGGCTTCATTAGTATCTGGTTACTGTTTTTATCCTGTGTGGATGCAAAAAACATACTAAATGGTTCACCAGTATCCCAAATCTTCATACCAGAGGTCTTCAGCTGCAGCTCTGAAGTGTCTCTGTTCTACCATGCAATTGCTTCTGTTCACTTATTTGTCCGTTTTAACAAATGGATACACTTCTGGCACTTTAAAAGGCTATTCTAGAACTTCATTCCTTTGCTTGTTAATTAAAGGAATTTTAATCAGTACTCCCTCATAATCTTTTTTTCTAATCAAAGCTAAAGTTGTTTACTACAATTTAAGTGTTTTGGTTTCATGTTGCTTTTTAAGTCATATTATTTTCTCTGTATTTGCTTCGTCTCCCTTGCTATTTTGTATGGGGAGGCAGCAGTGGCAATTCCACCTCTCAGATTTTCTTTTTAAAGGCAAAAATAACCCTTCTCTAGTCATCTCATGAATGGCTTCACAGTCATCTTAGGAGCTCTTCTCAGACTCTCCTCCCATTGAAGCTAACATCTTTTTGTTATCACTGCCCAGAACTCCACACATTACATTGTAAATTACATGACTTTGCATGTAAAAGAGTGTGTTTTACCTTTTGTCTTATTCTGATATTGCAAATCATCTGATCCCTGTTTAGTGATGTGGATCTTACATATACTGACAGTACTTCCTAGATTATATCTACAAATGCAGATACCAGCTCTTTTCACCAGGGTCACAAAACGATGTTTTTAATTTGATTGATTCTAGTGTGCATCCTAGAGTAACAGCTTTTCACATTCTTGTAAAAGTTCCAGTAAAAAAACTTAAGTTAAAAACAACTCTGTGGGTAAGATGAAATTAGTGCTTGCAGCAAAGACTGTTGGAAACTGATGTCCTTTAAGGGGAATCATAGTGCAGTCTGCGAAAGTTTCCTCAGGTACAATTAGTTGTCATAAAACAAAAGTTATCAAGAAGTTAGTAAGCTGAACTTCCAAAGGTGCACCTTTTCTGATGAGACCACCAGCAGCAGCATCATGTCTAAGACAGATACTCAGGAGGAAGTGAACTCAGGTTGTTACACTTGGTTAATAAAATTGTTTTGGACTCTAGTTGTTCGAGTGAGATTTGTACCAGTAACCCAGAGATAGCTTACTGGACAACTGTACTTTCACATTTTAAGTTTCTGCTATCAAATGGGTAACAGTGATTTGGAAATGTTTTAGTGGTAGGGTAACAGTGTGAATTGGTGTAGTTTAATTAGTTTTACAGCTTTGGGGCTTGTAAGAGATACAGGAGTGCTGGAGCAGTTCAGCAAAATAATTCTGTAATAACTTGTGAATAGTTATACATCTGTACAGGGAAAGTTTATATTTTTCAACTGAAGGCAGAATATATGAGTTTTCAGTTTCTAAAAAGTTTCATTGATCTGGCATAAGAACATGCATTTATATCTAGAGCAAATAAATGTAAGGAAGAACTTGTCTTCACAGCATTGCTTTGTTTTACAGCAGCAAATACAGGGTGCAAGCTGCAATTGTGTTAGTTCCTGTTATTCCATATTATAGATTGTTTACCCTCCTTTGAAGAAATAGCACAGTCTTTCCTAATAGAGACCTTTCTGATATTTTGAGTTGAAAGCCACTGGACAGTTCTGTCTTTGATAGTTACTGTACCTAAAAAAAAGGCTTCTAATCTTGCCCCTGTAAATACGCAGTGTTTGCTCCAAGTATGCAATCATTTCTTCAAGCTGCTAGACCAGGAAAGGGTTACTAACTACATTTTCTTAACTGATGTGAAAGTGCTCTACCAATGTAATTTACAGGGGAGAGGCATGTCATAGCTAGTGGAGGAGGACATTTTAATCACTTTAATCGTGTTACATGTAGAGTTAATGATTCCCTTTGAGTGTATTTAAAAAAAGTCATATACTGCTACTTTTGTACGTGATTAGTGTTGTGCTTTTGCATATATTTTACAATATAATAAATCTGGATGCAGTGGTATGGCATACATACTCACTTTAGTAACTTATAAATTGTCCTTAAAAATAGGCGATTGTTCTTTTGTTTCTAAAGCAGTGTGCAATTTCTCACATTTTGTAGCTGATTTGAGGGAAGATACAAGCAGCACAATCAGCAGCTGGGTGCTTGTGGGTAAAGGTTGAATTCCTACACTAATTTATTGGATAAAATTTCAGTGGCTTTCGTGAGAGACTGAATAATGTTATAAATTGTCTTTGTGTATCAGTGCAGTGTATCACTGAACACGTTTTCTGTAGACATCTAGTCTTCATGACTTGCTTTGCTAGACAGAAGAATTATATTTGAAACTTGTTTTACTATGCAGTTTCCCTTTCTGTATGTAAATCTCCCCCAGGACTTCTGTGTTTTTGAAGAACAGAGAAGTTCTGCAGGGAATAATGCATTTTCTATTGTGTGTCTGATCTGCTTGGTCTAGCTTTGGTGTGTGTACAGCAGTCAGTACTGAAATGTTTTGGTTTTCTTTCTTTAATTTTTGGTTATGCATGTCATTTAGTGATGTCCTTACATATATTGACAGTACTTCCTAGAATTACATCTACAAATGCAGATACCAGCTCTTTTCACTAGGGTCACAAAACAATATCTTAAATTTGATTGATTCCAGAGTGCATCCTAGAGTAGTAACTTTTCACATCCTTGTAAAAGCTCCAGTAAAATTGTCTAAGTTAAAAACAATTCTGTTTTTAACACATTTGGTTACGAAAATCCTTTCACAAGATAAACATCTGGACTAATAATCCTTAAAAAGTACAGAAATCATACAAACTGGTGGCTTTCCTTAAAAGAACAACTTCATACTTTTATGGCGGGAGAAGGGGGAAATAATACTAATGGCATGTGTGGAGAGAAGTTCTCTGCTGCTGACTGCTGCTGTTAGTGAACTATTTGGCAATAATATTTGGTTGACAGTATTTTTCCTTGGAGAAATTAATGTTATCACACAATAGCAGAGATCCTTATCATCATAGAATAATTATTTTTGTCCTTGGTGATATTCTTCAGTGTTTTTGATGCTATATCTGAAATCCATGATGTCCGTATTTGCTTTGGGCCTCTACTTATGACTTGCAAACAAAATTCAGGAACAGAGACCCAGGTTGTTAGGACTCTGTGGTTGTAGACCATAGAAAGTGTGAAAGTGACTGACCTGCAAGGTTTTGAAATAACTGGATAAAGATTTCAGGTGGACAGCAATTCTGCATTTGGTACAGTTTGCCAGAGACAGTAATGTGACCAGCTTGATTCAAATAAGTTGTACTGCCAAAAGCCTTCTATTAAGCTTCCACAGAGAATTATGCTTCATGACCAGCAGGCAGCTCTAATTTTGAAATCATGGTAAATATTATGTTTCATTTTCCAGCAAAGACTGTTTTCACAATGACCGTCAAACTTGCTTTTCCTGGCTGTCTTGTTCTATAAAGTATTTTTTGTCCATCCCTGAAATAGAATTTTAAAAATTGTAGCAACTAAGTTTGTCAAAAACAATCCTTTTTTTTTTTTTTTTGATCTTAACTCTCATTTGGGATGAAAAGTTGAGTAGTTTTGAGTCTGTATTTGCTTCTCTTCTAAGGATAATTGGAATTTAATTTGTCCCTTCAGAAAAGGAATGAATTTCAGGTAATCCATGTCAGTATCATTCTGCTTTTCTAAGGTGATATAGGTAGATTTTGAAGGATGTTATATGCATTATCAATTCTTGCTCTTCCATAAGAGTGCAGACATCTCAGATTGTGCCATGTTGTTTCATGGTTTTGCTGTCTTGCTTCTACATTTCCAGTGGAACTCAGCTTTTTATCTGGCATTTGACAGTGCAAGGGAGAGACATGAGGTGGTTAGGGCATGGTAATGTCTTTCTAAGTGGATCTTGGAACTGTATGGCTGTAAAATGGGGGCCAGAAAGTACAAAAACTCTTCAGTTGTTACTACTGATTTTTTCTTGTAACTGTTTGCTGTATCAACATGTTTTCTAAAACATTGGAAAGAATTTATTTTAACTCAAGGTTAGTATTTGAATTTTGCACATGCCAATAAAAGTATGTTTTATTCCCTAGCATTTCATCAGATAGCATGACAGTTTCCATTACATTTTTGTCAATGTATTTAAGAAACTATTTGAAAAAAAAAAAAATTACTTTCAGGAATAAGATACATTTATTTTAGAATGACCTGATGGATATATATCTCTTGAAAACCTCTTCTGTATGATTGAAAAGTATGGTAGATTAAAACCTGCGAAGCATTAGACTGTGTTTTAGGGTCTTGGTATCCTGTATCAGGCAATACAAGGCAGTGTATATGTCTAACAAGCATGTTTTGTTTTATAAATAAAAAAAAATAAATTTAAGAACATTTTAAAATCAGTCATGCAATGGAAATTTAGATGTTTCCATTGTATAAATGAAACAACTGTTACTGTTCTGCATTCATCATTTTCTGCATTGTGTTGTTTCTTGTCCTTTGTTCTTGATTGCTAGGAAAGTTCTGGGCAATGTTAGGAAAGTTTGTTTTCGTTAAATGAACTGCACTAGGGGTTATAATCTGAAGTACTGAAGTCAGTGAGATAATAAGCATTGAGTACTTTATAGTAGCAGGGTAACTTGGATGTGATTATTGATAATATATGGCTCGCAATCTTCTCCTTTTGAGGAGAAAACAAAAATGTGAATATTACAGTATATTCATTTATATTATCAAACAGGATGCAGCATTAATTTTAGAATTCCATATGGTTTTGTATATTCTTTTGGTTTGTTGGTCTGATAATATTAATGCTTGATTTCACTTTTTGCCTAATTAAACGTGCAGCTTTGACAAATGACATTCTGCTTCTCACTGGCCAGCTCTCCTGACCTTGTCATTATTACTGATGAGTACATGTCGCTGCTTCAGGCAAAATAAGCAGTTGTCCATTTTAGGGACTTTATGATTTTGCTACTAAAGTCTTTTCTTCTTCCCAGAGCAGTAAAAACTGGAGGGCAGCAGTTGACTTGTGTGGGAGGCTTCTAACTGCCCATGGTCAAGGCTACAAAAAAAGTGGACAACCTGCTAACCATACAACAGATTCCTTACAGGTATGTTTGAAGATACACCCTTGTCACGGTTTTCCAACAATATTTACTGTGGCATTGTTTTTAACATTATCACACTTCTTTTCCTAATTATAACCCAAAAATTGAGCTTATTTAAGCATTGTTATAAGTCACTTTTTCTGTTTTCTTATGTAAAGTAGGTCTTCATTTAAAAGCAACTTTTTTTTAAGTAAAATTCAATTGATTGTATACTTTTAAAGTTAATTACGCTAGCAAAATTAATTGTTTTTTACTATTTTGAAAGACTCACTGTGTTGGAGTTCATAGAACTATCTAGACTGCAAACTTTGTAGTAAGATTTCAAATATAAAAATATGTTTCATGTTGATAAGAAAGTAAGAACCCAAATTAATAGAAATATTAAAAGTGGTTCAGATGTAACCCAGATGAGAATCCATGTTTTTGGCCCTAGTAACTATAAAGCTCGTGGAATTTCACCAAAATCATAAAGATTTTAAGAATAGCATAAAATTGGAAAAACAATTAAAATATCAGATTGATAATTCATACATGCTAACTCAGGTTAAAGAGAGATGTTCTAATTCTGAAGCAGGCTAATTTTTTAACTTCAGAATCTCAGTACCTTTGCAAACAATTAAACCATGAGTCCTCTGTGTTTTCTTTTAATGATCTGATGAAAAGTATTTTGTGAAACAGCATGTAAATATAAATCCCAATTCTTTTCAGTGAGTAACAGAGAAACTTTTTACTCAGCTTTTATCAGAAAAACTTAGAAAGTTGAAATTGTATTTGGATGTGGCTTGTGATTGAAGCTAATAACAGACTTTCCCCTTTTTTTTGTATGCATTAATTTTTAGCTGTGGTTTGTGAGACTAGCACTGCTGGTAAAACTGAATCTATTCCAAAATGCAGAAATGGAATTTGAACAATTTGGAAATTTAGACCAGCCTGATCTGTATTATGAATATTATCCTCACGTATACCCTGGACGAAAAGGTAAAATGCTTGATTTATAAAATGCTTTTTAGCTTTGCCATTTTTACCAGTCATTATAAAATACTAGTTGGATTCAGGTTTTTTTAAGCCTGAAGCATTGTTGAACTTTGGATTGTGTTGGTTTTGGTTTGTTTTTTTTTTTTTTCCCAGAAGAACATGATTGGTCACTACATTCAAGTAGTAACAAGGAGTAAAACAGTATAGGTAGGGAGTGTATTTCATGATGCTGCTACAGAGGAATGTTTTTGACAAGTAAATATAATAGTTTAGATTTATGCTATTTAAATTAAAACCCACCAAACTTAATAGTTCCTTTTAACCAGAAACAGACTATGGAAGGTGATGGGAGAGTTTATAGAAACAGAATCTACAAGCTTTTCCTCTTAAACTCAGCCAGGTACTACCAGTATGCTATTTTTAACACTTGTGTGCTCATGCAGGCAGGTGCTAGTGTAGGTGTTATTTCTTGGTTTCTGGGATTAAAACTAAGAAATTCAATTTGGAGCTAACTTAATAATTCTCCTTAATTTTGAAAATGGTTGAATGTAATATTATTTGCTTAATAATTGAAAGTAAATAAAAATCAGAAGTTTGCTATGTATCTCATTGTTGAAGAGGGAGAAAACACCACCAGCCTCAATTCTTTATAAGCAGTTTATCTCAAGTTACAGTTGCACTACTTCCCACTGCTCCAAATAGCCCATAGGTTAATTACATAGTTCCTCTACTCAGGTGTTCTAGTCCTCCAGAAGTCTAGGTTTGAAAAATTGCTGGTTTTAAGAGCAATTTTGCTCCTATTCAGGTTATTTTGAAATTTTATTTTTTCTAAATCTGTTACTTAGAAAAAAATAACTCTCTGATGCAAGTACACTGTTGAGTGTTCTTAATGTTCTTCAGCTTTTGTGTTTGAACAGTGTATAATAAAATGTTTGTAAGAAACAGTTGTTACAGGCAGTGTCACTCTCTGAAAATTGTAGTCCATTTTACATGAGATGCTGGCAGTCTTGATGGGGTAACCTGGAAGATACTGAGATTCAGCGTTTACTGAGGAAGGGAAGTTGGTGTCAGAAAGTGCAGAATTTTTTGCAGAAGATTATTTCATCTCTTGAGTGATGCAGAGGATCACTTGTAGCTCAGCAAGGCCAGTGTGGACTGCCTAAAACAAATCCCTCTGGCCTTACTCATTGTCTTTCAGGCAATCACAGGCAATCCACTGAGAAGGAACTGTGTCATTTTTAAGTGAGAGAGGTCTTGGTCATCAGGTTGGACAGCTTCTTGAGTCTGTTTTTCTTTGGGCAGCTCTGCACTTGATGCAGTGCTGCACAGAATTAGTCTTCCCCAGGATATATATATGTTTCCACATCTTTTTCAATATTAAAAATAAGTTGTTCTTGTTGAAGAAAAATCCTTGCAGATATGTCAATATTTGAGGCACTTGAGTCCTTGTACCACAGATCATACAAGTAGCACCAGTTCTGGACAATCTGGCCGGCTATTGCAGGCACCTGTTCTGGCACTGAGCTTTGGATCCAAACTGTTATCGCAGCAACTACTCAACCGCTACAGCTGTTTAATACAAATTATGAGGGTATCGATGGTAGAGAAAGGTGAACATAAGGAAAATACTCTATTTCATGATTATATGCTTCAGTTCATTTTTAACAGTTGAACATACCAACCAGGACCATAATCTGATCATTTGTAAGGAAAATAGGATCAAGGTTGTTTGGAGCTGACCTGCTTAGTTGTAGATCTCTTATAAAAATACAACATAATAAAGATGTGGGGAACAGCTATCAAACCTTCCTTATGTAGTTTTGATGAGACAGAGAAATTCTCTTTGCAGGGATGTAGGAGAAAACAAGCAATTCTTTTCTGGCTAGCATTAAACCACGCTATGCTGGATTATGGATAAAGAAATTTAGTATACATGCATCGTTAACTGGCTAATTTAAATAATAAAATAGAGATAAATCATTAATACATTTTGGTTGAAATTATTAGTATGAGTACACAATCCACTGCTGTATGGTAATTTTGCATATCATTTTATTGTGTAACAAGCATAACAGAAAGGGTTTTGTTTCAGCATTTTAATTTTGATTCATGGTATATAAATGGAGTAAGCACTTAAAAGTCAATTTAAGAAACGAGAGTCTAGATATAAATAATGTACACATTAATTCTAATACATACAACATTTTACATAATTTCTTTGTATTCAAAACAGTCTTATTAAAAAATATAATAAGTTAGAAAGTTTCCTGGGTTTTATGTTTGAAGTAGGGAAAGTTCTGAACTTCTTACAGTAGTGAGAATAGTCCCTCATCCATTAACCTTTCAGAAATATACCTCAAAGAATATAAGTTTCAAGTAACTGTATGAGGAGTGGAAGGTATTTTTTCCATTAATTTAACTTAACATGGTCCTCTTAATTTCCCTCTGAAGCTCTCTTAAAGCTCTTTTGGCTCTGCTACTAATCTGTGGTTCATCCTCATATTTTGTATGGCATTTGCAGCCATGCTATGCATTGGATCCCATTACTGTTGTCTTCATCATGGCTGTAAGACCTAGTGTTTCTGAAATCTTCAGTTCCTCGTTTCTATGGCTCTTTCTTCAGTCATCTCCTTTGCCTGTAGGTGTGCAGCCTCTTGCGGGGTGTAATCTGCTGAGATCTTTGTGTCAGCCAGTGATTTAAGTCAAGTCACTCTTGGATCATTCCTGTTTGATACAGGGCAGAGAGCAAACAATTCTCATTTTCTAGTAAAATCTTAAAGATTATTCAGTTATAGATTTATTTCTTCTAATTTCATCTGTGTAAAGCTAAAAAGTCTGATTTTTGGTTTTCAGGATTTTTTTAGGGTTTTGACTTTACATTGACACAGTCTGACCGCTTCTATTCATAACATTTGTTTCTGTGTTTCTCGTGATATTTAATGAACTCTCATATGATAGATTTCCTAACCTGACATAGCCTTTCCATTGGTAATGCTTAAGTGTTTCTGAACGAGTGAGAGCCAACAATTGAAATGGAACATTAAAATGCTATTTCATGCTTTTATGAGATAGTTTGGTCTTGTTTTTGGTTAGTAGACCAATAAGTTACAGAAAAGTTAATGTAACCGAAATCAGTGTTCTAAAGTTACAAAACTTGAGAACAATGTCTTTTGTATTACAAAGACAAGAAACTGTGTGTAAGTAAATTGGTCTTTTCTTCCCCTGACCAGAAGTTTATATAACATGGGATGTTATTTTTTTTTCTTTTCTTTTCGTTCTCCTTGTGAAGATGGAGCATCATCTGTATACCTCTGAGTGAAAACAGTCTGTTTTCTCTAGTGGAAAGTGCCTAAATGAGGAACATGCCATTAAATATCTAGCTGTATGCACTCTAGAAACTGATTTCATACTGTACACCTTCCCATGAACTGTGCTACTAATTGTAGCACAAGTTTTTTTGAAGTGTGTCTGTGTTGTGACTGGGAATACAGTAGTGTGTGCTGCAATAGGCTCCACTTTTAGATGGATAATGATGGTTTAAAAAAATAATAGATAATGTATAATATATATATATTTCTGTCAAAATGGTGTGACTCTAGGCATTACAACTCCTGCTTTAGCATATTTTACTAGGTCTATATTACTTTTATGACTTTACTAATACCCACTGTAGCTAAAAGTTTTACCAGAAATACATGAAAAATGAATAGAAAAAATAGTTGTCTGAGATTCCACTTCTGTGCATCCTTATTTACTGAAGTAGTGCTCTTACTTGGTTTCTTTTATTCAGTTTTGAAGTTTAGATCCACCTAAAGGAATTGTATCATATGTGGTCTAGAACTATCATTGAATCCCATGGTGTAAACAAGTTTTCAGTGCTGATATCTAAGATGAACTGTAATAAATTATTATTATTACAATTAGTAATTACAAAATTAATAGATATAAAAATATATATATACTGCTTATAAAATAGCAAAATATGTAATGAGAAACTTGTTTTATGTCTAACACAGAGACACTGTTAACAAGGAAACACACAGAATATTTCTCTAATACCCACAAACAACATTTTACAGTCACCTGCACTGTGTGTAATGCAGAGGGCTGTGTACACCTCCAAAGTCTACCTGCTCTCAGAAGCTTGGGCCTGTTTTTGAATGTCAGCCTATGCCATAAGTAAGGACAGACTTGGATTGGGGAAATTATCTCCTGTATGTGAGGCCTCTACAGTGATGTTTGGCCATTTTGAGTTTTCAGTCTTCCTTTCCTCTTCTCTCCTACTTGTCTATGGTAGTAGGAGACAGGCTGGCTGAAGCTTTCTTTCTTTTTTTTAATTCATGGGTTTTGATGATGGTATAAATGAAATACCCTTTTTTTCTCGCCTCATGAACTTTTGGTTAGTGGGAGAACTGTAGCAGTATGGGAAATGATGTGGGAAAGAAAGAAAGAATGATAATTATGGTAGGTGGAGAGACAAAAGGGAGTAATCAATGTAAAAACAAAGATGAGAGGAGAAATGCACAGACTAAAGAAACTATGGCATACAGAGTGCTCCTGTCCATTAATAAATTTCGCAGGAAAGCAGAAGGGAAAAAAATACTCCAGTCATTGTTACATGTGGCACTAGTTTTCTCATGTGTTACTACAAATGCTGCCTGAAGTTAACGCTCCCATGTCAGACTGACTCAGTCGTGACAGTTACTTGGGAGAGTTCTTCATTCAGGCTCATGTCGGCAGTAAAAAAGCATATTAAAGTCTCTGCTGGAACTGGTCTGTCCATTGTTTTCTTTACGTTATTGTGTATCTCTCTGTCATGTCTTTAAATACGCTCTTTGTTCTGTTGCTTCAGAGCTACCTTCTGCCTGTGAAATCAGCTAATATGACTTGGATAAATACCACTCAAGTGTTGTGGTTCCAGTTGGTTATTCAGACTACTCAGACGTGCCAATACAGATTTTTCTGAAACAAAAGAGATGTTTTAGTTAAGAAATGTGTGTATAATTTTAAGGGAGTGGAGTGCTCCTGAAATACTTAGTTGTGCTTTCTTTACCAAGGCAACATAGTCTCACTGTAGACAGCACCAGCTTTATATAGCAGTTCTTAACACTGTGAGCAAGTAATTGATTTCTAAATTCTGCCTTACTACAGTTACCAGTAGGTAAGAATTAGGGTGATCTCTTTGTGGCAGGGCAGTCATTGTATGGTTTTCCTGCATTCTTTCTCGTAATTTTTCTTGTTTCAGTGCAAGTAACTCCAAATTACTTAAAAAGAATTTTTGAAACCTCTCAAAACCAGATCTTGATTCAGAATATCTGTGTTCTTAGGTCACATGCAGTTAAATTGTAAGGAATATGCAAGTATGCAATTTCAGATAAAATTTTCAAAACATTTTCTTTAAATGATTGCAAACGTTTAGGCTCCTATATCTTTAGTCTCTGAATTGAAAGTAGTAAACAAAAACTTGGAAAGTAGTCTGTTGAACCTGGATTTTTAAGTGTACTTCTAATTGATAGTCAGCGAGGCTAAGATTCAAAATCACTAAATTGTCCCTCTTAAAATTCTTACCAATTATACAAATACACTGTTGGTAAATATGTGCATATAAAGGCAAGAATATACATCTTAGTATGTATATGTATGTATAAAGCAGAACATTTTTCTGAAATCAGATTTTCTGTGTTTCTCTTTTATGCAGTGAAGGGAGGATGTTTCTTTTTTGGTTTGCTTTGTTAATTTTTTTGGGTTTTCTTATTGTCGTAAGATGCCACATTATACTTTTAGTAACTGGTAATCTGTGCTTCTGCTGCCCTTTGATTTGTTGAATAAGGTGTAGAAGTCAGATCAGAGAGTATTTCTGATTGCTGGTTTTGCAACAAGAAAATACAAAGATACAATGGCTGGCCACTGGAATCCTCTCTTTTCTGCCCAAAAAGGGCTGCAGATGAGGGCTGTAGTTTGAATTTGATTGACACGAGGTGATGTTTGTGTTTTGACAGTTATGAAAATGTGCAGCTGTTCATAAAGAAATAGAAATTGAAATCTGTGGTCTTAGAAAATTAACCTGATCTTTCCATTTATTCCATCTGTTCCCATGCTTTGGGAATATTTTCCTTTCAGCAGACCATTTTTACTTTTTAGTTTTGCCTTTTGTATGCTCATAATACATATACAGTTGAGATTAATTCATGCAAAAGTGACAATCAGAAATCATATTATTTGAAAAAAAATCTTCAGTATATTTATAAGTGATTGCTAAGAAAATTGTCTTAAATTTAAACCATTTTCCGTTATAATTTTTTATAGATTATTATTAAACCCCTGAAGAGGATCAACAGAGGTCAACCGTAAAACATCAAGCTAGAATAAGACCTATTTAACTTAAAAATAAAGTTTCAATACATAGCAGTAATTGTAGGGTATTGCCTTTTTTTTAAAAATTATCTAAGCTTAGCTGACGTGGTTTTACTGTGTAAAAGGGCATTACTGTAGAAATCTGAAGCATGAGGAAGAGAGCAAAATGCATTCTCCTGTGCTCCTAAGTAAATATTTTAATTACAGGATGTGCTATGTTTCCAGTATTTCCTTGACATGTTGCCCTTTTAAATTCAGTACTGAGTGAAATTTAATAGAGTATGTGGGTTTAATTCCAAACAGTTTTGCAAAAGACATCATGTAGTAAGTTCAGTGTTTGTGTAAAATTTTCTTAACCCTAGTAGGATACCACAGGAATATATATATGGCTGCTTATATAGGAACCTCTTACAGAGAAACACGTCTTACCCTGTGTGGTTTAAGTATGTGGCCTAACAGTAAGTGAATAGGTGAAACCTTTCAGACATTATAATGTAATTCTTAGTCTAACAAGCACACTTATTTCTGTTCCAGCTTAATGTAGTCAATCTCACTTTTTTGTTTTGTTTTTTCTTCCCCTAATGTAACTGTGTTCATTGAGGGAAGTATAGTTTTTTTCCCTGCTAATCTGTTTTTTTCTTTAAACTTTGTACTCCAAATTCTACAACCTGTCTTTCAGACTTTCCTAACACTATTATTGATGCAGTAGTGTCATCAACAGATGTCATTTACCTCCTCCCAATTATTTTCATGTTAACCTAGGTGAAAACTGTGATGTTTTCTAAAATCTCAGACATACCTTTTTTAAGGCTCAACACTTGTCAGTTTTTACACAGCTGTTAATCAGGAGTTACCGAATTATCTTCGTGAACAGATCTCTTCACATGCATTTTCTATTACTGCCATATATTTCTTTTTGAAAAGTATATGTAAAATGTATTAGCACTTTATGTAAGTAGCACTTACTGAAAACTGTACCAAATCTAAATAGATTTATGGCCATTTTTTTCACCAGAAAGTCAGTTTATTAATGAAGGAAATGATTTAGATATATTATCCATACCTCACATCTTTTAACTGAAGAGGAGTTTACTTGGAGACAGAAACATATCTGGAAAAATGTATTTAACCAAAAATCTCAAGAGTTTTATGTTTCATAAGTACACTACTTAAGGCCTGTATTTGAATGAGTGGCTTGAATAAGTGCTGCAGGCTTTTTATAGCCATTTGCTCATTGGATTTGACCAGAAGTTACACAATGCTGTTTACATGGACTGGTAAGAAAGCTTTACCAGTGCTTAAAGGTCATTTCTTTTCTCTGCTGCTTTCCATTCCCATACATGCCACATTTGTATGAAAGCACGTGTATAGTTTTGCACTTTCTTAAAAAACAAACAAAACTCCTATTCAGAAAGATTCCAAGTAAACTGAGGAAGAGACCAAAAACAATATAACAGTATTTCTGATATTTTAAATAAATTTAGCAGCCTCTTTAATAAGCAGTAAATAACAAAAATCCACTGGATGGATTTGCTGGATGTTTACAGTAAAATTTCTTCTATTTGTCATGAATTTCAAGAAGAAATAGAAGAAACAGATGCTAGAGTTTTAGATCCTCCTGTGTGAAATTATAATATAAATTGTTGTTTGACAAGTCTTTCCACTGACTGGCCTTATATCCTGGGCCAACTTCCTTCTGGTTTTGTTTGAGAGATCTGTCATCAGACTTGATATAACACTGAGGACCACACTGGAATGCTTTTTGGTCACAAACTGTGAAGGAAATACTAAGTGGTTGAGAAATAATACATCAATACAGTGTATTTTGAAGTAATATAGTTCTGAGTGCCTGTTACAAGTGAGGTCTTAGTTGTGATAGGAAATAAATCAGATTCTTATGGAGTCTGAGTTGAACTGGAGTCACATTCATCATTCCGACATCCTCTGACACCACTTCTGGTGATGTAATGGGTTATTCTTTCCCCCAGCATGGATTGTAGTAGCGTGGCTTCATTCAGCAATACAGAAGATCAACAGTTTGCAAAATATGCAATCCCAAAAAAATGTTTTACAAAACATTATATAAATCTTATAAAAATTGATAACATGAGATGTTTCTTCTGTGCTCCATTAAATACTTGTCATATACCTGTATGTTGACCTGTTCTGGTACCAATTCAGATTTTCTGTACGACTGTTCATTGAGTTGACCTTTTGCTGCATTTTACAAGAGAATGTAATGATACTTGTTCAGAATTGACAGCGCTGCAATAGTCATTAACCAAAATGTTGCTAAAACTGTAGATTCCTTTGGTTTTACAAAAGTTTTCCTTTTTTTTTTTACCTTTGTCTCAGTAATCCCATTGAGCACATGTACTGGTTTAAAGGTAAACCAGCAGGAGAAATGAAACCAACTCCATAAAAGATTGCAAGTCAGAATTACAATTTAATAAAAAGATCGCAACAAGTACAATGATGCAGAGGAAAAATCTGTTTGACCCACAAAAAACAGATGTACAACCCACCACATTGGGGCATGAACAAAATGGAGTTTGCCAGCCCCTGTGACGAGCACCACATGGCTCCCGCCTGCCCCAAGTACAAAGTAAAAGCAAAGAGAAAACCTGTTGCTGAGGATGATGTCTGCAGGTTGGTCAAGAGTGGCAGCTGCAGTCCTGTTGAGGTCCTGGTCCTGGTCCTCCTCCGGATCCCACAAATGGTCCCAGAAGTCCCAAACCCCCAAGGTTATATATGCTTGGGCTCAGAGGGGAGTGCCCAATACCTCCTCCAGGATGAAGAGTTTCACAATGGGTGATTTACTACACTATGAGTCATGGGGTACTCCTTGATGGCCCATTAGCAGACAGGACTTGTCAGGCTGGGTGTGAAGGTGCAAAGGGCTCCCCAGAGGGGAGTTACCACACCTGAGTCATTGGTGTGAAGACAGGAAAACTTCCTTATCTCACAGAGTTCCTAAACACCCAGCTTGTACCCTGAGGGGTCAGGTGTGCCCTGGGCAGCTGCTGCAAATGATCAATTGTTAGCAGTCCATGAGAAAATGACATAGAG
>JAWWTY010000106.1:98013912-98046232 GCA_035222235.1 Margarornis squamiger
TTCCAAATTTAAGGAGAGGGATTATTTTTATTTCCTGGCCAACATTTATATCTTAGTTTTTCTCTCAAACTAAGACAGTAACATACAATGATCTGCTGTTGGGTTTTTGGTTTGGTTTACTGCTTTGCAGGTTTTCTTTAACCCCTTTCTGCCAGTGCTAAGAAGCCTCATCCCACGGGGCTATGGAATTGCCAGACTAGGTTCTGTTCAGTTTGTATCACAGACTGAAGACATCTGGCCTTCCTGCTTTGCAGTCCTTTTTTTGAGAACTGTAGCTGGTGCTGTCTAATTGTTAACAGGAAACCTAGATGTCTCCAGTGCAGTAATCAAGATCTAATTTTTTGTCACCTAAGTCCTAAAAATTAATGTGTTTACTAAACTATGGATGTGCAAAAAAAGGAGATGTTTAAAGTGGAATAATAAAGGAAAGTTATTTAACTATGTCCAGGTTTTACACACACCCACAAGGAAAAAAAAAAGGAAATGTGTCATAAAGTATTTGCTCCTGGTTTGCAGCATCCTCTCCATTAGTAGCACTAGTGATGTGTGGTCAAAGGGGAATTTCTAAAACAAAGGTAGGGGTAATTAATGATTTTAAGGCACAGTGGATGAAATACTGGATTCAGTGTTGGACCCCACATTATACCCCCTTTTTACAAACATAATTTGAGTATATTCTTAGGTTGGGTTTTTTTTGTTTATTGTTGGAGAGGATTGAAGGAGTTTTCTTTTTTAAGAAGGGGAGTAGACATTTCACCCCCCGTTCTGAGTTGTAATTTCATCGCTTCTTATTTGTAATGACATTTTTGTGTCTTGAAAGAATTATCTTTGTAGCTTGCCAGGCTTTCATCAGAGACTACATTAATGATACAAATGAGTAGTCTCAGTTCTCACAATTTCACTGAAATAGCCTCTTCTTCCTTCCCTCCCACCCCCTTCAAATCATTACAGTGACCTTGACAGCTGATTGACTGAGACACATTTCTTTTTCTCATGTACTAAATTAATAGTCCTAATGTTTATTTTTGAGGATTAGAGGAATATTTCTGGCGTTGATCTAGGGTACTCTAACACGAGACAAAATAAGGATCTGTGTGAACCATTCTCTTATAACATCAGGAGTCTACAAAGTGAGAGGGAGAAATCTGCTGCTGCTGCTTTTAATGCCTGCAAGCTCCAGGAGCATGGGGAAAGCAGACAGGCTTGGCAGATTTTTTCCAGCATATCTCTAAGCCAGAGGCAAGCACAAACACTCCCAGACTCAGACATTTCTCACTCTGAATGTTTTGGCTCTGAAATTACATTCTAGCTATGTTTATTTTTTTAATTTATCACATTTTATTCTGTAGATTATGTGTTTTTAAACTGATGCCCATTATCACTTGGATCCTTTTATGCACCTTTTGTTCTGATGTTGGAAAATGCATGGCTTATTTCGGTGTTTAATATTTGGCCTGAGCTGAAAGCTGAGTGGCTGTCTATTGCTCTGCATTGTTGCATTGTGTTTGGTACCCAGAGGTGCTTGAGCAATTCCCTCAGACAAATGCAGAATTCTCTGATGCTGCAGCATGGCTGAGAATTAAAAATTCTAGGCTAAAATCCATGGTGTTATCGAAGGGGACCTTGCAAAATTGTAATTCATGGGACCAATAATTGATGGCAAGGAAGAACCTCTAATTTATTTGTGCAAATTCACAAGCTGCTCTTATTTTGCAGCCTCTGTTCAGCTGTGGAGGTCACGTCTGGGCCGGGTGATGTACTCCATGGCAAACTGTCTGCTAATGATGAAGGTACGTGGGTGGCAGAACTGCAGAGGTACCGTATATTCCAGAATAGAATGTCAGAGAAAGTACAAGTGAATTACTGGTGCAGAGATAAGGGAAGACTACCTGACAGTACATTAAGGTTTTGCTTAGTGAAGAATTAATTAGACTTAATAATGTCTTATTTAATAGATAGCTATTTGCAGTAATGTTCTTTGGGAACATATCTGTACTTATTTCTCCCCAAATCATCCTAGAGAACATGCAATAACAATACAGAATTTGCATTTTTAAATTGAATTTTTCAAACACTTAACTAAATGCTCTTATTAAAAGCAATTACGTGCTTTGTCTTTTTCAAACTGTGTAGTAGGAATGTCGCTCTTTTTGTGAGAATTAATAACTGTAGCCTTTGTATCCGATGTAGATCCAGAACATCTGAGTACATCCTCCCTTGTCAACCAAAATCAGTTGTAATATATCTTCTTTCAAGTTTAAATCCTCGGTAGTAGGTAGGGGTGGAAGAGAAAGGAATAAAAGCAAAAGTTACTAGCTTCCACAATTGGGTTTTTTCCCTTGATTCCTCTTTACTTTTTTAACCGATTTTACTCTATTTGGTGCGACACTCATAGCTTCTCCTTGTATTCAGGAAGTACAAATAAAACTTCTGCCAATCACCTCGTGGTCAGGGAAGCGGGGATATGGCTGTTCTTATCCTGAGCTTAACTGTACTTCACAAATCAATTAGCAGCAACAGCCTCAGAGCAGGGCTGTCAGCAGTATAATCTTCACAGCCCAAGATTTGCACTCCTGGCTCCCTGCTCTTTGCTTGTCCAAGGTCATGCCAGACCTGATAGTTTGATGTTTACTAAGCTACTTCCCAAACAGGGCTCTGTTCTTAATATTGCAATACCTTGAAAAATAAACTTTTTTTTTTTTTTAAATAAGAACCATTTATCCAGCTTTACATGAAATGGAATATCCTTCTTATGAGAACTAGTGAAAATGTGCATTTGCTTTCATAATTATATTGTGATAAGAACTTTTCTGTCTTGAATAGAAATAATTGGCCATTATACCATGAGGTGCTTTTGAGAATTAGTAAACATTTGTGTTTTGAAGTAGGTACATGACATAGGCTTATTTTTTTAAAGAACTTTCTTTTTCAAAAAACAAGTGAAGAAAAGCATGACTTGCCATTCCAAGCAAAGTAGAATTAATAAATAAGAAAATGTTGGTATATATCTATTCAAGAAGTTCACTTTACTTTTTGCTGTGAATTGTTTTTAACTCTTTCACTGTGTTTTCTTCTCATGTACACACAAATCCACATGCATGGACAGTTCTCACCTTCCTCTGATTTAGTCTTGTTAGCGCTATTTTCTTCAAGTAATAGAAATCTTATTTGTGAATACTGATTACCATCTTTTTGGAAATGATACTTCAGGAATACTGTGGCTAGGATACTACTTAAGGCCAGTTGTATTTAGCGCCTCACAGCCGTCAAGGTAGAAATTCATGGTTCCAGAGTAACTTCTGGATTACCCACAATTGCATGTTGCATTTCAGTGCCTTGGCTATAGAGTAGTTGTCAGTCTTTCAGTTTTCAGAAATATCTCTAGACCATTCTAACGTGCAGCAGTGCTGTAATCCTCTCCACCTTCCAGAGTATTCATCATGAAACTATTTCTTCAGATAATTTTTAAACACACTTTTCTAAGTTCTCCCATGAACAATTATATTAATTGAACAGAATTCCCCCTTTTTTTTGTTTTTTTTTCTGTTCTGTAATGTACTTTAAAACCTGCGTTGTTTTTATTCAAATATTTCAAGTGTGGTAATCAAGAAAAAAACGATTTTATTCTCCAAGTCAGCGCCATCTATTGCCATCTAGAGACCATTTACGATATTGCAACAGAGTTATGCTTGATCCCAAAGTACTGTTTGGTGTTGGAATACTTTGTGGTAGTAGTAGATTAATAATAATTTATTAAAGTAAAACTATGTGACATTGGTATGAAAAAAATTAAAACTTATTATCTTACTTTTGCTATCCTCTTTGGACAAAAAAACTGCAGTAGTATTTAATAAGGAACAATCTTGTCAGGATTGATGCTTGCAAATTAAAAAAAAAAAAAATACTTTGATTAGATGTTGGCCCTATAACTATTTAAACCTACTTTAATTACTCTCAACTCTAATTAGGCTTATTTCATGTCATATCTCTTCTGCATTACTTACCTGAATCACGGAGTTCTGTTTATGTAGCACAATCATTTCTGCCTTTTTAAATATGGCATCACTGGTTTCATAGTTAAGCATCTCATTAAATTATTGAGATGGTATATTATTTTGGAGGTAGTGAGTGAAGTACAAAAAAGTGGTTCACCCAAACTTGCGTAGCAGACCTGCAGTGGAGCAGGAAATCAGTCATATCTCCTTTATCATGGGACTATCCAAGGTACTGAATTGTGCCTGCTGTGTCCCTTTATCAGTGTGACCAGTGATAGTTCAGTAGCAGTTTAAGGCAGTCTTAATACACCATTTTTCCTGATAATCCCCCTTTCTTTGCACAGCCTTTCTTAAATGGATTCCGGCTTTCGTCCATGCACCACTATTGGACCTAACCAAATGACAAAGAAATGGTGGATCTCAGTCATATTAACTTATATCAAACAGCTTTCCTGTTTCCTTTGAACAAGGAGCAGCTTAAGAAAGGATGTGAATATACAGCGGGAATGGAAAGGGAGACCTTGTAATCCATCTCTAGAACTTCCATGTACAAGAACTGTGGGCTTAAATCACTATGAAAGCACATGCTGAATACAGCAGCATGAGGGAATATTCATTTAAAATGCAACTGATGATGTGCATTGCTTCATTTCAAGTCTAATTGCAAAATGTCTGTCACTTTACTAAATCACCATGGAAGTGTCTTGAAAACTTTTTAAGTTCTTTTCATCTGAGCTAAAATCACTTTTGACATTATCTTACCAAACTTTTACCTCTCTAAGGAATAAACACGTAAGTATTCTCCATATATATTATAAATGCACTCTAATTAAAGGCACATTTTGTGCTTTTTAGTTTTTTCAGTGTTGTCTTAGCTTTTGTAGAACTTGCCCTTCGTAAAACAAAAGCATTAGAATTGATTTTAATTTGGGTCTAATACAATTAAAACTGTACCAAGGAGGAAGTAACACCTTGTGCTAGTGACGCAAGGGACTGATGCCTGAGGACTTTGGTTCCTCTATGATTTAAAGGAGAAAGACTGCATGAATCATTATGTCGTTTGCCTAACTGTGCTGCAGTACAGCTCTTTGGATTCATAGCACTGAATCTCTGCTTTCATAACCCTTCCAAAGTGCACTAGATGGAGGGGAAGGATAAGTTATCCCTGTCCACTTTCCACAAAATGAAGTATTTATGAACTATACACTTTGTATAACTAAAGCTGATTTTTAGTCTAGGGTTTATTGAACCTACTGTCATTTATGCTTATTTCTAAATATAATTAATATTTTAAGTACTTATGGTGGTGATGAGGGAAACACAAAAATGTATAATGCAGTGACCATGAAGGGAAGTACAGTTATACAGCAGTGCATTAAAGGAAAAACATACACCTGCTATCATTTTTGTGCAAGTAGGTACAGTGACTTCCTAGAACTATTTTAGATTAGTATATGTAATATTAGCCCCAAATGTTCATAACACAAGAGATACTGAATTATAAAACAACAGGCTAACTCTCATTCATATCCTGAATTGTACAACTTCAGTCCTTCTTAAGGGATTGTTTTTATGGCAGTGTGGAAAATCTGAAGGCTCTTAATCTTTAGAAATTAAAGACCATGACAATACATCAGCCCTCTCTTTAAGTCTTAGGGTCACAAGCTGTAGTCATTGGGGTTTTTACTGGCAATACTTAATGTGTTTTACTCCTTACAACCAGACCTTGTATCAGTTAAGACTTCACTCCTCTGAGGCAGTGTGTATTTATCATTCTGTC
The DNA here is from genome assembly GCA_035222235.1 of Margarornis squamiger. NCBI lineage: Eukaryota > Metazoa > Chordata > Aves > Passeriformes > Furnariidae > Margarornis > Margarornis squamiger. The sequence continues at coordinate 98,019,688 of JAWWTY010000106.1, forward strand.
GGCTATTTTTGTTGTATTAAGTCACATTAGCAAAACTGTGAATGACAACAGTCTCTAGTAAGTGAGACTAAATATCACTTGTTTTATAATACGCTTCATCAGAAGCAACTGTCAGATGAGATGCCTCACCACAGGATAGTATCATGCTGTATCACATTGTAGGGTATTTGAGAAATCTCCTAATGCTTTCATGATAGTGTGACGAGAAGAGTACATGCATATAAAACTCACTGTGTTATCCTACGGTAACTACAAAATGAGCCTGTATTTAGAAGTGAGCCTGGATATTATGATAATGTTTTTCAGTTCCATCCTGGGGCCATCCTTGCCTATGCTTAGGGGTGGCTTTGGACATACATAATTTAGTTTCTTGTCATCTGCTGGAAGAAATGGGTCCCATTTCTGTGGTAGGTAGTGCAAGGCATGGAGTGGGTAAGCACAGATGTGATGTGCTAAACTGTTGTATGGAAACAGGGTGCAGTGTCCACCAGTACAGTGCATAGACTTCTAATGTTTATCTCTACTCTCGCATTTCAGGAGGTGTCATATTTATGGACTCCTAGTTATAATGCATATTGTTGGAGAGTCACTTGATAGGGAGTGCAAAAGAGGAGGGTTTCTGTGCCTGACTAGGCCAAGTCCATGAAGCCCCTGCAGCGTGGGCCTCTGAGACATGGCTGCTTGTCCCTACCAAGGCTGGCTGCTATGTACACTAGGGAGAATGTGGTGCTGTAATTGTGCAAACAGTGCCCACTTGTGCAGCTTCTTGTGACTGAGGCTTGCCTGCAGTCAGTTCTTGGTAAACGGTAAACTAAGCTGACAGAAGCACTTTTCTATCAACTTACTGCATGGTCTTCTGGGAGTTGTTTCTGCATTAGTTTGGGAAGGTGACTGCAAAGCTCCTCCCCCCTCATGGTGGTGCTGTGCATCTTTGTCATGCAGCCAAAGCCTTAGTGTGCATGAGTGAGCACTGGGTAAGAGGCAACTTTAGACCACAGAATAGAAGACATTGAGAATTTGATATAATAAAACTATTTCTCCAGTGACCACATTTTATGCTTGAAGAGATAAAATTTAGAGTCATAGACAATCCTTCAGATTTAATAGATTATACTCTTGTAGGAATTAATAGGTAATACAAGCATGGCTGGGGGTCCTTCAAAGAGCTGGATCAAAAGGTCCCTATTCCAAGTTTTTTATGCCTGCCTAACACAGTGGGACTCCATGATCAATAAAGGTCTTTACTGAGAGCTTTTACAGTGAAAATTGAGTTTTTCTAGGTCATAAATTTATGAAAAAATTGTGGTTGCATTAATTTCTCATGAGTTCTGAATGCTGAATAAATTAGAATTTAAATAAATATATTTGTGTATATGGCCTGTTCTTTTTGCTCTGAACTCCTTCAATTATCAATAATAAGTGGGAACTTGTCATGGCACATTAGATTTGGAATAAACTCTAAATGTTAATAATTAATTGTTCAGAATTAATCATTATGCCCAGAGTATACAAGTTGTTTGCAAGGTCCTGCACAGTGCTTCCTGCCCTGTTAAAGTCAGCTTCTGCAGTTCTAGGACATGTAATTTTCTCTCATATACAGATCAGACTCCAAAGACTTGTCTTGATGTCTTGTTTTTATGAAACAATATATTCCAAATAGAATGGTTTGGGTTGGAACAGACCTCTAAAGATCATCTAGTCCAACCTCCCCTTGCCATGCACCAGGACATCTTGAACTGGAGCCCCAGCCAGTCTGATCTGGAATATTTCCAGGGACAGGAAATCCAACACCTCTCTGTGCAAACTGTTCCAGTGTTTCATCATCCTCATAGTAAAAAATTTCGTCCTATTATCCAGTCTAAATCAACCCTTTTTAAATAAAAAATATAAACCATTACCCCTTGTTGTATCACAATAGGCCCTGATAAAAAGTTTGTCACCATCTTTCTTATAAACCCATTTCAAGTACTGAAAAGCTGAAGTGAGGTCTCCCTAGGGTCTTCTCTTCTCCAGGCTTAACAGCTCCAACTCTCTCAGTCTTTCCTTACTGAGAGATGTTCCAGCCCTCTGATCATTTTTGTGGCCCCACTCTGGACCTGCTCCAACAGGTTCATGTTTTTCGTGTGCTGAGGACTCCAGAGCTAGATGCAGGTTTTTAAGTACATTTTAAGTCCTTTTAAGTGCATCCTCCAGAAAAGAAATTCATTACACCTGGGGAACATCGTCTTCTCAGACTAAGCAGGAGATGAAGAAAAACACCCATTACTAGTAGCTGTGATCACATTAGGGACAAGTAAAATGAGTGCTATAATTTGACCAAGAGAAATGGTAGGGTAGAGAGTATCCCAAGATGTCTGTATAGTTTTCAAAGATTATTCTTTGTTGTCTTTTGCTTCCTAACGCCCACCACACATTCTTGTATTAAGTTGGAGGCCAGGACTGTCAGGAAGCCTGGCCTTTATAAGGGAAGGCAGGCACTCTCTGCCTCTGCTCGGTCCCTCCAAGGAGCTGTAGGTGAGGCTGGCTCAGCCCTGTGCCCCGTGAGTGCACCCACAGCGTGGCCTCACTCAGCAGAGAGCACATGCAGTGTTTCTCACGTGTGTCTGCCAAACCCTGTGTAGCCAGGCTCTAAAAGTCATTTACTGCCCGGATCACTGAATTATGCAGTTTAACCATGAAACAGCTGGACTGCAGGAACCAGTCACAGGGGTGTTTCTTTCCTGTGGAAAATGGGACCATGATTTTGTTCAATCTTCTGTCACTGGTCGTTAGCTGGAGGGAACAGTGGCACTGCATCTTGAGCAGGCAGATCTCAGAGCTGCCCCTTGCCAGCACGGCCTTCGTGTATACGGGGGCTGATGCCACTTGCAGAGCTTTCTGGGAATCAGACCCAGCCTACCCCTCACTTAGTTTTAGCATGAATTAGTTTTCTATTTAGATTACCTGCTTTTATGCAGTATGGTAGAAAAAATCAATGATTTGGATGGAGAGATGAAAAATGTCCTGTTTCCCTTGGTAGTATTGCTAGTTTGTAATCTGAAAATGTGCAGGGATTGCAGTTTCTGTCACGCAGTGTTGTTCACAAGTTAAGAGCATGTGCATAGGCAGTTCCCAAAGCTTCGGAATGTAGTTTGTTAAACCATGTAAATTATACATGTATTTGAAACATGAGACACTTCTCAAGTATGTATACCCCCCATCACACAGAAGGCACTTGACTTTCATTCTAAATCATAATCTAAGCTGAAGACTAAATGTTTAAATTTTTGGCATTTAACTATGAAAAGAATAGGATCAGTTTAAAAAAAAATAAATCCCCTGTGTATGCAGTTCTGGTATAACTGAGAAAAGACCAATATGGTCAGCTACTAGTGCCTCAGTGATTGATAAAAATTCTGTCCCACTGACAAGTTTCAATTACTTTAATTCTGTATGAGTATGTCTTTAAAAAGATGATGATATAAAGGCTGAAGAATGCTGAGCTTAAATACCTGATTGCGTGCTTTTCACCCTTAGGACTATGTGCTTGCTGTACATGCTTACCACACCGTCATCAAATATTACCCACAGCAAGAGCCTCAGTTGCTGAGTGGAATTGGAAGAATTTTTCTTCAGGTATGCATTTTATTCTAAATTCGCTAGGTAATACTGCTATTGATAGCTATGTATAGAATAATTGTTGCCTTTTAAACTATAGCTGTTTTTATAGGGCACATGTCAAATTGTAGAGGCAGTGGTCAAAACAAAAACCCTTCTACAATGTGATATTAGATAAAACTAGGAAATACAAAGCACCTCTAGTATTAAAAGTATATTAGCAAAGAACGTGCTGTAGAAAATCATGCTAGTAATTTAATCAAAAAGTAGTATTCTGCTTTCCCTAAAAGTAATGGTAAACTGATATCAGCGAGCCAGACATTTCACTAAAAATCTCATGTCTCACTGCCTCAGACTGCATGCAGCCCCAGTCACACTGTGTATCTGCCATCTTCATCTGGAAAAAAAATGTGTCCTTCTTTTGTCCAGATTATGTCCCTGATAAAACAGGGGCAGGCACATTAGAATCAAAAAACATGACAGTACAAATATAATAAATGTCCATGTAACTTTACTTAATGATACTAAGTAAAAATAGATGTCTTTTTGTTTTTCAAAAAATGATACATATAAATAGCTGTCTGATTAACTCAGTATCTCATAAGTTCTTTGCAGTTCTTTCATATTTCTGATACTGGTATTTCAAGCGTTTTTATCTACTTACTTTTTATTACTAATGACAAATCTAATTTTGAGTTGTCAGGTATTTACAGATTACCTTATTTGTGACATTCATGTTATAAAATTATATTGAAATGTATTTATTTACTCTTGATAGATAATTATTAATATTGTTTGCTTGAATTCATAGAATGTCATTCAAATTCAATTGTGGATTTTCAGTTCTCAGCAGGAACATGGTTTCACAGTGTGGTAGGCATGTCTGTCTTTAATAGTCTCTAGTTTAAAGTGGATCTCCATCACTATAGAGCAATTTTATAATATTGGCCACATGGATTAATTATTATCTAAATAGGCAACCGACTAATTATGCATATTAAAGAATGGTACTGTAAATATGCATAATACTATTGGAAATACAAGTTATTAATAGTTCTGGTCTTACTGGGAAAACGACTATGTACATTAGTGTTACTGCCTTGCTGATTAGAGTTCTGCCTTAGTGTGACACTTTCCAGTCTGTAGCTCCATTTGCTGTAGAAAAATTGTCACTCACTCTTAGGAGGAAAGTGCCTCCTGACTTACAGAGTCATTTGAAGGCACTGACCTCTGCAGTGCTGGCTGTGACAACAGGCCTTTAGTGCTTGCTGGTTTTACTGTCAGAATTGGACATAGCAAAAGGGTATATGAGGAGTCCTTGATAGTTACATGTGATCTAAACAGAAGTTAAAAAGAATCACTTCTAAATGCAAATGTTTTTCCTTTCTTCTAGTACCTTAAGGAGATAAGGTTTTATTGTTTGGCTTGTCTTTTTCTGTGACAAAACCTTCTGCTCTGTCTGGGTGGTACTGTTGCAACAGATGCAAGATTTTGATATATTAAGAGAAAGAGGCAGTGTGCAGCTAAACAAAACCAAGAAGTTCAAATTAAAGAAAGATAAATGTATTGCAGGCCTGGGCACCATCATTTTGGTAAGATCCCTCTGTGGTATGTGTGCTCTGTTGACAAGGCTCTCTCTAGAAAACAAAATGTCTTGCAGGTAAAATGGGAAAGCCCATTTCTTCATATTCAAATGCCACAGCTTCTCATAAACAGGTAATGATTCCCAAATAACCTCAGACTGTGCTATTAACTTTGAACATTTTCCAAGAGAGGCATAAGGGAGCCAGATTCCAGTGGCTTATCAGTCACAGATACTGTTTGACAACAGACATCACATATATGAAAGAAAGCAATATTGTAGAATGAACTGTAATTCATGAGTTGAACAGAAAAATTGTAATTTTTTCAATGTGTAATTGTGTTTCTTAATTAAATTGAGTGTACTAGTTTAAAGCATCATACCTTCTTATCTTCACATGTATGAAACTCATGTGAAATGGGGAAACGGTGAATACATTTCAGTCTCTAGGATTACATTGTGTTGGTAACAGACTGCTCGCTGGCTGACCTAGCCAAATATGCCATTTAAATAACTGCATTAAAGAATTTGGAAATTAGAAAGCTGCCTGACCTTACCCTCTGCAATAGATTGCTGCAAAACAGAGTCAAAAGCAATAAATAAATAAGAAAAATAATTTAAGTTTCCAGACAAACAGACTTAAGCACATAGTATATTAAAGGCTCCTTGTTAAAGGATATGATTATTTGAGGTTAACAGTGGAATTTTAATTTTTATTTGATGTGCTAATTGTTATTAGATACTGAAATCACATTTTCTGAACTAAGTTAAATAAAATTAAGTGATGAAGATGACTTTAACATTTTAATGACTAATTGAAACTAATTATTTCTTTAACTGTTCTCCCCCCCAAAAAAAAAAGTAAACTGTTTCCCCTCTGTGGGAAAAAATGAGAATTAAGAGTTTGGTGTGTTTGCTGAGAAGATACAAGATGCTGCTAAGAAATGAGAACCCTTCACTATCACAAATAATGTGTGATTAGTCTCAAAGCATATTAGATTTGGACTCATCAAGCTCCCAGTGGAGAACATTGGGAGCTTGCTTTAGAAATTGATTACTCTCATGGTTAAGGAATTCCTTCTAATTTCCAGGCTAAAAATACTCAAGGACAGATTCATTTACACTTGTGCCAGCATTATCCTCTAGTTAAATGTAATTATTTTCTTGGTGATTTACATCTTTGGTGTTATTTATAGAGAGAAATTGTATCCTTTGTTGTTATAACTGAATGGATAAGAGTTTAGAATGAATGTTTGTTTTGTTTGAGTCCAATTACATTACACCTGGGAGAAATACATCTGTTCCATTAAGTAAGACTATTAATGGGTATTCCAGAAATGCTGGACAGTTCCATCTTTTACTGCAGTGTTCACTTGGATCATCTCCTAAATGTAAAGAAGAATAATTTCTTCATGTTGACAAGGGAGAACTCCTGTGGTTAGAGGAAAAGCAGTGTCTGTTTAATATTTGTGGTGTTAGTAGGGCTTTGGATACTGCCACTGTGATATTCTCAAAAGCAAATTGGGGAAGAAATCTAGATGAAGCCTTCAGAGGGATGTTGGCTGTCTCTGAAAAGTGTAGTTGGAAAGTCATTCACTGATGACTAGAAGGACTTGCTAGATGATCTTTTCCACAAGGATCTCTGTAGGGTTTGTAATGCTTGTATTTTTTTTGTTAGGTACTTGTATGATGAAAAGAGAAGCGTGTTTGTAAAAAGTATAGATGATGCCAAGCTGGGAGTGGTACAGACACTAAGAAGGGCATGATCAGAATGCAAAATAATCTTGACAAGTTGAGAAACTGAAATGTTAAATTGGCTGTGATTCAAACAGCAAAGGCAAAATGCTACTAGAGACTGGGGAGTAATACACAAAATGAGAAGCAACAAGGGACTGTTCTGTAAAAGGAATTAGGTTGAGGGTAAGAAAACTACACAATTGGATTTCCAAAATACCTGGCATAAAAGCAAACTTCATATGTGAAACGTAATACGATTCATCCATTTTCACTGCTGGAGGGAGATCAGTTGGAGTGTTGTGACCTCTTAGGTGGACACTTGTGGGAGGATGTGAAGTAACAAGAGAAGGTTCAGAGAAGAACAGCAAGAATGATCAGAGAATCCAGAAAGCATTATCTGTGCGACAGGGGTGAACACTGATTTGCTTGAAAATTAAATACTATTCTAGAAGAAGAAAGTAAAAATGTTCAAGTATGTAAAAAGCTGTTAAAAAAAGAGGACTTGTACTGTTCTCCCTGACCACTATGGATAGAACAAAAAGTTGAGGTAAAAAGAACAGTAAGACAGAGTGTGTTTTCTGATACTAAGGCAACTTAAGAATTCTGGAGAAGTTTCCTAGTAAGACTCAGATGTGTAATACTCACCATCTGAGAGCTTTAAAGAGACTTCAACACATTTGTCACAAACATTTTTCATAGTGTTTTCCTGGTCTTGAACAAACAGGTGATCTCTTGAGGGCTTCTGGAATCTCCCCGTTTGAGGGCTGCCTGGTTTCCATGGCTTTATGCTTCTGAACTAGTTTAGTTTTACTTCTTTTCATAGATTCTTTCAGATTTATTTTACCCAGTACCAAGTTTTCATCTTCTTTCATCTCTCCAGCCTGAAAAGTACTCTACTAATTTATTTTCCACAGCGACCTTCTTCAAATATTTTTTTTCATCTCAAATAGCAATGTATGTGACATTACTCTTAGGTGAAATACCCTTTCCTTTCTAGAAACCCTTTCCCATCCATCCTCCCATACAATCTGTACTTCTTTTGCCAGCTTTCAAATCTCTCATTCCTTCAGCCTGCACAACCCACTCACCAGTGTTTTTGTAATCTGCAGATGGACTGTCTCCCCAGTATCCTCAGTGGTCCATTGCATTGGGGTTGTTTTCTGATATGTTGTGGTGTGATGCTCTGATGTCATCCTGTGGCCCCTGGCTGTGACACAGAATGGCTGTGGGTTAACCAAGTGTGGATCCTGTGCTAACCACAAGGCTCTTGTATGCCTGTTCTCTGGCCTTATCCACAGCTGCTGCCTGTGTCTGTCTTCCCTTCCTGCGGAGTAACATCCAGTCTCACTGGAAGTAACTCTGACCTTTTCTCATTTTCAGCTATTTTATGAACTCTGGAGTTGGTCTCAACAAAAGAGCCAAATGAGGATCGTGGGGCCTCCCTGGCCTACAGTCCATGAGTGCTCCACAACCCCCAGCTGAGGCCTTAGGCAAAATGCACTTGATTTTGGGGTGCTTTTCATGACCTTAATGTGGCTCTTCAAATACATTGTTTGATAACAGGTGTTACCCAGTCATCTTGGTGACAAACAATTGATAATGGACTTTGATATGTTTGATATGTTTTTGTGTCTTATATCTTTCTTTGTGAAAGGTATAATCAGGATGTAACTCTTTTCTTCTTGTTGTGGTAACTTTCTTATGATTTTTCTGTCTAGATTGGAGACATAAAAACTGCAGAAAAATATTTTCAAGATGTAGAGAAAGTGACTCACAAATTGGATGGACTGCAGAGCCAAATTATGGTTTTAATGAACAGGTAGATAATTTAATAGCTAAATAAAACGTTTTAAAATACAGTTTGGAAAGTGAGTATTAAACTACCCTTGAGACAATCCTGTTCTCTTTCTCTCTTTTATGTGACTACGCCTGTCATAAGTGAGACTGAATGGCATACAGACCCAGGAGATCTGTATTACTTGGTACAGTCACATTATCCTGCACTGAAATTGTGATCCTTCAGTTGATTTTACAATGCCTTTTCTCATTCTTCCAGGCATTGCATATTTTCACTCTGCTTTTCCAATATACATTTGCATAAGTAACTGTTAGGAGAGGAGAAGCTATTTTGGGCCGTTATCCTACAATCAGATCTGCCAGGAAAGTTACCGCTGGTAGCTTCAAAGTATGCTTGAATACATTGTAGTAAATGGAGCTGCATGATGGGGGACTCAGTTTGCAATGGTTAGCACATTGGCTTAATATATGTAGAAGATGCTATTCAGAAGTGCTCTGAAAATGATATGGATAATTTCATGAAGAGAAATAATTCTGGGAAGAGAGTATCTGCATTTAAATTAATAAAAACACAATGAAGACTGTTGCTTTGGTAGGCAGAATATATAATAGCCAAGTGATCCAAGTTGTCATTCCATTTGTCTGTAAATCAGTGTCTCCTTCACACCGTGAAGAACAAACATCAGAAACTCTCACATCTAGAACAGGAAAGATAAAAAATTGTGTCTGTTCTTTTTTAAATGTATTATTACCTCGGGTTTTTGAGGAGAACTCATTTATGTGTCACTTATTTTCTAGAGCATTTCTTCACCTTGGTCAGAATAATTTTGCAGAAGCTCATCGATTTTTCACAGAAATTTTAAGGATCGACTCATCAAATGCTGTGGTAAATCTTCAAATTGCTACATTTATAATGAACACCTAAATTAGCCTCATAATACTTCATGCATCGACTTAATTAGTACCCAGAGTATGCTCAGAGCTTTATAGAAAAATTGGATGTGGCATGTGTGCCAAAGGGTTTTCAGTATACATAAGATGGAAAATGGGATGGGAAATAAGAACCAGTCTCTATGAAGGGCATGAATACTTAGGCGTGCACATAGAAATTGCGAGACACTGTTTTACAGGATCTTTGCAAAAGCCCTTTTTTTGTGTAGTCACTGTTTTTAGTGTAGACATGCATGTCAGAAAAAGAAATGGCAGCTCTCAATGTGTGTAAGATTAACTTGATTTCACAGAACATTGAAGGGATATTGTAATTTTAAACATGACATTTTCAACACATTACATATCAGAGCCTTGGGTTCCCATCACAAGTGCCCATCAAAGAGCTGTTTCTTTACCTTTGGTTTTCCTACACCTGGCAGTGTATGGCCATGTAAGGGTATTCCTAAGAAGTCAGACAGCTTACCCCCGGTACTCTGATCCAAGGCCATTTAAAGACTGAGGGGAGTGAGTTTAAGAAGCACATGAATTGCATCATTTTTCAGGCTGCAAATCAGCGTGTATTATAAATCACACAGGATCCGTAAGGTTTCCTGAAGGGAGAGAAAAATATTTTTTTTAAAAGACCATGTTCTTCTTTTATCTGCAGCTTTCAGAAAGGGTGAAAGTTTCTGCTGCTAAACATGTTATATGACTTTGTACTGTTGGAATCTTTCGGTAGCTCATAAAACCTGTTTTGTGTGGTAAGGAAAATGGAACTTGACTTGATCATTTATGATGTATTTACAATGCCCTATCTGCTGGATTTACTTGAAGTCAGTTGTAGATGCCTTTGTGATAAGATAATATCTTACTGTTGTTTATGTGGCTCTATATGTAAGCCAGAGAGAAAAACACTTCTGAAGATATAGTGAAGTCATTAAAAAAACCCCTATGAAAATGACACCATGCAGAGGCTCATGTAGTTTCTAAAATCTGTTTTACCTGGATTTCAAAATTAACTAATGTCCTATACTATTTATATTTCATTTTAGACTCTGTCTTTCAGAGTTTCAGCTCTTAGAAGTCTTAGCTGGTCCTACTGGCAGAGAGTAAATCCTGAAAATAACAAGAAGAAAAGGATTGCATTCCATTATTGCTCATGTATTTTAGTTTTGTGCACACACACACAAAATAGTAATTCTTAGCATACAGTAAATCTGTTGTAAATCCAGATGCTAGACTCTTTCTCCTTCTTTCTCATTGCTTGTAAATACATACATATATACATACATATATATATATATATATACTATTTATTTACAATACTTTTTTTTCTAGGCTAACAACAATGCTGCTGTTTGTCTTCTTTACTTGGGAAAACTGAAGGATTCCCTCCGGCAATTGGAAGGAATGGTTCAGCAAGACCCTAAACACTACCTACACGAGAGTGTTCTCTTCAACTTGACTACCATGTATGAACTGGAGTCGTCTCGCAGTATGCAGAAGAAGCAGGCACTTCTAGAGGCTGTAGCTATCAAAGAGGGTGATAGCTTTAATACTCAGTGTCTCAAGTTAGGGTAGATAATTTTCAACTAACTTTTTCCAGCTAAGCTGACTTTTTAAATTGTATATACTCTTCCTAATGTGTAAATGTGAAATAAAATCTATTCAATTACGATTATTCAGTGGCATTACTACAGAATCTGTTGTCTCTAACAGGCCTGTCATTGTGAAGACACTGTACTGACCTAGAGCCGTATTTGTCCCTAAAAGTCTATTACTGTTCAGTTATTCTTCACTATAGTACACTATATATACATATATCTATAGTCAGTTACTCAGATTCTTTTGTAAGAAAAACTGAATTTGACCTTATATTGTCTTGATGATTTTTCAGTAGTTAGTGAGCAAGTCAGATGAGCTAATTTCATCAGCTAAGTTATTGAAAGAATATCAGTATGTGTATTACAGAAAGGAAATTATGAATGCACTTCTCTTTGCTTGCTTCTACTGTGTGTGTCTCTTTTTGTCCCCATCAGACGCCTGAGTATTGCACGTCTGTGTGTGCACAGCTCTCAGGAGGTTGCTTGATAATGATCAGCCAGAGTCACAGCATGGCTGAGGTTGGAATGAACAGCTGGAGGTTGTCTGGTCAAAACCCCCAGTAGCAAGGTTGCCCAGGACCATGTCCAGAAACCATGTGAGGGAGTCATAAAGTCTCACACAGTATCAGTTTCCCACAGTATGAGGGACTATAGTAAATGGTCTCCTGATACTTCCTTGGTTTTGTCTTGCGATTGTGTTGCAATTAAGTCTTTCAGATTAAAACATTTGGATTCTGGAAAGCTGCTCCAGTGACATTCTTCTGAGCAGAGAAAGGAGCACTGCCAGTTAGAGCAGAAATGCAGCCCATTTCAGCTCAGTTCCTCTCCTTTTCCACTATCAAACAAAAACACTGTGCACAAAGTATTTCCCAGGGAAAATGATGCAGAGCCTGAGGCAGAGGTATCCAAGGGTTAGACCACACAGAGCAGAAGCAAATGGAGTGCAGGATGCAAGGCAGTTATCTGTGATGCAATAGTATCTGCATACACTGATTTTAGCATTCCTTTAGAATGACAGATCTATAGAATCACAGTGCAACCATGATCGCACAGTGTATTTCATATCTCTGCCCGCATTTCTCCCTTCATCTCTATTGTAAAGATTCAATCCAGATACTCCTTGTACATGAATACAATATATACATCTGTTCATTTGGGAGTTTTATTGTTTTGAGATTTAATGTTTATCAATTGGAGTAGCCTCTTGTCATAAATCACTGCCATGGGACAATTCTGTAAGTGTGGTTTTTAATACCACATCCATCAATTAATTCTCACTCTCTTTAAATACCCCCACCTGTATTTTTAAGTAACCAATAATTCATTTTTATGCTTGTCCATCTGGAGATTCTGTACAGGGGCCAAACAGTTGTCCTCAAAAATCAGGTTGTTTGAAAACTTCTGCAATCCTGACATCCAGAGAAATAATGGTGCTTCAAAATCACTGGTTGCTGCAAAAGATATAAGCCAACAACTAGTACAGAATTTGCTCTGTTTTTACAGGATATTTATGCTTTACAGGTCATATTTGTACACTGAGACAACAGCTATTTATGTACCAGTCAGCTGAAAAAAATACTAAATCAGTTTCTGCTTCTGGCTTGGCCTCTAGGTTCCACAGCTGAATCTGAGTTAAACTTGTGCAGCACCTGGTTAGACTTGTCCTAGGTACCACTACTAAATTAAAAAATGAAATATTCAGCACCACCTGCTTCAGCTGGGTTGAAATGCCATTTACATAATTTCAATGAGTATTAAAATAGCAAATTAAAGTAGTTACATTTGCATTATTGTTTATGCGGTTTTACATTTGTTTTAAATACTGCTATGATTTTAGACAAGGTTTAACAGTAATTGGATAAATTCTTCATTTATGTTGTAACTGAGTTGAAATTACTGTAGTTTTCATGTTACAGCTGTTAATCTGATCAAGTGCGTTACTGTATTTATTATTATCAGTATGTTTTCTACAGCATAGGTCACTTTTCTTGGGCATGGGGTTTCTTAGGAGATAAAAAGAAATCCTGGTACATGACTACCATTGTTCTCAAAGACTCTGAGAGCCAGAGCATGTAGTGATAGGACAACAGTTTTAAACTAAAAGAAGGTGGGTTTAGATTGGACATAAGGAAATCCTTCTTCACGGTAAGGTTGGTGCGGCACTGGAACAGGTTTCCTGAGAGGTTGTAGACTCCCCATCCCTGGAGGTGTTCAAGAGCAGGCTGAATGGGGCTTTGAGCAGTCTGGTCTAGCGGAAGGTTCCCTGCCCATGGGAGGAAGTTGAACTAGATGATCTTCAAAGACCCTTTCCAACACAAACTATCCTGTGATTGCAGTTGAATTTTTTTACACTGACATGTAAAATAATACAACAGAGATTCACATGCATTTAGCTGAAGTGCCATGTTATATTGTTGGACTATCTTCTGCACTTTCAGGAAGCTTCATTTGTCTTTTCCAATACTAAGTGAAAGTAGCATGATCCTTCATCATCTAGCATGCTGAAGCCATTTGCCTCTGTACAGTCAAGGGGTAAAATGCCTCCTTTTTTGATTCCGTAGTGCCTGATACTGCACATGTAGATGACAACCTGTGTTCTGATCAGCAGAGAGTAAAAATTTATTATCCTAGTCAAATAACCATTAAAAAAGAAACACACTGAAAACATAATCCCCTGTTCTCCAAGTTTGTCTACGTTCTAATGCATGTGTACTACTATATAGGTCTCACTTCAGTATGTTTGCTGTGTTCTTATTAGTAGAAGCTTTTACTCAGATAAAAATGCCATTAGAGGAGACTTGGACTGGGTGACCTCTAAGCTCAGTGAGCCATTAAACAAGTGACATCCTGGTAGACTTGCAGAATAATTAAAATTTAAATGCAAAGGCATATTATCACTGCTGGATGTATGCAAATTGTTAACTGTTTATGAAATACAGACAAGACTGTCAATGTCACTTCATGCTTTGGATTTAACGTATATACAAGTTAAGTGTTTGAGTTCCCTATATTCTGCCAGTTACACATCTGAATGCTCTATATGATGTTAAAGCATTAAAGCTAAGGACAAAATTTGTCCTCAAAACATTAATTACACCAGGCAATCCTGTTAAATTCAATGAATTCAGCTGAATTTAATGAGGGTTCCTGGTGTAAATGAGGGCAGAGCTCAGATCTAAAACACAGCATGCCTGTGTCATCTGGCTAAGTGAGAAAAGCTGTGGAAAGCAGAGCCTGAATGAGCGGATTGTTGTATTCAAGTCTTAAAGCTTAATGTGCCTTAACAGAAGTTTTGCATTTAAATTTCCACTTTTGTTAAAAGAGGAGCAAAGAAGCTGTACTTTAGACATTCAGATAATTACATTATGCACAGAGACCCTGATCCTCAAAAGGATTTGAGCATCTATCTGCCATTTCTAATACCTAACTGCAGTTCAGGTGATAATGACATCCCCTAACCAGCTGGTCATTTGCATTTTTCTGGTGCCTGACTTTTTGGACTGGACCCACTAAATGTTCCCCAAAAGGCACGTGCCAACATGCCTGAGACCCTACAATGGACTTCAGCTGGTATACTGGAAGGGATGATGATGATTCCTCCACCCACCCCATTCTTCATGTCAGCAAGAGCACTCGTGCGCAAGCTGGATGAGCTCTCTGACCTGGTGGAAAAACTCACCAAGCTAGCAAACACCCTCTTCAGATTCATCTTCATCCTGAGGCTTTCAACACAAGGATGTGCTTGGAATTGCCACCCTGCCTGGGTAGGCTGCTGGTTTTTCTGCACTATAGGCCTAATGAGAACTAGGCAGAGAATCCTTCTCTGAAGTCTTTGCTGCAGGTGTTCTGCAAATCATAACTGGAGAAGGGGATAAGTGGGGTATAATCTGTGTGCACAGCTAGCCTGTGTCTCATTTGTACATCAGCTGATGAGGTTCATGGACCACCTGCGTTGTAGCCGTCCAAAAGCAGATTGCAGGATGGGTGGTACTGCCTTCACCAGTTGTATCTGGCTGTAATGAGAAACTTCTATTCCCTCTCTGCTTCAGCTTGCAACCGAGATATGTGTAAAAACAGAACTGAAGCATTAAATACAGATTTAAACATATTTCAAATCGGCAGAACCAGAGCAGCCAGGGTCAACTTCTCTGAGGTTGCTCAGTTGGCAGTCTATATTGCTGCTGTCCTGAGCAGAGGCCAGGGAAACTAAAGATGTTAGAAGAAGGTGAGTTTTATCCATTAGCTCATAACCTCTAATATGAGTTCAAAGAAAGATGCCATCCACTCCTTCCACCCTGTTTTCCACCCACTTCATATGACAGTGGGGAAAAGATTACCTTACCAGTGAGGTACCTTACGAGGTAGTAACCTGCAGAGTTTCTGGCATTGGAACATCAGTTCTGTAGTGCTGAATGCAAACAAGATCCAGCACTTAGTTCCCACTTAGTTCTCTACTGAGTTTGAGTGTCACAAATTTAAGGATTCTCATCTTCAAGAAGTGTGAAAGATCATCACAACCCTCGTGTCAGGGAGGAGGAGAAAGGCGTGCGTGGGAGGAGGACCTAGGTGCCACCTTTCCAAGCTCTTCTGGATCAACACCTCATCCTGTCCTACATTTGGGCAGTCATCTGCAGGTGTTTATTGTGTTTGAGAGTCATTAAAATGAATCCACCTGAAAGCCAGCAATAATGCCTTATGATTTTACCACAAAGAGGGAAAAAATTGGATGTTACTTGTTTGAGGCTGGAAAGAAAGGAGGGAGAAGGTTCCTCTTCGACTGTGAAAAACTCAAAACTGTCAGTGCTAAATTGAAAATACTGAAGTAAAAGCTGCAGAGTAGAATTACTAAAGCTGTTTATTAAAAAAACCAAACCAACCAAACCCATCCCCTCCCCCAACAAACAAACAAAACCCCAACAAAAACAGCAACAACAACAACAAAAAAACAAGTCCAAAACACCAACACTATTTGCAGTGCAAGGTGTGAACAAGTACTTCAGACCCTGGGGCTCACTCCAGTGGCAGGCAGCAGGACTGAGCCCCAGCCCAGCCCAGGGCTGTGGCAGCAGCCTGTGCATAACCCAGGCACCACTTTGTGTCCCCTTGTTACAGTATCACCAAGGACAGCCTGCCTCTTTCCCATGAACAGCAAGTCAGCTTTAAATGCCTGAATCATTTGGGGAAAAAAATAAGCCTGACGGTGGACCCAAATCAAATTCTCCTGCCTCAAATGCTTGTAATCACAAGGGAAACCAGAGCCCAGAGCTCAGCCTGGCTGCTCTGGGCTGTGTCCATGACCAAAGGCAATCCCAGAGCATACCCAGCCAAATTTTCTCCCAGCCAATACGGCTCATTGACAGGCACAACAGTTATTAATTGGCACCCTGAGAAGCAGCATAGACAATGAAATAAAATTAGTGCAGGTATCCCAGAGAGAACTGTGGCAGGTGAAGACAGAATTGAAAGAGATTCACAATCCTTTAACTGCTGAATCTTTCCCCAAGCATTTTGGTTTGTGAAATTTTGCTTCTTTGTCTTATCTGGGTATTTATACAGTTAATAAATGAGAGCTAGTAACCCAGTCACATAAAAAGTAGGTTTTTCTAATTGCAGGTATAGCAGAGTAGTACTTTTTTGCAAACACACAAAATGTTTGGGGAATCAAGCAGTAAAATCACAACGCATGCTGCAAATCACATCAAATCTGGATCTTTGAGCCAAGAATATTTAAATTTTAACACTAATTCATTCCCCAATGAGTTGATATGTTTATCTGGCTTCAGGAAATAGAAGACAACTGGCAGAGACCCTATTCTGGGGAGAGAATCTGAGAATTTTTATCATTTTCACAGGGAAGATTCCCAAACAGATGATGTCATTTTTGAGCATAGCACAGGTCAGGTCTACAGCCTCTGCCTGGCCAAATATCTAAATCCATGATTTTGCTACAAAGGGATATTCTTTAAAGCAGTGCTCAGCTTGCACCTCAGTATGTGCTCTGCTGTCTGCCAGTAGATATTAAATGATTGTCTTTGTCAGGAAACTGCCCCTTCTCATAAGTTCTTGTTCAAGCTAAATCCTGGAGCCAGAAGCCAGGCAGGCAGGCCTGTTCTACCAGTAGGACCCGATGCTCTAAATGCATGAAGATTTAGACTTGTCAGGTTCAGCATCCAGGACAGGCAAATACCAGCTCCTGCTCCCAGCAGCCCAGGGCAAGACACCCATCACCAGCAGCATTTCCCTTCACCTGTTTTCAGGCACCCCTAAGTGCCTGAGGTAGATCTTACTAGTTAACTACCAGCTGGCTGTGAAATGTCTTTTCATTAAAAAGTCCAGCCAAAGAAACTTGCCCCAGGACATATAGCAAGGGAGGGCAGCTTCACAGATTTCACAGCCAACTGTTTGCCCACTTGAATGATTAAAAAACCTACTGTCCATCCACAGTTTGCATTGAATCCACTCCAGAAAAGCTCTCTCTAGATGTTCATGAGAAAATGGGGTATGTGCTGCTTTGGGAAAGTTTGGATTAAAGCAGAAAATAATACCTAGGTACCAAAAAAGCTATCTTCAAATGTCT
The DNA here is from genome assembly GCA_035222235.1 of Margarornis squamiger. Taxonomy (NCBI): domain Eukaryota; kingdom Metazoa; phylum Chordata; class Aves; order Passeriformes; family Furnariidae; genus Margarornis; species Margarornis squamiger. Next base: position 98,037,512 of record JAWWTY010000106.1, read on the forward strand.
CAAATCAGTACCATTTTTCCTACATTTTTTTTTTTTAACTCTAATCCTGGAGGAGTTGAAATATTCCCCTTGCCTGAGTTAATGCTGCCAACGTGATGTTGCTGGAACTACTTACATAGATTTTCATACTATATTGATATTCCAGGATTTTCCACTATGTGTGGTAAATAAGACCGGTATTTTTGGAATAAAAATTAATTTCACTTTGCACTTTTAGGTATGTGGTGGGAAAAAAAAAAAAAGAAAACAAACACAAAAATAACCATGAAAAATAAACTGCATTTTTCATCTGAAGGAATGGTATGCTTTCCCTCCCATCCCTCCACTTTCTGGAGTGTTTTCTATTAATGTATTTTTCCGCCCAGCTGTTTCCTCCCACTGTAATCTCCCATGTAATCTCTTTGCAGGTGTGGAATCTTTATACCAGCACCAAACTGCTTTTATCCTGGCTGACAAAAAACACTTTCAGAGTGCAAAGCTTTCACCCTTTCAAAGACACCTATGGCACTAAAGGGCATGGACTCAAAAGTGTTGACAGTAAGATCCCACAGCCCCTGCCACCTCTCAGCAGCAAAATGCATTGTGCTATGAAAATGATGAACGATCTTCAGTAGGGTGATCGTGTGTTATTTTGACAGCCAGGAGATGGAAGCTGTACCAGGTGTATATATTCCTCTAGAGAGGCAACAAAACAAGGTGGTTCACTCCTGCTTCCCAGGTCATATCCTACATCAGCGAGCTGTTGAAAGCAATTGCTGTGGGCAGCCACTTTACTGTCTGTCCCTCATCACTGCCTCCAAACTGTAAATCTCCTGAGAAGAATGCATTACCTGCTCTCCTCCTGGTGACTCCCCAAGTCTTTTAGGGGGTAGCACTGCTGTAGGGGTGGTTCCTGAGAGTCCATCCTGCTGCCTCCATTTCTCCCTTTGCAGTGAGACATTAAAATGGAATGGGCCACAGGAAGAAAAAACAGTCTCACATTGGCTTCTGTTAAAAAAAAAAAGGGAAACAAAAGCAGAAGGGGATGAATTAGATTGGGTACTGGGGACTGACACCAGCACCAGGAGAAAGCAGTCATTTTACTTTACATTCAGAAACACAATTTTCTGTGGCATATAAATCAAAGGAATAAAACCTGCCGCAGGCAATAACTGTCATTTATTCCTGTAGCTGTACCTTGAAAGATCCCCAAAGGTTGTTCTGGGACCAGGAAGCCCACTGTGCTGTACAATAGGACACTCAAGTGCTCCCTCTAGACAAGTGGTACACAAATCCCTGAACCAATAGAGCACATGTCACAGCACAGCACAGCATCCTCCGAGAGCCTTCCTGATGTGTGTCTGACTACAGCTAAAGTTCCTATTTGCTGGTAACACTGATTTTTTAGCCAGGCTTTTGGACCATTGCACAAAACCCAGTACAGGCTGAACAGTGGGCTTGCATTTTTCAAGTGTGGGTTGTGCTTCCATCCCCTCCCACAAACTGAATGCCCCACTGGCAGACAGAAGGTCAGCTGCATCCCCACTTCTCATCTAGCTTGCAATCCAAGACCCTAAGGCAAGAAAAATGAGATTTTTTTTTACCCTTTCCAACTTTATCTTAAAAGCTTAGTACAATTTCACTTCAAAATTCCAACTTCACTTTCAGAAACAGTTAAAGAAATAAAAATAGAAATGGTTAACAGTAATGCTGCTATAAAGTGAGGAAACACTTTTGTCTACTGAAGAACAGGTGTGTACACACTCACAGGGGAGGACAGTGGGAAAGTTCAATTATCTATCATCTGCTGCATTAGGAAAATCCAGATATGCCCAACTTTCAACCTGTTTCTAGAGTCAAGTTTATTCAGGAGACTGCAAGGCAGGAGCTTGTATTGTATCCGCCTGAATTCAGCACAGAGGCTGCAGTCAGCTCTTCATCCATTGAGACTTGGAGCAAGCAGTACATCTGCCCAGCTGACATAATTTGTCATTGTGAAGAGCAAATTCATCCAAAAACACTTAGGTGACCATTGCTGAGGAGCTGCATGTCCTGTGTACTGAAAACTGACCCACTGTGCCTAAGCCTACTCTTCTCCCTCTCACAGCTCAAGAAACTGAGGCACACAGTCAGTGATTCATCCTGTGTTGCAGAACAAGTCAGTGTCACTACAAGGAATATAAGCTGATTAACAATTACAGTAACACTGTTGTTCAATGTGTCCTTAATGTGAGCACAAGGAAGAAAAAAAAAACCAACACACCCAGGTCAAAGTAATTTTATTAATAACTCACAAAGAGCAAATTACTACATTTTACAGAGAAAACTACAGCTTTATGTACCAGGACAGAACTTGAGAACCTGCATGCTAAAATGCCGATTATGCAAATTTGTCTTATGAACATTTTTAGACAAGAATGAAGCAGGGTTTATTTTCTTTAATTAAAACCAGAATCCTACGTACTTCATTAGCATGAATTCAGAGCAAAATGAATATTAATGTAGCCCACCTCTCCCAATTCTACCTGCCAGAAATATCAAGGAAAAAAAAGGTTAGAAAACAGATTCCTGAGCAACTGTAAATGCAACTAGGTAATGTCACTGCAAGGCTGCTGGCATCTTTGAAAAGTCATGGAGATCAGGAAAACCTTTTTGAGTGGAAAAAGGCAAATAACCTTGCCACCTTCAAAAAAGCAAGAAAGATCTGTGGCATGCAGGCTGGTCAGCTTTGCTTCAGTCCCCAAGGATGTTACAAAATAAGCCATTATGGAAGATGTTCCAGGTACAAGAAATACCAGGTGATGTAGAGCAAGCAGTCAACGCCAATTCACCATGGGTGCATTTTGCCTGACCCCCTGACTGCCATCCAGGAGGCAATGACTGGCTCTGCAGCAGAGGGGACACAGCAAGTGCCATTCACCTTGACTCCAGCAAGGCTTTCTCTGGTGCATCCCACAGCAGCCTTAGAAGCTGGACTGATGCAAACTACAAGGCGGGTGAAAAACCTCTGGGCCACTGGGCTCAAAACAGTCAAAACAAATGTATTAAACATCTTACTTAACAGAAAGGAGCCCAGCCAAGGGCACTGGTTTATCCAGCCTGGAGAAGGCTTTAGAGGAGTTTCCCACTAGAGCAGGGACTATGGAGAAGACAGAGCCAGACTTTTCTCAGGTATAAAATGAAAGGGCAAGAGACAAACTGCCACCAGGGAGTTGGCCATGAAGAACAAATCCTTGGCTATTGGAGCAGCTAAGTGCTTTAAGGAGCACCCAGGCAGCTGTGGAACCTTCACCACCAGAGGTTTCCAAACCTCAGGGCCTTGAGCAACTTGGTCTAGTATGGTACTTCACAGGACTGGACTAAATGACCTCCAAATCATCCTTCAATATAAATTTTTCTACAATTCTGTGATTCCAATTGCCTATGTAAATAGAAGTTTAATCAGTGAAAAGCCACCAGGTACATTTATTCTGACGGGGCTTCAGACTGTTCCCCCTGTGAGGTCTCAGACACCATTACTGTGCTTCATCAGCCAAAAACTTCATATACTGTTTCCGGGCAGGAAAATCATCAGCCGGCCTGTTGTATGCTGTCCAGACGGGTTCTCCAACAAACAGCCTCATGGCCTTCACGTAATTCTGTCAAAGAACAAGAAGCCACAAGTAATTTAAGAACTTTTTCTAAGGAATCTTCATTCCAAAGTCAGGGTTTCATTTGCACTTCTGCAGAAACTTTTGAAAGCATTTCATGATGGACTGAAAGCTTCGCAGATTCTAGAAAAGGATCCCACTGCACTGCTGCTCCTACTCCCAGCTACTGCAATGGGAGGCTTTGGCACATATGCAGTGATACATTGTCTCATGACAAGTACCTCCAGTTCAGGTAGACACAGTTTCAAAGAAACCAAAAAAAAAATCCCATCTTATGCAAACGTTTTGCAGCGGTTCCACAATACCGACCAACGCAGCATCTAAATTCTGTTTGCTTAGTTAAACAGCAGCAATCAGAACACCCAAGATGGCCACACAATGCTTTTGGGGATTATCAGAAGCTTTGAAGTCAGAGCCATACAAACTGAATGGGGAGTGCATAAGTTAGCCAAAAAATAACGTTTACAGGAAGTGAAAAGTCTCCAGATTCTAACAGAAAAAGCAACAGCCTCTGCCATCAGCTAACCAAAAGTATGCTTGGTGTGAGGTACAACTGTGGCAGCAGAAAATGGGATTTTACATACTGCAGAAGTGCTCCAACCACAGAGTTATAGGGAACCCTCCTCTTCTGTCCTCTACACTACTGACTTATACCTTACCTATTTTGTAAAAGACAGATAAATGCTTATCTTACCCCCAGGTGCTCAGCAATGGCAAGAATAAAGTTAGGCACCGAAAGAACTTAGTTGCAAAATGCCAGGCTCTAGAAGCACTTAAAGAATTTACTTTGAAGATGGCACTTCTGGACTAAAGCTTCTGAAGTGAACAAACATCTAAGACTTCTTGTGGGTCATAACCCCTGACATTTTGTCTATGTAAAGAAAAAGTCTTAAAATAGTAAATGTAGCTGATTCACTGTGGATCTCAAGATGCAGATGGGAAAAGTCAGGTTTTTCACCAAAGCGGCATCTCCCTTTTTTACATATATTATTAATTAATAACTGTTTTCTGGACAGCTGATTCAAAACAATACCATTCTCAAGACTTTGCCAGAGATGGGATTTGCCACACAGAAGACAGCACACATTTCCCTATTTTGCAGGGGTAATTCTGAGGTTACAAACATGTTTATAAAAGCTCAGAACAGAAAAACAGATCAGGACTATGTGTGCCAATCTCAGGCTCCTGCTGCCAAAAATACCTTCCCAAAGCAGGTACCTCCTGTGAATCCTGCATCCACTTTAGCAAACAGTGGCTGCAAGTAGTGGCTCTGGACCCTTAAATCCTTTCCCTGAATGCCACTGCTGGACAAAGACATGCTCTTCTATCCCCACAAAATCACAAAGCAAAGCAACACAGAAGGATCCACCTACACCATCTCCACCTCAAGAGAGAGCAGGGACAATTGTGGGAGGGACAGCTGCAGGGCCTGGCCCTATCAAGCCAGATAGATATATCACATGATATATGCTAGAGATATCACGTGGCAATGACTTGCAGTTACAGCTGACAAGAAGCTGGATTTGTGACCTGGAGATGAAAGGTTCAGATGCTGTAAATTATTTAGTATTTTTCATACTCCTCCTTCATATTTAATATGTTTTGCTAATGAACTGCAAGTCTCAGGGCAAGTAGTTACTAATGTGATATAAACTCACATGGATTTGTCATCAAAATTTACAGTAATCTACAAGAACATACGTTCTCATCCAGTGTAAATCGGTGATATATGCCGGCGGGGAGGGTTATCATGTCTCCTTTTTCCATGGAAATCCGGATCCATTTGTCATCCTTGTCTCGAACATCAAAATAGCCAGATCCATCTAAGATGTAGCGAATTTCGTCGTCTAGGTGTAAATGTTCTTCATAAAATGTTTTTATCTAGGAATAGCAAGTATTTCTTAAAATTACTGAATGCAGGAAAACTGCAAAGAAAACTGATAGAAACACGCACCAGAGCAGAGAAAGGCTTTCAAAGGGTAACTGTGTTTTAACTAACAGAGCAGACCAGCATTGTTAACGTGGCCAAGCCAGCCGGCCAGACCCTGAGTCAGGACACTTATAAGCAGGCTGCTACATTTCCTTTGGAAGACAGGAATTTCTCTGACCAGAAACAGCAGCTCTAGCTGCACATAACCATTCTCTGAGTAACAGTAATGTTTATTCCACTTTCAGAGAGAGACAGGTAAAACTTCCCACTGCAGAAATTGGTCCTTGCACTTGTTCAGTTTGCTCATTTTGTGCCTTTTTTTTTTCCCAGCATGCAAAACCTAAACAAAGGTACAGATTATCCCTCCTCTTTTACACTTGTGTAGAGCTGGATTACCTGTATAGGGTATTACAGCTGTGAAAATGCAGTTATTGCCAAACATGGCCCATCTACAGCAATCTGATGTAAACAGCATGTCACACCTGCCCACACAATGAGCCCCATCTCCAGGCACTCTCCTCCCAGGGAGCAGCAGCAATTCTTGTTTTTTTCTGGAGTAGTGAATTCTTTGTACATACGCAGAAAATAAAACATGTTTCAAAGGTTCAATTAACAGAGACATGAGTGGGTTAGCACAGAGAGCAGTGCAATGCCAGGTACCATCACCTCCTCCTCAGGTCTGCATGATATTTAGCCCCACTTGTGCACTTGAGCCAGAACTGATACAGAATGGCAGGATGAGCAAAAGTCCCTATGTCGTGTAAGTAGCAGCCTGTCTTTGTGTCAGGTAGAGCCTACCCAGCCAATCTGAGTTACTACCTAATTCATCTTCTCATCAATTAAAAACCAGTAGTACACAATGGCCTCAAAACAAACTGGTAAATGGAAATTTAATAAAAATATGGAAGTGTCACTGGGTTGCTGTCCTCAGGTCAGAGCAGCAAGTCAGCACTGGGGGGCTGGTGTGAGAAAGCTCCTTCTAGGAGGCTCACCTGAGAGGCGGGCACCACTTGCACTCAGCTATTATGCAATAGTCAAGGTGGCACCTTCCCAAGGTAAAAAAAATCTTCTTGTACAGGGAATGTATCCCTCCAATTCCACGGGGTTAACACTGACTTTGAAAAGATGTACTAGGCAAGCAGCCATTAGGATGTTTTAGCCTTCAAAGCCCATGCCCAGCTGGCACCCACTTGCCTTGACCCCCGAGAGGCTCTCTGAGGACAGGTCAGCGCTGGGGGGGCGGGACACTCCTACTGGGAGCCTCAGTTTTGAAATGACAGTGATGGAAACCATCCTTAAAACCTTTGAGGGCAATCTACAGAAGGAAAAGGCCTCTGCAGTCTGCATAAGATCAAAGGTGCTTTGTTGCAGCTGAGGACGTGGGTGGAGGATGTGTTTGGGACCCCGAGCCCGCCGGGGTGTCCGAGGGTGGCTGCGGGCACTCGCCTACCTTCTCCTCGTAGTTTGGGAGCTTGTCTTTGTGTATGGTCACTATATCCATCCAGGAGTAATTCTCTGCTCTCCGAATCTCCGCCAGGCACGGATCAGTCTCGTAGTTATCCGCATCCAACTAAAAAACAGGCGGAAGCGGAACAAACCACCCCAAACACTGGGACGCCATCGCTCCACGCGGGCTGAGGCCGCTGGCGGCACCGCCGGTGCCTCCGGGCAGCGCCCAGAGCCGAGGGCACCCCGTCCCGCCGGGAGCGGGCCCGATCCCCGGCCCCGCCGCCCGGCCGAGGTCCAGCCCCGGCCCCGGCCCCGCCGCCCGGCCGTACCCTGCGGTGCACCACGCCGAGGCGCCGCAGCTGCTCCAGGCTCACGGCGCGGTTCGGCTGCTGCCGGTGCGGCGCCCGCTGGTCCTCCTGGGACTCGTCCATGTACCAGGCCTGCACCATCCCGCCGCCCGCACCGCACCGCACCGCACGGGATGGGATGGGGTAGGACGGGACGGGATGGCCCCGCACAGCACGGGACGGGAGCGGGACGGGCCCGCCCCTCGGGACAGCCTTAAAGGGGCGCCGCACGGCGCGGCTCCGGTCCGAGCGCCCGGCTCCGGGCCGCGGTACGAGAGCTCTCCCGGCACACCTGCCCGCGCTCGGGGCTTCTCCCCCGCACCAGCTGGTTGGTAGCCCACATCACAGCCGGCCGAGCAGCGATCCTGGCTGCATCTTGTGTGCCCTGCCCGTAATGCTCGGACTGAACTGACTGGTCCGGCTCAAAGACCTTCACTGCAACCCCACAATATGGAAAAATAAATAGGGGGAAAAAATAATTTAAAAAAGGTGGTAACACGTGCTGCACATAAAGCTTGTGTTGTTTCCATCCATGGAGATACTCACATGCTGGGTGACCTGCTCAAGCTGGGATGAACAAGACACATTGGGGTGGTCCCTTCCAGCCTCCACGGTTCTGAGTGTATCCACGATTCTGTGATTCTATATGGTAAATAAACCAACAGCCAAATAAACACAAGGATGGAGAAACAACTGAAAATGAAACAATCTCTCCACAGCATTTTTCTTCTTAAAGAGTCTTAAACTCACCCAAGTGTCCTAACCACTAATAGTCAGATTCTTATAAAAGGTACCAGATCCCTTTAATGTACAGTATTCCTGCTTAAGCACTACTGGTCATCAAGCAGATACTCCTAGAAGCTGTGCTAATGCACAGAGGACAGGGGGGTGATTCCAGACAGCCAGCACGGCTTCACCAAGCACAAATCCTACCTGACCAACCCTGTGGCCTTCTATCATGGAACAACTACATCAGGGAACAAGGGAAGGGTTACTGATGCCATCTATCTGAATTCTGTAAAGCCTTTGACATGGTTCCCCACAGTATCCTGCCCTGTAAACTGGAGAGATGGATTTGATGGGTGGACTGTTAGATGGATAAGGAATTAGTTGGATGATCACATCCAGAGGGTAGTGGTCAATGGCTCAGTGTCCCAACAGACATCAGTGAAGGGTGATGTCCCTCAGGGGTCTGTACTGGGACTGATGTTATTTAATATCTTCATTAATGACATGGACAAAGGGACCAAGTGAACCCTCAAGTTTGCAGATGACACCAAGCTGAGTGGTGCCATCCAGAAGGACCTGGACAAGCTTGAGAACTGGGCCATTGGGAATCTCACGGGGTTCAACAAGACAAGCACGA
>JAWWTY010000106.1:98046332-98080674 GCA_035222235.1 Margarornis squamiger
CTTGTTCAGCCTGGAGAAGAGAAGGCTTCAGGATGACCTAGTTGTGGCCTTCCAGTACCTGAAGGGAGCCTACAAGAGAGTTGGAGAAGAGCATGCAGAGACAGTACAGGGGAGAAGGACTTCAAAACTGAGAGCAGGTTTAGATTAGACATTAGGAAGAAATTCTTTACTGTGAGGTTGTTGAGACACTGGAAGAGGTTGCCCATAGAAACTGTGGATGTTCCAGCCATTGAAATGTTCAAGGCCAGGTTTGATGGCTACCTGGTCGAGTGGAATATGTCCCTGCCCATGGTAGGGGGTTTGGAACTAGATAATTAAAGTCTCTTCTAATCCAAACCATTCTATGATTCTATCAATTCTGGAATAAATTTAACTGCAAGTCCTATAACATTACAGATAAACTGATCTAATATTGGTATTCTCAACGTTTTTAGAAGCACATAAAAATCCAGCCAGAAGTTCAGTATCAATCCACTGAATGTCATGGTTGCCAACTGCCAATACCCTACTGAAGTTCTGGTTCCCTGAAAAGAATTACTTGAACATCCAGTATTCTCTGTGGGCCCTCAGGCCCATTAAGTACTATTTGCTTCCTATCCTTTAATCAGCTTTCATCTTGTAACTTTCCTCTCAGCTTTCTTCTGTCCTAAATTTCCAGAGGAAGAAAAATAAATATTGGTATCAAATTAATATAAAACTCTTTCCTATTAGATTTTCTATCATAATCTACCTATTAGATTCAGGCAATCAAGTTGCCTAAATTCAGTATTACACAGCTATTATGATTTACCTACCATTACCTACATTTTTCCCAAAGCTTCTGCTTCAAAAAAAGATTTTCATACAGTAAATAGGATCTACATGTTTAACAGAAGATGTACGATAGGCAGATTATTAGATCCCACCTCTTAAGTGCACTGCTTGTCACACTGTTCTGCCTCAACCAGAGATTTGATATGGGGTGACGGCGTGTTTTCCTTCAAGCCAAACTTCTCAAGTAAATGAATGGGTAATGGTGTGCGTATATACAAAAGAAGCAGAGAGGAAAATCTAATCAGTGGCCTCCTTACCCCTAGATGAGCTTTACTGTACAGATTTGGATGAGAGAAAAAAAAAAAATAAAAGTTCTCACTGATAACTATTAACTTCTAGCTAGCCAGTTTCCTCCTTTTACCAAAATCTGTGTGACTAAATACGTAAGACCTCATACTTTGCTTCAGTAAAGATACTATAATGCAAGATAACTATTAAGTCACATGCTTCTGCAGCTTTAACCATTCTGTACAGCAACTAACAAATACAAAAACCGTGACTGCAACTTAAACCCTGCTACTCAAAGGTACAAAGGTACTGTACAGAGAAGTTGACACAGGTAACACACCAAACCTGTTTGCTCTTCCTGTATACTTGCATAGAAAGCAAAACTATGTTGATTACTGGTAATTACTCTCCAATTCAAGTGCAAATTAGCCATTTCATTGATCTCATCATTTTCTGGAAAAAATGAAATCACGCATGACATCTAGCAGGTCTGGAGAAGATGATCACCTTCTAGTTCCAAAAAAATGGCCAATTATTACCTTTGGAACAACACTGAAGAGGAACTAACAATGCTAACGAGAATCAGTATGCATAAAACCCCTACTTAGTGGAAACATGAAGCCAGAGACAAAGAGCTTGGTCATGAAGCAGATAGAGAGCAGTTAAAATTCATTGTTCAAGTTTTCTTGTGACCTGGCTTTTTACTTTGTTGATGCTACTTTGCAAAGTAACAAGACAGAGACATCTACAGGTGTTGTAACTGATGTTACTGTGAGGCACATGAAGGTGAGTGTTACAAGCCCACCTGTGGGGCAGTTACTGCTATACCAGAAGGCCAAAGCAGATCAATGGACATCTCTGTGTTAGGTGACCTTTTACCAAATCAGTCAACCCCAAAGTCCCCCCACCGCAGCTATTTTGGGCTGAAATATATACCTCTGTACAAAAAATAATTTATTTTACTAAGGGGAAAATACAGAACACTTCCGAAGTCTCATCTTTGTGTCCACAAGACAGCTAAAAACACTGACCCCACAGCCATTTCAATAAGATGAAGAAAAAACAAATACTCGGTATCAACTAAATATTGTCTCAATTGTAAAATAAACGTGATAGAAGAAAATGTGGGTGTTTTTCTCCCAGAAGTTGGTATATATTTAGCGTGTCATGCCAGAAAGAAGTACAGTTCAAAGTTCAACTCTGAAACAATTACAGCAGCTCAAGTTGTTGCTGTCATGTTCCTCCCACTGCAACAGTCTCTAGTCCCAGTATGTCAGCACTTTTGTTTACAAGCTCCTTCTCTTGCTAGTCTATCAGCTTCTTCATTTCCTTGAAAGCCAGCATGACCCGGAATATGCATCTGTCAACACAAAAGTATAGGACTGTTAGATATGCAAGAAACCAAGAATAAAGTATATACATGAAATTTGATCATGCAACGCCCTTTCATTCTTAGTACAGCAGCACCTCCTCAGAGGCCCTCATCTCACATTTAGCCCTTAGGTGTTCTTCCCAGGGATTTTCATAGCCTCTCTTCCTCTAGGGAAGTCTTGGCAAATTGTGAAAATCATCTTTATGAGAAGTGAATTGGATAAGGACCATGGAACATAGCCTTTAAGAAATGCAGACAACAGCTGCAACTCAGAAGTCTCACTTTTGGAAAAGGGGAAAACCTACCAGCATTCAGTGCTTAAACAAGTTAATCTTTCCCTAAAAAGCCAGAGGCTTCTATTCCATTAACAGGCCTGGTGGTTACAGCACTCCTCTAGGATACAGAAACAGGGTATTAAAAGAATCTCTCAATTTTCATGTCTTAACTGTCCATCCTTCAATTAGAAACTGAAAAAACTTTCAACCCTAAGACCATGCTTGCCAGAAGTAAGGGTGGAGGAGAGGAGGTGAGGAAGAAAACCATCTTGCTATTTGACGAGATCTGAGAGGAGACAAGCATGAAGTGTGTGTGAGATGGTATTAGGTTTACATGGCAATGTTTTAGTGCCAAGTGGGGGCTGCAGGGGTTGGCTTCTGTAAAAAGACACTGGGGACTGCTCCCGTATCAGAGAGCCAGATCCAGACAGCTCCAAACGGACCCACAGTTAGTCACAGCTGAGCCCATCAGCAAAGCTGGTGGCTCTTCTGTAACAACATGTTTAAAAAAGAGTAAAAATGCTTCACAACAGCCAGAGTCCACCATGGTGAGGAGCTGTGCCCCTGCAGCCCACAGAGGTCCATGGTGGAAGAGAGATCCACCTGCAATCCATGGACAACTTCACCCCTCAGCAAATGGATTACCATAACTTAGTATAGGCATACAATGCTCCTCCTGAAACAAAACTGTTCCCAAGTTTAAGAGATTCAGGTTTAAGAAGTGTGCATAAAGCAGTATCTTTTAATTATGTAAAATACTCTACGAACTACTGAACTTAGTTGGTCTTAAAGAGTCTTACTTTTAAATTTTTACACTTTCTTCTCCTCAATAGATAACAAGAGTAGTTATATAAAATCTAGTCAGCCTTTAAACTGGAGTCACCAATTAACTCTAACCAGAACGGTACGAATAAAGGAATATCTGCAATAGGTTTCCCACAGAAAAAGTGCACATTAAAGATATACATGATCCTGTTTTCTACAGAGTAAAGACAGAAGTCCAGTAAATATGCAATTAGCAGATGCAGAGTCAATGGTACACAGATTTATTTCTAGAATCAGTGGTCTTATACCACAATTAAGCTAAAATTTAGAAGGAGAGGGAAGATACTCCATAGAATGGTAAGTACTTACAGATAACACATTTTATCATAAATAGCTGTAGAGAAGTTGGTTTACTTCTTTACTGAGAGCAAACTGACTTAAAAAGAGTTATTTTAAAGAGCTTTCTGTACAAATTTTTCTTCAAAGAAACACGGTTAAGAAAACTAGAGTCAGTTTATTTGGTTCACACACTCAGTTTTCCCAGTTTAAATTAGACACTGTGATTGAGTTACTCCAGTGAACAAGCATCTTACAGAGTTTTGAAAGCAAATCTAGAAATTCAGCTATGAGAAAAAGACACAGTTATGTTTTATGGTTAGATTTCCAGATACAGAAGTTTCATTTACTAACAAACTAAAAATAATTTTTGCAGGCATTTTCTAAGTAGTAGTAAGAGACACAAAACAAACAAACATTATTTTAAATAAATGAAATACTGGTTTTAAGAGTCTAGATTCTGTTGCTAATTTGCTTTAAATACAAAAAGCAGTGTCTCTATTTATGGTTTTACGTATGGATGTACAATATTATGCACTACAAAAGTCTTAGTTATGGTCATACAAGATTTTACAAGGAGCTTGTTTAAGAAGTCATTAAAAATAAGAAATGAGGAACGTACCCACTGAACTTCTATGTCTTTTGTTAACTTATCGAGTCTTTCAAAATCTTCTTTATTTATTACACTTCCTCCTGAACTTGTTCTCCAGCCATTTGTCTTCCAGTTGTCAACCCAGCTTGTAATACCTACACAAAGGGAGCATCACCATAAAAACTCTGTTAAAAAAGCCAGCAAGGAATCAAGATGGAGCCAAGAGCCTATTACCAAGACATTAACTGCACAAAGTCTCAGGCAAAGACAATGGAGATAGAAGATATTCCTGTTTGGTTCTCTATTGCTGTCTTTCAGGATTTTCCCATTATTACTTAAATTACCCAAACACGTTTTCCCAAACAGATAAAGACTACAATCTTATACATGCATTACACCAAAATTATCTCACGAACTTCAATGAACTGAAGTTAAGGACATCTTTGAGGGTACAGTAAGGTAAAACAGATCCACTGCTTTGCTTGTTTTAGAGAAATTGAAGAAACACATGCATAGAGGAAAAACAGTTGGCCACTTGTTTTATGGCTTCTCCATGCTAAACAGAATCCTTCAGAGAAGGACCATGTAAAAAGATTTCTACAGAATTTGATTTAATGTTCTGTCTATCCCTTGCTGGCCAGAAAATTGACTGTATTACTCTTTACATAATGATTTTTTAATTTTTTTTTTTTTAAGATCTTTGCTGGTGCAGACAATGTAAGACATCCTTACTTGCTCTCATGAGAAGCAGACCTGAATCAAACAGGAAATCACCAATCTTGCAAACAAAACCTCCTTAAAAACCAAACCACTTCCATTTGTATTTAACCACAAGTCTCCTTCTCTGGCATTTTGAAAAATAACTCCTAGACACATTTACAGAGTAACTCTGGTTAAACAAGAATGAAACCTGCATCTCAGTGACCCAAAATAGAAGGGCAAACTGCAAGCAAATCAAAGAGTAAAAGAGCAACATTTAACTTCCAATTAAAAGTTGCAATAAGTTTTTGGTTAATGTTATTTCAAAAAACCTGCACAAAATCAAAACTCCAAAATCATCTGGAAACAGAAAACACTCTCCCTTTCTAAAATTGTGATGTACAAATAAAAAAATATATATGCAGTTCAGACTATCACGTGAGCAAAATCTGAAGATCTCGAGGAAGAAGTTTTATTCAGAAATTAAGTCTTTTTGGCTGCTTCATACGGTCTTTATAGGGAATAAAATTAAATTTTCCAAGTCTTTGGATGAAGGTGAAACTTTCAATACCTACTCTGAGCACATATCATCTCTGGCTAGTCTTCCAGGGTAGCCTAAAGGCTTGGAAGCAAAGGAACTTGAATGTAATTCACACATGTGTTAAAACAGCCTCTCCAATCCAAGCAAAAAACAAAAAGCCTACAGGGTTATTACACCAACTTCCAAGTAATTTCCTGAGAACTGCCTTAACAGCATATACAAGAATGACATTTTTTCTAGACTTTGTGTCATACTGAACATCTCAAGGCAAAAATCCTGTGGTTACTTCCGTCAGCCTTTACTGTAACAGGCACCTTTGACTCTAGTCTTATTTCACACAGTTAGCAGGCAATGCCTGAGGATTCTGAAGTTCATGCACAGTAAGTTATGCACTCTCTTCCTTACATCCCTCTCTCCAGGACTCAGTATGTTCTGTGGGCCTTACATAATGAAAATATTGGGAAAACTAAAATCATTAACTTACCATTAATAGTGAACTTGCTATCAGTGTAGATGATTAGTTTCTTGATGTTTTGACTCTTGGCTTGCTCTATTGCTTTGCAGGCTGCCTTAAGAATGTTTCAATACAATTACAGTTCAGAACAGGATTTTGATCATATGCAATTAAAATACTAACAAAGTACCTGATGCTAAAACAGAACTATGAAGAGTATTGTTGTAATCTCCCCACCAATGGTTATCAAAATGATAGAGTATCAAAATTATAGAGTAGAGGATCCAAGATTAAGCATGCAGATGGCACCCTTATAATTCAGGCAAGGAGGCAGCCACTTAAGTTTCACTGGCAAAAAAACCCCCCAAACATTCTGATGTTCAACTCTGTGCTGAAGGAGTAGCTGTCTGCCCTATTTTCTACCTATCAAAACCTCTATCAACTGCACACCAAGTTTTAAGCATTTTCTCCATAACTAGGAGGGATTCACATCAGTTCTAACAGTCTGGAACCCTTAACAGGTAGGGTTTTCTTTTTGTGCTCTAAAATATAACAGAGAGATGTGGCTGGCTGAGGATGTAAAGATGAAAGGCTCTTTAGTGACAAGTCTGACCACACACCAACACCATCTCTAGTTATCTCTCACTAAAATGAACTTCTTGTAGCTTTTAAGTGGATCAATTCCCCACTTCAGTTACTCTCCAAACATGTAGTGTGGAATAGTAGCAGTACCATAATTAAGGAAGTGAGAAGGGAAGACTAAATCTGCTGTTACCAACAGAAGTTGGTCAGGAGCCAAGAACTGTTCATTATATTTATCTGTGGATTACGATGTTCTGATCCTATCATTATAAGAAACTGATTCTCCCCTTAACTGCTACTCAGCAGTCCTCACTCCAAGGTGTGAAGCATACAGATTAAAAATGCAAGGGAACCTATATGTATTTGAGAGCCAGGCTTTCCCAAAGTAAGGGTGTTTTAAATAGCTGTGCTTGATGACATATGGGAATTTTCAAGGTGAATTACCTTGCTCAACACCAATAAAGACCAATAAAACTTGAAGAGAAGTATTAACTCCAGATATTTTGTATTCTTCCCTGAGAGCTCCACAAACAGTTTCTGAGGACCAGAGCTGAAATAGTCATAACTGTGCTACTGCAGTCTAACAAGGAGAAGCATTCCAGGGCATTTATTACTTACATGTATTTCTGCTCTTTGGTTAGTCTGCCGTCCAGGAAGTCTTTCACTGGTATTTCTGTCTCCAAGGAAGGAATAGTAGATTAGTTACCACAAATATACCAAAGAGTAAATAATGAGTATAAATTAAAGAAATAAATGCAAGAGAGTTACTTTTTAAAAAGGAGGATGAATATATTCTAGGTCCAGCTTCCACCTGCATAGAGCAACCCGCACATTTGGACCTGCCATCAATATGCAATTACATTCATAGTCTTCTGTGCAGATCTACTTATATTTTAAAACTTTCTCCATTACTTGAATTATAGCTTCAGCACTCCAAAATATTATTTCCAGTGGATTTTCCCCAGAGATGATTTCTCTTTTCCCCTAAGTAACTCACTAGTCTCAGAACACTGTAATTATGAGCCTCAACAACAGTTTCATATTTAAAAGGAGGCTAGTACTGTAAACCACATAAAAAACAAACAGTAATGTATTACTTTTTAAAAAAATAATCCATCCAGCTACTTACAAAGGGTGGCCTGGTCCCCAGTAGACACCTATTCCAGCACGTGCCCTATTACGTCCATTACCTGAGCAGCAACCATCTGTATAAACAACTACAAAGTCACCTACAAAAGAATTACTAAAATCAGAAGTTCAAGCACTCCTTCAAGGACACAGACGCTTTAAGCTGAAAGAAATGTCTACTGATAATCCCCAAAACTTCCCTTCCCAGAGAGTCCTTCCAAAAGTCAAATACAGAGGCTATGGGAATTAGCAGTGCAGAACACCAGCAGTCCCACTGCAGCTTCACACCCTCACTGCTGTCAAACCAGTCAGCCTTAAGAAGAGCTTCTGCCCCAAGTTCCACCATTCTTGCTACAGTCCCTGGCTTCTTCAGCCAACTTCAAAGCTTCCCAGCTACATCTGTACATTTAAATATAGGCTGTCACCTACAGACACATAAAATCACACCTACAGTGATACTGTTGACACTAGTTAAAGCCAATTAAAATTATACTGAAAGACAACATGAACAAATAGATTATGGTTCACATTTCCGTTTTAAAAAGAAACAATGGTCCTAATGCCGCCATACACAAACCTCCCTAAAAGGTTTTGAATAGTTACACTTGTTGCTTATGAAAGAGTACAAAGAAAGTAACAGAATTAAAGGACTTATCAAAGACCTCACCCATATATGAAAATTTATCTTCACTGACTGTTGGTGTTGAGTATGTTGAGAATAATTCATCATGTTTTACTCGCTTTGCAATCTGTTCCTCATTTGTAGACTGTTCATATGGCCTTTTGCACGTACTGCAACACAAGGTATTTAGTTCCTCTCTCTGGCTACCATTTTCCTGTGTTACAGCTGTAAGACCGAGTGCCCCTTCCAAAACACAAAAAGACAGAAAGTTCAACACATGCAAGATCCAATTTTATGTGGAATGACTGCTTTTAAAGACAACAGCTGTGATCATCTCTTAGCAATGCTAATCTGTTATCTGACATCGCCCCAAACTATTAGGAAAAAAATATTACAGAATAAACGTTACTCTTCATCCCAGATCAAACTGGAGAGGAGACAGACACAGAACGGCCCTTAGGACAGGCACGGCACAAGCACCGCTATTCGAGCACCCAGAAACCTTCTCACTGCGTGGGCGCGTCCCTGGCCGCGTCCGGAGGCTCCGCCACGGCCCCGCGACAGCGACAGGCCGGGCAGTGCCCGCTCCCGCTCCCGTCCCGCTCCCCGGTGCAGTGCCAGTGCCCGCTCCCGCTCCCCGGTGCAGTGCCCGCTCCCGCTCCCGTCCCGCTCCCTGGTGCAGTGCCCGGTCCCGCTCCCGTTTCTCTCCCCCGTGCAGTGCCCGTGCCCGCTCCCGTCCCCGCCCGCCCCGCGGTACCTGCCAAGTCGGGCTGCGGCTGCGGCTGCTGCTGCTCCGCCGGTGCGCCGCGCACGAAGGCCCAGGCATCCTTCTCGCTGGCGAACTTCTTGAAGCTGGCGGAGGGGAACTTGTTCACCTGCTCCTGGCACTCCGCCCTGCAACAGAGCGGGCGGCGGTGAGGCCAGGCCGGGCGGGGCGGGGCGGGCTCCCGGCGCGGCCGTGGCTCACCAGGTGCGGAAGACGCCGGTGCGGCGGCCGGTGCGCACGGCGTAGAACATGTCGGCGGCCCGGGGGGCGAGGCAGGGGCTGAGCACGGCCACGATCCAGCGCAGCATCACGGCCCCGCCGCCATCACGGCCCCGCCGCCACCGCCGCCACCGCCGCCGCGCCTGCGCGCCCGCCCCTACGGGCCGCCGGGCAGGACAAACTACCCGAAAGGCCCAGGCCGCGCGGCTTTGTCCGGGCTGCCTTTTTTGCGTGTTTCTGCTCCCTCCCGCCACGACAGTAATGGTGTTTGACAAGCCTAAATCAGCTGCTGTTTTGGGGTGGGCCACGAGGTGTGTGAGCGCCCTGCGGTTTAAGCAAAGCACCTCGTTCTGGAAGCCGCAGTTGTTAAAAGGCGAATGGGATCTCACAGGTGCGTCCTCGTGTTTAGCGCGTCCAAAAGTGGAGCTGAGCCAGGTCGGTAAGCGGGTTCTCATCCTGCGGTTCCAACCACGGGCTCCAGGGCAGCGTGTCCCAGCCGAGATGGGCCCTGGAGGAAGGAGGAACACCTTCACGGGACCACAGCACCCGTGGGGTTGGAAGGGTCCTCTGGAGATCACCCGGCCCGACTCCCCTGCCAAGGCAGGCTCACCTGGAGCAGGTGGCACAGCGACACTTCCAGGTGGGTTTGGAATGTCTCCGGAGAGGGAGACTCCACAGCCTCCCTGGGCAGCCTGCCCCAGTGCTCTGCCACCCTCAGTGTAGGTTTTCCTCGTGTTGAGGTGCAAGTTCTTGTGTTTTAGTTTACGGCCATCACTCCTTGTCGTGTCTCTGGGCACCACCAAAAAAGCTCTGTTACCATCCTGTTGGCACCTGCCTGTGAGATGTTGATGTGCATTAATGAGACACTTTTCCGAGCCGGCTGAAGTTCAGACTGTTGCCAGCTGCATCCTGCTGCCTCATATCCAGAGTGTCACGCACATGGAGGCCAAAGCTGGGAGGTCTGAATTCAGTGCCTCAGCTAAGCTGCTGCTGAGATTAAAGTAGCAGACATGGGGACACTGCTGTGCTCCCCTCCAGGAACAGCCCAACCTGTACGTGCTGCTGTGTTTTCAGCAGATGGACTTCCCTCGTAGCCCTAATACAGGTGCACTGAGACAAAGCTGACTGCAAGGTGTCAGAGCCGCAGAGTGCTGTATTTCAGATTTACAAAGGTGGCTTGGTAAAGTGCCAAAAGTGTGAAAGCAAATGGGGTTAACATTACTGTGCATATCAGCTGGATGACACTTCTGTTTAAAAAAAAAACACCAAAACCAAAGAGCTTATGCATTTGACAGGCCTTGGTGGAATACAGAAACAATGTAGTCAGGATTGTATCAGAATATAATTACTACATTTTTCTTGCTTCCTCCAACATATTCATGAGACTTCATATTACTCTTACAAAATGCTTATGTCTGCTTTTCTCAGATCAAGATTATTTACACTGATTGTCTCTGTAAAGGTTTCCACTGAGACTTTTCACTGCTTCCTGTCTGCGATATTTTTATTTTATTGCTCTTGGTTAGCTTTTCTTTTAATTATGACTTTCTGTAGTAGAAGGATTTCTTATTCCTTACAGGTTTGCACATTTTCATTACTCGTAGTCCTCTTTGATCAACACATGCTAAAGGAGCAATGAGCAGTAAGTGATGGGAGTAGTAAGCAAAGACCCTCTGTTACACTAATTAACTCTCTGGTTGAACAGATTCATACATCAAATTTACATGCGAGGACTGAGAGTAATTCTTCTGCTGTCATGACCAACATGCAGAGCTCAGATTCAAACTGTGAAAAAACCAGATTTTTTAAGTCCACTGAGTACCACACACCCCCTTTCATTGCTTCTTCTCCAGCTGCTTTGGATACCAGGTGTTATCAACTGGGTAAAGCTCATAGATCATGACTCTCTGCATTCTTTCCCTAGCACAAATTTAGTGTCCGAAAGGGAACATTTCTACACCTTCTTCTCTCATTGCTGTTATGCAGCATCCCGGTCTGTTCAGTAACACTAATAACAGAGGTGGGAAGCTATAGATAGTCACATTGCATCTTTATTCATTAATGCTCAGTCCAGTTTTGATCTATCCCCACACCACCTATTTCTCCCTCTTTCAAATGATTTCACAGTATAAACTGAGGATGGACTGCTGGACTACTGAGATGATTACTTGTGATCTTTCCTTTTTTTAGTCTTCACTGATCACTGCTGTTTAGCTATTTCCAGTCTCTGTAGAGGCTAATCCTGCCTATCAGTATGAGCTGGGCAGTTTTTCGCACTCATTGAATTCACACTAGCAAGGAAGAGTGACTTGGGAGAAAAATGGGAACTGAACAATCTGCTTTTCTGGCTATCAGAAACTTACCAAAAGCCCACAAATGTTAGAAAACATGACAGGCTGCCTTCTGCAGATGCTGAGGTTGTTTAAGCTTGGGGTGCTGGTGTCTTTGTCAGTTTTTTGTTTACAAGAAGAGCTTATTACTCCACTACTGTTTTGGGGTTTTTTTGAGTAACAGACTTTACACATACCATTGCATAGTAATAGTGAATGTGGCATTACAAAGTTGACTGCTCTTAGGGTTATCCAGCCAACGTGATCATGGAACCAGTGCTCTGAACCCCATCCCTGGGTAAAACCTCTCTAGACAGTGCCAAGAGTTGCACACCTGCCTGAGTGGGACTGTCCCTGGAATGGGGAGCCTAAATCAGCCAACAAGTGTCAGGGTGGGTTGTTTTTTTTTGTCAAGGCCAGGTTTTAGCTTCACTTGAGATGCACAGCCAGGCACTTTCACCTGAATCAGCATGCAAGCCACTTCCTTTGGAACTATAGTACAGCTTGGTCTTTTTATCAGAGTGCAACCCAAGTGTTATTAGAGCCTTCTTTGTTAGATAATGACACAATATGTAATAAAAAGTACTTCCAGTGATGACAGAGTATGTCAAGCCCAGCACTCTCGTATTTCGAGTTAGTACCTGAACACAGCTGAAGACACAGGTCTAGTCTAGTGAAAGAGTATTAACTGATTGCTGTAACGTTGTCTTAGCGGAGGCAAGTGAGAGGTGTTGTTCACACAGCTAAACCAAACCAGTGCTGGCCTGCCATGGCCCACGCTCCGGCCGTGCCGGCGCAGCACAGCGGGATGACTGTGCCAGCGCTGCTCCCGCAGCTCTGCTCCTCCGGAGAGGGCCGGGAGCCACGGGAATCCCAGCCCCGAGTTAACCTGGAGCGACGGCACACGGGGCAGGGCAAACGCTGCTGCCACAGCCACAGCCACAGCCGAGCTCTGCACGGCCGAGCCGCCCCGCTGCGCCAAGCCCGAGATCCCGGTGACTCCCTGCGGGAGCAGTATCGGATACCAGAGGCCGGGAATGCCGCCTGTGAGGGGAGCGCAGCGGCGGGGCCGCCTGACGCCGCCCGGGCCCACGAAGAAGCGAGTGGCGGCGAAGGCTTGGCGCCACATGGGGGGACGGAGCAGGGCCGCCTCCCCTTCCCGCCCCTTCGGTCCCGGCCGCGGGAAGCGCGGAGCCGGGCAGGGCTGGGGCGGGCCCGGAGGGCAGCTCCCCCGCTGGCACTGCGCATGTACCGGCCGCGGCACGCCGTGCCAAGAGTGGAAATGTCCGCTCGGGCTTCGCGCTAGCGGAAGTGCGGTGGGTTTGCCGGGCGCGCTGTATCCGCTCTGCCCTTCTTCCGGGTTCGGCTTCGCTCCGGCGTGGGCGGGGCGAGCGCCTTCCCGGGCCGCGATCCGCGCGGCTCTCGCGAGAGCTCCCCCTTTTCCCGGCCGGCGCGGAGCGAGGTGGGTGCCCGGGCCGGGGCCGCCGTTCCGCGCCCCGCAATGCCGCCATTCGGGCCCGGGCCCCGAGCGGAGCCGCTCGCCGTGTCCCCGCCGCGGGGATGCGCCCGATTACCGCCGGCCCGGGGCCCGATGGCCGCCGGCGCGCCCGGCGCCGGGGTGGGGGTTTTGCCTCCGCCGTGCCTCAGCGGCGGCCCGGGGGAGGCGGGGGGAGGGGGCCGGAGGCGGGAGCGGGGCCCGGGAGCGCCGCCTGAGCCCCCGCGGGGCCGCACGGGGGGCGCCGGGACAGCCGGGGCCGCCTCCACGGGGCTGGCGAGGCCTCGGTCCGGCCCCGCCGCGGGTGGCCCCGCGGTCCCGGGACGGTGTTCCCGTGTCCGGGTGGGCATCGCCGGGAGCGACGGACTGGGGCTGGGGTGGCCCCTGCGGCACTCCTGGCTTCGCTCTGCAGCGTGTGACTGCTCGGACCGATTGCAGAGGGCTGGCTGTGTGTGTAGCAGGTGACATGTGCCCGGTCACAGCCGAGGTGTTCTTTTGCGTTGCAGAAAGGCCATGTTCAGCTCTAGCGCCAAGATTGTGAAGCCTAATGGCGAGAAGCCAGATGAGTTCGAGTCTGGTATATCCCAGGTATGCGGCTTTTCCTTCTGCTGTTTGGTAACTCACTGGAGGTTATAGAGACAGTGTTGTGACACTTGTCCAGAGCCTAAACTTCCAGGTTGGGGCTGTCTAAATGTGTTTTCTTTCCTAGTTTTACTTAGGAACTGGGCCAGTTAGCTTCGGTTCCCAACAACTAAACTTGCTGCATGTCAGTGTGACTTACAGGAAGTAAAATCTTTGCTATTGATTGGTAAAAGGTATATAGCTGCTTCCTGGCACCCTGGACAGGCTTTGGTCTCAAGTGTTCTTATGAGATGAAGTTAATGTAATTATTGTTTTGCAACTTCACTTTTCTAGGCTCTGTTGGAGTTGGAAATGAACTCCGACTTAAAGGCTCAGCTGCGGGAGTTGAACATCACAGCAGCTAAGGTAGGCTGGGCCTTCTCCACAGAACTGTGTGGTGACTTGCTCTGTGTATGTTTAGTTTTTGTAAACGGTACTGTAGTAGGTGAATGATGTTTTCAGCCCTTTCTTAGGGCCTGTGGTGGTTTTATTATCTGCTGTTCTGGCTTATCTTCTGGCCTTTGCAGTTAGTACATAGGATTTTGTTTTGTAATAGTGTTTTTCTTGGGAACTGGTCTGAAAAGTCACTAAAAATTCAAATAGCAGTTGGATGTGTTAAGTAAAAGCGTTAAAAATAGTTATTCTACTTGTTGTCTCTGCAAACTGAGTTTGGGGTCCAAAACTGACTTTTTGCATGTGGATATTGGCTCGAAGTGTAGGCATTGCAGGAACTTCATCAGGAACATAAACTGTCATAGTCTTTGTAAAATCTGTTTATGGTGAATCTCTTATGCACCAAGTAGTAGATTAGATAGGTGGATTAGGGTAAGAGACTGACTTGATCATGTAGGTTAGCCTGCATGTATATTTCAGTTTTAGTTCATACAGGCAACTGAAACCTAAAGGAAGAAAAGAAAGAAGACAACTAGTGGAAAAGTGGAAGAAAACTGGTATTCGGATTTGTCAGCCTGGGAGAGTGGATGGCAGCAATGAAGCTGGTCTCTGCAGTCAGAAACTTAAGTTAGGCTGCTTTTGGTTATTGCCCTGGCTCACCAGTGCAGATGCTGGGACATGACTTCTTACAGTTGAGTTAAAGAATCTGGGAGTGCAAAAAGCAGCTTGGTGTGCAAGTTCAGGGGCCTTCAGAAGAATCACATCCCTGTTTATGTACAGCAATGTGAGCTGTCCTCAGGCTTTTAGAAATATATTTGTTGTTTACTTAGGTGCTTGATTTTATTTGTAAGAAATCTCCAGTGGGCTGGGCATCTGAGTTGTCTCCCATGGGAATGTAGCTTGTGAAAAATAATCCATCTTTCCATTCTGTTGGAAAATGAGGATATCTCTGCAGCCAGGTTCATGGGAGAAATGCTTTGTAAGCCTATGCTGACTTTGGTTTTATCAATTGTTGGAGAATAAACCAGGGGAAAAGTAACCTGTGTTGGTGTGTTGTAATCTGCTGACATTTGGAGGGGAAGGAAGTGTTTTGATTGAGTAGTGATGCAGACCTTGGGAAGTGGGGGACAGGTGATGTTCATGAAGCAGTAGCTCAAAAATAGGAGATTTGTTAAAGTTAACTTTGTCTAGAGTCTGTATTACAGGCAAGTAATTTTTGAAGCTTTGTATCAGCATATAAGTACCACTGCAGATGTGACTGTAAGCATTCAGTGTAGTTATTGTAGCATCTGAATCTCATCCTGTGAAAAAAATGAGCTTTGCTATTGAGAGGATGTGACTGAACAGAGTGGTGGGATTCATTGCCCAGTTGCTCCTTTACAGCAAAACACGTGCTCTGATAGAGGCTTTTCTGTTCAGTGGTTTGTCTTTAATGCATTAAGGCAGGTACTGCTGTGTGATGTGCTCCCTGCCCACAAAGTCATAAGCAAGTCTATCAAATGCCTGTGCTCAGAGGATTCACCATGAAACCAAACATTACTTCTCGACCCCCAGGTAACATTTGCCTTGTCCTTCTGTTTCAGGAAATTGAAGTGGGTGGTGGCAGAAAAGCCATCATTATCTTCGTACCAGTTCCTCAGCTGAAATCCTTCCAGAAGATTCAGGTGCGGCTAGTTCGTGAGCTGGAGAAGAAATTTAGTGGAAAACATGTGGTGTTCATTGCTCAGGTAAAACACTTAGAATGATAAAAATGTTGATTTGAAGACATCTCTGTAGGTGATCTAGTTCAGCCTCATGCATGAACCAGCTTCCAGTATTAGATAAGGTCAGCTGTGGTTTTGTCTATCTGAGTCTTGAAAACATCCAAGATTCCACAGCCTCTCTGGATAACCTGTTACGGTGCCGTGTTAATCCTTCTGTCTTGCCTGTTCAAGGTAATACAATGCATATTTTTGTAGCAGCAGCAAATGTAATGAGTGTGTGGATGTTAGGTAAAATTATTTCAGCTGGCAGCTGAGGCTGTGTAAACTTTGAGATGTGAAACTTCTTTGTGGAGGATAGAACTTTCTTGTTCTGACCTCTGATTCCTTCAGAAGTTGGAGAAGCGAAGCTTGAAAGTAAAAGGGAGCAAATAATAATAGGTACTTTACTACACTTGTATAATCTAAGCACTTAAACTTCAAGTCAGGAACTAAAAAACTGACTCAAGTTCTAAATACATGGAGGACCTAAGGCTTGAAAAGGTGTTGGAGGTCTCTCTGGGCAGTACTGAGAGGTGGACAAACTCGAGATCTGTCTCCAGAATGGACAATTAGTTAACACAAACTGTTAGTAGTGAAAATACTTCTTAATGTTAAGACACAGAACACCTTACCCTGAATCTTCATGTGACCAAGAAAGTTTATTTTAATGAAGTGCCTCTGGCTCACTTTACCTGTGTGCTTGAGAATTCCTTCAATAATCAGTATTTTAGAAGGGAACATGTGCAGTTCTTTTGCTGTAGGTGAAATGCTCTTGAGTATGACATGACCCAGTTTGGATTATGGTAACCCCATCATGAATGCAGTCATGAAGAAGCTGTGATGTGATGGTAGAAAATACTGCAGGTGGCTGCAATTGTGTCTAAAACTCCATGTTTTAAAACATTCACCCTTGGAGTAGGGAAGTAGAAAATAAGTTTTACTGATCTAAGTATAGAAATTCCTTTAGATCCTACTTTTGGAACAGCTTACATTTAAGCCAGGGTTTGATCTGGATTGTGTAATATATCTCACTATTCAAACTAACATTTCAACCTCTATATGTACATGGGACTGAGCTTACTACTCTGGGTTGCACCAGAGTCTCAATCTCACAGAAATTGTAAAATTCTCTGGGATTTCTGTTCCCAGCGAAGCATGTTCATGTTGCTAATGAAACACAGTAAACTATTCATGGGGAGAGGGGATGAAGTGCAAAGCTTTTATTTTGGTGCACTGAATACATGATCAGTAATTGAGAAATGAAGCAAAAGAGCACTTCAGCTTCTGCAAGTAACTCGAGGTTCTAATGCTGGTATAGCTTTGAGCATACTTAAATCTCCCTTTTTGGTTTGTCATGCATTTTCTAGTTGGGGGGAGAAGGTGCATGTGTTGGGGATGTTTTTGAGTAGATTGCAACTACTAGATACTGAGAAATGCCCTTTTTTGTTGTTTTTTTTTCTTAACAGAGAAGGATTCTGCCCAAGCCAACAAGAAAAAGCCGCACAAAAAACAAGCAAAAGCGTCCCAGGAGGTTAGTAAATAATACTGATTCAGTATGCCAATCTTCTGTTGTAACTGGTAGTTTAATCAAATAATGGTTGAGTTTTTGAGAAGTCATTCAATTGTTTGGGTGGTCTTGTCCTTTCTCTTACTGCTTGAAATAGTATCTGCCATTTGACTGCCAAAGTGTGCAGTAGAAAGCTTATCTTTGGGCATGGTGTTGCATTTCTTAGCACTCCATCTGGATTTCCAGCTACAGTAGTAGTCAATTTTTAGCCAGCAGTGCTGGCTTAAGAAACCCCAACCTGCTATCCCTGTTACCAAAGTGTGCTGACAAGAATTATTTTTTTCTAAGTTGTAGGAAGTGCCACTTCCTCATCACACATTAAACTGTACGGAAGTCGAGGCTGGTACATGGAAGGGGATGCAATGAGGGAGAGAGTGACTGAGGAGGGGTATAGGTATGAGTACTAGTCCCTCTGGGTATGAATTTAATAGCAATAGTATAGTCATTTGTGTTAAATGATCTTGCTTTTATTTAGTCTCTTGATTGCTAGACATGCAACACTGCTGTGTCTCTGTGGATGTCAGTGCCTTGTCTATATTGTTCTGTATCTTGCTATATCATTATGTAGTCTGTGTCTTAAAAGTTTGTCCTTTTTATGAGATGTGGTATGTCCTTTAACTTTTCCCAGCCCCAGTATTATACCTGTGTCATATGTGTTACTGTATTTTGCAATCTTTAGGCATGGATTTTAAAAATAGAGTTTTATAGTACTCATCTATTTGCATTTGGAGGACTCTGCCTATGTTCTGTCAAAACTAGTATTGTACCGTGGCTAGAGAAGTTGACGTCTGTGTCTGTGATTAGCATCCTGCCAGTTTCTGCAGGAGGGAAGGCAAGTGTGCAGGACTGACCCTGGCTGGGCCTGAGACGAGGTCAGGCTGGTGGTGTAAAACTGCTGTGTGCATTGCAAAGCACAGAAATGTGATTGTTGGTCTCCCTTGGCTGTCCCAATTTTCACAGGTTTCAAGTGCTGCTGTAGACACAGGTCTTAGTTCCTAGTGGTACTGCCTTGAAACTGCAGGTAGAGATGCTGGAAATCATATCCGTCCTCTAAACTCATGCAAAATAACCTGGGCTAATTTTTCTCATTTTGGCTCGCTTCTGGACAGTTCAAGAACAAGCACATAGACATCAAACAGTCTTCTAAGTGTGAATTAAACTTACCAGCTGATCTTTTCCTGTAATACATTGATGTTCTAAATGGCTTGGGCTTAGGCAGATGAAAAAAACAGTGTTTTAGAACTGGGCCTTCTATGAACGTACTCTGTGTAGCTGAAGATGTTTCCACACTTAAACTCTTCCAGTGAGTGTCTCGGGCAGAATTGCAGATGGGACAGTTCTGATTTAAATAAAATATTCCTTAAATGCATAGAAATAGAAGAATGTTTTGGGGCTGTTTCTGCAAAACACTGTGTGATCTAGAAGGTCAGAAACATGGCTACTTTTTCCCCGTATGCAGTCAGTAAGTTACTGTACTCACTGTAGAATTAGCTTTTATTTTTGCATAACGTGATAGTGTGGCATTGTTATACTGTGGCATTAAAGAAAAAAAATGCCACTGAATTTTCAGCTAAAGCATGCTTGTGAAAGCCTTAAGCCTTGACAAATGAAGATTTTTCAAGAGGATGTGTTGTAATGATACAAATGTGGTGTTTCAGCCGTACACTTACTGCAGTACACGATGCTATTCTTGAAGACCTGGTCTTCCCAAGTGAAATCGTGGGCAAGAGAATCCGGGTAAAACTGGACGGCAGCAGGCTTATAAAGGTCCATCTGGACAAAGCACAGCAGAACAATGTTGAACACAAGGTAAATGAAAAAAAGTTTCTGATACAGGTCGGTGGCATTCTGACATTCACTAAGAGACTGCTTAGTGATACAGCAAAAGACTGGCTTTTGGCAGTAGAGATGCTTCTGTTTTTATCAGGAATAAGGTGCTGAAGATAAGGCAAGACAGTTTTGAAGTAAAGCTCTAGTTCAACTTGCCAAAGCCCCTGTATTGTAAAGTAGCTTTATTGGTTTCTTCATGGGAACAGTGTTTTGTTCATTTTTTTGTATATTTAGGGGTTAGTTGGGTTGTTCTTGTTTGGCTGATTTTATTGTTTTTGAAGTGAAACACTTAGTTTGACCTTAAACAGATGTGCTCTGTACAGCCTGCAGTTTGCCTTGCTTTTTTCTGGAGAGGTGTGTTTGGACCTGCTCATCTCTCAGGGTGTCCCATGGTTGCAAAACAAAGAGTGTCCAAATACTCTCCAGAAAACATATCTTCTGTGTAAATGCTCAGCTATCTTCATCTAGAAGAAAGTAGTTAGCCCCAAAGCTTATGGCAGAGTGAAGATGAAGTAACAAATAGTAGAGCATCTTAAGAGTGTTAACTTGGATTTACTTGTTTACACAGCATGTATAAACAAGATTATTTGTCTTCACAGGTGGAAACATTTTCTGGTGTCTACAAGAAGCTCACAGGCAAAGATGTGGTGTTTGAATTTCCAGAATTCCAGCTGTAAAGTACAAAAAATGGCTGAATAAACAACTGTTCATATAACAGAGTAATTTCATTTAAACTTTGAATTCCATAAACACAGATGGGGATTAACTGGTTCATGGGACTTCTCTACAAGTTGGAGAGTGGCACTTGCATATCAAAGTATTAAGTCACCAGCATCTTAACGGTAGCCCTCTTAGGTTGTTCTTGGCACTGCCGCAACACAACTCTGTACAAAAGAGTCCAGGGTCTGCAAAAAGAATTGGCAATGAAAAATCTTAAGTATTCTGAGTCTCACCTTTTGGGGAGAATGTGGAGAATTATTGTAGAGCAGTGGAACTCCTGAGTTTTGCACACAAGAATACCAATTGGAAACCTACATGTTCCTGATAGAGGAAGAAGTCTACATAGCAGGTGATGTGTGACTTCTGAAATATGAAGCAATAACATCTAAATAAGGGGTTTGAATTCTTAGGGAATATGTTGGGGGAGGTACAGGTTGAATTTGAGGTAACTTAAGTTGCTCTGAGAGGCAAAATTGTCATCCAGTTCTTACCTAAAATTAGCAGGTCCTGTAGCTTCTCACTTTTATCAGAATGAAATGGGGAGAAATTCTCAATTCTGAGTGCTTGAATACAGTACTGGATGCAAACTGCAATTTTTTACCTGTTGATCTTGCTTTCAGAAATGTTTGGGATTTATTTTTTTTTAGATGATGTTTTAACAATTTTCACTACATGCTTGGTGA
Organism: Margarornis squamiger; assembly: GCA_035222235.1. Lineage (NCBI taxonomy): Eukaryota > Metazoa > Chordata > Aves > Passeriformes > Furnariidae > Margarornis > Margarornis squamiger. The sequence continues at coordinate 98,067,106 of JAWWTY010000106.1, forward strand.
TAGAGAGCTGATAGAGAGGGAAAGGACTGTATGTATTGGAATCCAAAGGCTGAATGGTAGTGTCCTAGAAACCCTACAGTTCTTGCACAAGCTCAGGAGCATGGAGTTGGGCATGTAAAATTCTGAGCAAATTACATGAACGATTGTACTGAACAAACTCTTAGGAATACATGTTTAACACAGTAAGAAAAACTATGGAGTCAGTCTGTTTGGTGGAGAGCTAAGTTGGATAACAGGAGTTTTTAATAACTTGCATTTTCCTACCTGAGAGCAGATGGAGGACAAATGCCACATACCAAGTGTCTTTGTACCTTTAGTTTTTCCATTTACTGTGCTTTTGGTTGCTTCTCATTTGTCACCCCTTCTTTAGCTGTGGAGAGCTAAAAGGTTAAAAGAAGGTCTGCATTGCTTTTTGCATTGAGAAAGTGAAAACTTTAACACAAGTTATGGCATAAGTTAATAGGGCAGGACAGATAGCTGTGTGTGGTTACTTTTTGTGCAGAGAATGCAAAGAGAAGGAAAATATGTGCCCTGATGCAATTAGTAGTTAATTTCCTGCTACTTGCTGACAAGACTTGAATGTTTGTACAAAAAGCGGCTGTATCTTTGAAGAAGTTGGCTTGCCTTAAGGCCTTTTCCTATCTCCTTTTCAAACTTCTGTCTCTGGAGTATAACTTAATTTCTTCTTTATTCCTTGACTATTTATTGTTCATCTTGGATGATTCAGCAGAAGTGAATTCATCAGCTTCCCTTAGAATTAGATGAGGGGAGTTGTAGGTATAGAGTAACCTCAAGTCCTTGCTGCTTCTGTGGAGAATAATTGTAAAAGATCTTATAGTAGGAGTGCCAGAACTTTTGAATTCAAGTTTTCATTGCTAAAATGGATATTACTCAGATTGGAAATGCCACCCTCTCCGGTCCCTCAGAAATAATTCTAGTCTCGAGTCAGACACATTATGAAGCTTTCTGCTACAACAGTCACAGATGGCAGCCTGTGTGAATAGATGTCTGCTGGTGTGGGTTGGAAGAAGCAGTCTGGGGAGTATTTGGAGGCTTACCAGATGTTAACTATCTTTAGTTAGAGGTTGGTGAGTCTGCTGGGACTGTAACCTCTGCAAGAAGAGGTGATCCTCAGACAGCAGGCTTCAGTAGACAGAATTTCCTGTTTCATGGTGAAATGTAACTCAGGTTTGATCTCTTCATCATAATAAAAATATCAGTTGAGTTTCTTTCGAAGCAGTGGGAGGGGGTAGATGGGGGAGGAGAAATCTAGTAAACTGAATGTAAAGATTGCAAATGTTCCCAGGCATTGCCAGCTGGCTATAGATTTTTCTTGGCTCTTGTTGCAAGCCCTTTTGAACTATATGAAATGCAAAGGCTCGTGATGGCCCCATAAGCAAATTCTTTGAGTGAAAGGATAACACTGTCAAAGCCCTTTATGTTTTTTACATCAACTAAGCTATAAGTAAAGGTGGATATTTGTGGCATAAAAATTTGAGGCTGAATGGTTTGCAAAAGATTTTAGTCCTAGTTTACCTTTATTCACAGACTCCCTTGTGTGTTTGTGTCAGTGATACAGTCAGACAACTCCCTCTGTCCCTTGACAAGCATATCAAGTGCATGCCTGCAATCTGGAAAGTCAGTTGATGCCATCTGGTCAAGTGCTAATGAGATTGCTGGAGTGCTGGTGTCAAATGTTACCTTAACCTAAGCAGACTTCATGCGAGATGATGCTAGACTTTTCCTATACCTTTCATATACTGGCACAGTTGAACTCTGAACATGTGATTCCTCACTGAGCTTTATCAGCTGGTCTGGGTGAAAATGGGGGTCATTCTGTACCAAGACCCTATGCAGCAGTAGTATGTGGGTGGTGTCAATGTGAAGAGACATCATATATTGAAAAGCATAAAAACACCAGTTCTTTCCCAAATGAGAAGCAACGGCTTTACATCTGTTAGGTGCTCCTGAGACTTACACCTGATATTAGAGCTTTAATTGTTTATTTCATATGCAGCATTTCACAAATGTCTTCAAATATTGTTGTCTATAAGGAAGACTGCTCCCTGGTGAATTTCATTTTAAAATGTTTATGGGTGCATCACAATTCTAGTGTGGCTGAACTGGCTTTAAGTTGTGGGTGATAAGTGCTTGACCCATAACACCGTCTGAGTATCCCCTCTTGAGTGTCCATGGGAACAACTGGTGAGTTTTAGGGAAGTGATCCTCACGTCAAGCAGTATTTAAAGGAAATCCTATCGTTCCTGCGTTGTGGACTGAAATAATCTATTTCATATGCCCTTGTTTTTGCTACATTTTTTAAGCGGGAGGCTTGAGTTTGATTCTTGGTTACATCTGAAAGTCTGAGCAATGCCAAAAAACTAGACTTTTTCCACTTTCCAGGCTGTGCTGTCTAGGCCACTAGAGGTGTATCAGAATGACAGAAATAAAGAAAGATACTGATTACAGAGAGTCATGAAGCCTCATAATAAGGCTGGTGGTCAGGCTGTGGGAGTGTGAGTGTCTTCCACAGGGCCCTGACTGCAGCATTGATCAGTGCCCATGGCTGACTGTTTTTTAACAAAGTGGCTTTGCTCTGCCCCTTGCTCCCTGCCTTAAGAGTGCTTGTGTGGAAAACCTGCATTCTGATGAGAGCAAGAGAAAAGTGACATGAACATCTCTTTGTACTAGTGCTCTGTTCTCTGCAGAGAGCTACAGGCAAAGGATCTTATTTATGTCTTGCCATCAAGAGTATAAAGTTTGTTGGATTTGTTACAGTCTGTGAGTACAGGTATCCATTCCTCTACTGTTCATTAACTGTGTCTCCTGTTTTCGGGAAAATCATTCTTAAGCTCAACAGGATGCAATTGCTGCTAGGTGTTGCTAAATGATTAATAGCTCGTGTTTATTGGATATCGAGTTAACGTGTCTGATCAGTTATGGTCAGTTATGATCTGCTCCATGACCAGCAAAGATAGAATTAAATCCAAGCACTGAAGAGAATTCCATTTTTAGAGATGAGGAGTAACAGAAAAAGCACTACTGCTGCAGTGAATGCTGCTTATAAATTTTATGCAAGAAAATGTTAGTGCAACATCAGTAATGAATTTTAAGGCCCGATTTTACACAGCTGCAAATAAAATTAATCCTGTATGTTGCTGTGAATGCACTGATCTTTCCTGCCACGCATCTCATGTACCACAGAAGAGGTGGTAAGGATAGCTGCTGGTCTCTACCTGCCCCTAGAGGGCCAGCGGTGCTGGAGCAGCACTAAGGAAAGTGGTTCAGATGGGTATCTTCACAGAGGCATATCTACAGACTGGTTTTTACCAGACATACCGTAATGTTTAATAAAATTGTTTTGCATGGCTAAGCAGTTACTGTTATGTGAAGCCAAAGGGAATGGGACACGTGTTGCCTCAAGAGCAGAGGAGGGCTTGCACTTGGTGTGCCTGTGTGCAGGTCTGTACCATGGAAGAGTTCTGCATCTGCTGCATCTCCTTGTCTCTTTTGGACGTTCCCTGGGAGGCTTACTAAGGGCTGGTTAGTGAGGCAGCCCTTACTTTCAAGAGCCAGAACAATAAACTGAGCTCCAGCAACTGAGGTCAGATACTGATTTATTAAGGAGTTTGAGTATTGGAAATTTTCATCCCTTGAGAAGATCTAACTGAGACTGTTGCTGATACCACTGGATGCTTTTCTAAACAAAAGGGGGAATGAGGGCCTTGTCATCTTAACAAGATATTTAAATAACCACTGTTTAATAAGTATTGTGTTTAATCCTCTTACAGACACAAAGATAATGTCAACTGACTATGCAAAGAATAGAAAAAAATTGTCTCAATGTTCCTAAAATGCATAAGCATATTTTTTCCTGTTTTCTAAAGGCTTTATTGTCTGTTTACAACCAGTTGGATTTTGTCTGGTTTTGGTTTCAATCCAAGATTTATACCTGTGGTTGTGTCAGTGTGGTATTTAACCTGAATTTAAAGGCTGAGTAAATGTTGGGTTGTGGCTCAGCTGGTAGGCAACTGGTCTAACTGATATGTCTTGCTGTATAGAATCATAGAATGGTCTGGATTGGAAGAGGCCTTAAAGATTACCTAGTCTAGCCCCCCTGCTTGGGCAGGGGCACCTTTCACTAGGTCAGATTGCTCAAAACCCCATCCACTCTGGCCTTGAGCACTTCCAGGCATGGAGTGTCCACAGTTTCTCTGGGCAACCAGTGTCACCACCCTCACAGTAAACAATTCTTAGTATCTGATCTAAATGTGCCCTCTTTCAGTTTGAAGCCATTCCGCCTTGTCCTATCCCTTTCTTTTAGGCCCCCTTTATGTACTGGAAGGCTGCTCTAAGGTCTCTCCAGGGCCCTTTCCAGGCTGAATAAGCCTGACTCAGCCTGTGTTCATCAGAAAGGTGCTTCAGCTCTGCTCTGATAATGTTTGTGGCCCTGCTGTCGACTCACTCCAACAGATCCACGTTTTTCTTATGTGGTGGGTCCCACAGCTGGATGCAGCTTTCCAGGTAGGCTCTTAGGAGAGAGGAGTAGAGGGGGTGAATCACCTCTCTCAACCTGCTGGCCACTCTTCTTTTGATCCAGCCTGAGATGTGGTTGCCTTTCTGGGCTGCAAGTGCACATTACCAGCTCATGTTGAGCTTCTCATCGACCAACACCCGCCAAGTTCTCCTCAGGGCTGCTCTCAGTCCATTCTCTGCCCTTCCTGTATTTGTACTTGGGATTAACCCAACCCAGGTGCAGGATCTTAGCCTTGTTGAACTTCCTGAAGTTTGCACAGGCCCACCTATCACGACTATTCCTGTCCATCTGGATGGCATCCCTTCCCTCCAGCTTATCAACTACACCACTAAGCTTGGTGTTGTTGGCAAACTTGGTGAGGGTGCACTTGATCCCATTGTCTGTGTCACCGATGAAGATGTTAAACAGTACTGACCTCAGGAATGCTGCTCTTCACTGGTCTGCACTTGGACATCCTACTTACTGCAGCTGAGTGTGACCATCCAGCCAATTCCTTACCCACTGAGAAGTCCATCTGTCAAATACATGTCTCTTCAATTCCGAGACAAGGATGTTGTGTAGGACAATGTCAAATGCTTTACACAAGTTCATATAGATGATATCAGTCCCTCTTCCCTCATCCAACACTGCTGGAACCCAGTTGTAGAAGGCCAGTAGATCTGTCGTGCATAATTTGCCTTTACTGTTGGCTGTCACTAACCATCTTCTTATTTTCCACATGCCTTAGCAAAGTTTCCAGGAGGATCTACTCCATGATCTTGCTGGGCAGAGGTTAGACTGACCAACCTGTAGTTCTCTAAGTTGTCCTTGTTTTCCTTTTTAAGAATGGGGGTGTTATATTTTCCCTTTTCCAGTCTGTGGGAACTTCACCAGACTGCCACGACTTTCCAAATCAAGAAGCATTTGGACAATGCTCTCAGGCACATGTGACTCTGGGTGTCCTGTGCAGGGCCAGGAGTTGGACTCCATGATCCTGACGGGTCCCTTCCAATTCAGTGTATTCTATGACAATGTGTTAGGGGCTTAGCCACTTCCTAAAATTTTCAGGACCTACAGATGTATCTCGTCAGGTTCCATGGACTTGTGCACCTTCAGGTTCCTTAGGTGGTGTCAAATCTGATTTCTTACAGTGGACACTTCTTCATTCTCCCAGTCCCTACCTTTGCCTTCTGTGATTTGGGTGGTGTGGCTGGAGCATTTGGTGGTGAAGACTGAGGCAAAAAAGTTATTGAGTACCTTGACCTTCTCCATGTCCTGGGTAACTAGGTATCCTGTTTCCTTGAGAGGAGGACTCACATTTTCCTTAGTGTTCTATTTATCACTGATGTACCTAAAGTTCTTCTTTTTGCCCTTGACATCTCTGGCCAGATTTTAATTCTCTCAGGGCTTTAGCTTTTCTAACATGATCCCTGGTTACTCAGACAATCTCTCCGTATTCCTTCCAGGCTAACTATTCTTGCTTCTGCTCTGTAGGCTTCCTTTTTGTGTTTCAGTTTGTCCAGGAGCATCTTGTTCATCTGTGCAGGTCAGTGTACCACAGCCTCTGAAGGCTGTCCCTCTCCATCCAGCAAGGGTGGCTGAAAGTCTCATGAATCAGCTTTTGAAGTGCTACAGTGCCTGAGACAGGCATGTTGACATAATAAAGAACTTTAATTAACAGCTGTTGCAACCTGGTGATGGTCTAAGCTGCTCTCATGCAGTCCATGCATCAGTACCCCAGTTTGCACACAGTAGCCTGGTTTAGATGGTGTTCCAATATGGCTACACAAATTCCAGTTGGTTTTGGGGGTGGGCGAAGGTTATTTATGCCCTTCTGTATGGGGACTGTACCTTTTTCTGTCTCATGTGAAAGAAAACCATATACTTACTTATTTTCCCCTTTCCTGCATTTATAGTGTTTGCCCTTTCCTTTTGAACTCTGGTCATTTATGTTTATGTCTTAAGTCCTCTTTCCCCAGTGTTGAATCCTACCTTTTCTACTAACTTTCCCTGAGTGGCTCTGTTTCTCCCTTGAATTCTGTTTCTGGCCTCAAAGTTACTTGCTTGTGTTTACAGGGAGAGTAGATATGTATGTAAATGGAGTTGTCTTTGCTATGGTAATATGATCTTCAAAGGCTTGGACTGTAGTCACTTTGCTGCATTCTTTACATAAAATGTTTGTCTTGGCAAGTTGCTGCCAACAGAGTGCTGCAAGGGCCCAATCCTGCTAATGGCCTTCTGCTCCCACTGAACTGATGGGGCTTGTATGCAAAGAAAAAACAAGACAAAAAAACTGTCAGATTAGATTTGTGTGCTCTTTACATGATTATGTTCTTGTTTTACCATTTTGTCCTTTCTTTACTGGTGTAATCTGGAAGTGATCATTGGCTCTTAACTTTTCATGGCCATTTGTTGTGTGTTAAAATGCAGGAGTCCATAGCAATGGAGGAGGGTAGCTAGGTTCCAGTCTGGCATGGAAACAGAGTGATTTAGGAGAGGTCTGCTTCTGTGAAGGTAGTCCACAGGGAGTCCTGAGTATGGGGCATCACTGCCTCTTTTTGTACCTGTTTTTGTCTTCTTCACCATCAAAGCTGGTCAGTGTATGCTGTGCTGTGGGCTGGCAAAATGGGAGCTGTTGTGGGTAAGGAGGTTGCACATCCCAGGGCTGGAAAGAGATTTTTCAGGAGAGAGGATATGTAACATTGTGAGCAAAGCAGGAAAAGAGTGCTTTGGTACCGTGTGCCATCAGCTGGTATTGCAACCCCACCAGAGCACGAAATTCTCAATGGAGTGGACCTACACCTCCCACCAGAGTGGATCTGAGAGGTGATAGAGAAGTGAACACTCATGTGACTCTCCTGCAGCTTTCTCTACTCCCTTAGTCTAAAACCTTTCCTGTGTTCTAATACTTTCCTGATCTTGTGACTGTGGAAGATAGAAAAGAACCTCCTGCTACTGCAGTCAGGTCCCATCCTGGTCTTCCAGTAAGAGGTCACATATTGAGAGTTACCCAGGCTCCCAGCCCTCTGGGTACTTGCTTATAGCATGACCTCTCAAACCTTAGCTGGAAAAACTGGGAGGGAGGAACGGTGGCATAGGGTGGAGACAGATTATTCACAAGCCTTTTTTGTAGCAATCAGAGCTGCAGTCTTACAAATATAGCAACTGTTCAATAGAAGGTATTAATTGGTGCAGTCATAAGCACTACTACCTATTTGCCCTGGAAGTTGAGAGTGAAGCCGTTTGTATCTGTTGAAGTTTAAACTTCTCTAACAGAGCAGGGTGTTCTCAAAATCCCACTTACCACAGTTGGCCGATTCCAGGCTTTTTCCTTCTTGAACACGTGTGGAGTACTGTGGTTTATCCAGGGCTCAAACTAGTCTAGCTGTTTCAGATAAAAACCAGAATTGTACAACTGCTTAGAAGCTATAGTGAAGGAACGCAAAAGTGATATCAAAAGGTGTTTAGAAAAAAACCCAACCCGCCAGATTTTGTGAAGATGCTGTGTGGATAATTTAGCATTATGTTATTGTGGAGTGGTCAGACATGGCTCCGAAATAGTTGCATGTTTTACTCAAGTCAAGAAAGCCAATTGCAAGAATGGGGAGAATTTCAGTAAGGAGAAAGTGTGTTAATTATCTATGCAAGATGTTCACTTTCGGTGCTGTGTCTCGTGTTTTTGTGTCTGCTGAAGCAAAGCAAGAAAAGTGTTGTGCTGAGGCAGTGTGCGTGCATGGCTTAGAGCTGAGTAGATGTAAATGGTTAAAAAGGGGTTCTCTGCTAGAGAGGAGGAGGGGAAAGTAAGAGTGCATTCCCAAAAAAGTACATTCCCAAAATAAAAAGCTTACATCATGGACATCTTCAGTTTTCCCACACTTCTTTCCTAATTATTGTCCTGCAGGACAGCTGATCTATTTCAAACAGGAAGCTGTTTACAGATAACACTTGCAACTGTTTTGTCTGATTTGTTGAACTGTAGAAAAGCAAAAGACAACCTCTTTTCAAATTAAAAACTGTCAGACTTCTGTAAACAGCAGCAATGAGGTTCATCTGTGCAGAGTCTCTGCAGGCACAGAGCGTTCTGCAGTTCCCATTTTCTCAGCAGCCATAAGGTAAGAGACTTTTATGCTTTCACTCAGTACAAGCAAGTAGAGGGAAAAGTCTGGGTGTTTGTTAGGGGGCTGCCTTGTATATGGCAAAATATGATTGAGAATCCCCAAATAGTAAGGGAAATAAGAGCTTGCTTGAGTCTATTGGATAATGTTGGACCTTTCTATTGCGAAGCACCCATGTGGGTTAGATCACTGAATTCCTGTTTAGTTTAGGAGGGGCTTGTATTTAAAATATACAAATGCCATTGGGAGAGCTCACTTTCCTTTTAGCAGGGAAGGACAAAACATGTGAATTTTATGTGAATTTTAACTTTTCCTACGATTGAAACTTATTTTAGTTCATTAATGAGTTGTAATTCCTGGTAACAGATATAGGCAGTTGTCTGTTTCCTACTTTAAAAAGTGATCTTTTAATACAACTGCAAATCAGGGAATGAACAGTGGCATTGCAGAAGTGAAACATATGACAGAAGGTCCAGTAAGAGCTGGAATTACACCACTGGATAATTAAGAGCAATCTCAATGGAAACGAAATCATGTTGGAAGTAGTACTATGCAGAAATGCTTAATGAGATATATGGATACATAAAGATACAAAATCTTGTTTTAAATGAGCAAGAATATGAGAGTAAGCCATACTTCTATAAGCAGAAGGGTACATATGTTTGCTTTTCAGCTATGTGCTATGAAAAATAAGATTCAAAAGGGACTTGCAAGTTTCCATTCTGACCTCTGTGCATACACACATATGTACTCAGTATAGACGGTGAAATTTTGAAGGGAGATTGTTTCCTAGCCAAATCAAATCACTGTGGAGAACTGAAATACCCTTTACTTGCTGTGCAGTAAAACAGAGCAACTGGACTGGAACTACTACAACTTTAACTCTTAGATATTGAAATATTTTTAAAATGTGACAAATGTAAAAACTATTGTCCTATGTTTTTCTCTCTGAAGCTGAGATCTTTTGTATTTCATATCTCTATGATTGTTTACATGATCATGAGCACTTAAGGCATTATAGTGATCAGAAAATACAAAACCCCACTGATTTAAAGGTCTCATAACAATGATGTTATCTCTACAATTTTAGATTATTACTGATGCAGCATAAGTAAGGTAATGCTGATGTGGAAAATAAGTAAGACTTCCAAGTTGAGTATTCCTTTTAAAAATGCTTGGACTGTCTTTCATAAAATTCTTAGGTGTATCTGTTAAAATGAAATTATTGTTTGAATTAATACATGAAAGAGAATATGTAACTTAATAGTCAAAATGGCATTTTAAACATGGCGTAGTCCTAGAGTCAGAAGAGAATTGCAGTGTGGAAGCAGCAGAAATCTACTGTGTAATTTCTAACTGTACATTATGTTCAAGGCTATTTTTTCCGAGTAGTTTTGAGTGATTTTACACTCTTTCTGAAGCTCTTATTTAGTCATCTTTAGGGCTGTCCAAAAACTCTTGAGCCAGAATCCTTTTGAAGTAGGAAAACTTTTGGCAAAGTAGCTTTTTAAAGAAAAGTGTCAGTTCTCTGGGATAGTTTAGTTCTTTTGTCAAATTATTTTGGCTGAAAACCAGGAGAGTTTAGCCAAAAATATTCTCATGGTTTCTCTTGGGAAGTGTAGTTTGAGCTTTGCACTGCATTTCACTACTGGCTGAACTTCACAGCTGAACCACGCTTCCCATACGGCTGTGCAGTCAGGGTCTTGCTATTTTAATTTCCCTTGAAGAAAGGAGTGTTACGATGTATGTTGGAAAAGGTACTCTAGTGAAAGAGGCACAGACTGGGCTCATAAGGGATCAGCTGGTCGATAACTAGTTGGCGGCTTCTTAAATTTCAAGTGCTTCCTTCTGGTTTGCACATGAGCCACAGGCCATCCTGTTTTTCAGCCATGAGAGTAGGACCCTTCAAGAGACTGTGAGATGTCAGTAGAAGGTTTAATGTCTTTTGATTGTTTTAGTCATGCAAATGACTGTACAAGGGAGAGATTAGTTAATAAAGTTTCTAAGGCTTTGTTAGTGCTTCTGCCAACTTTTGTGCTAAAGTGCTCCATTTTATGTATTTGGAACTGAAAAATGCAAGGGAGTATGGTTGGATTTTTAGAGAGAGGTGGTTTTGAAAATCCAGTGAAGTCTCATCTTACCCATCTAAGTGCCTCTTCAGAAAAATCTAGTTCTGGGTGCTTTGCCTATAGTTGTATGAGGTGTCTGTAGGCAAGAAAAGAATGGAAGCTGGTCTGCTCAAGTTCTTCATCAGTGCACCAATTTCTTACTTGTTCTTTAGGATCCTTAGCTTCTGGGATGGTTTGGATACTGCTTCCTCAAAACTGTATAAAAGATTGGTTAGGAAGTCCATAGGGTGTCCTGGAGGCCAGGACAAAGCAATAAGACGTGGGGTGAGGAGTTTTAGGGTTTACATTGGTTTCCTTCTGCAATGAATCATGGAATGGTTTGGGTTGGAAGGGACATTTAAAGATCATCTGCTCCAACAGTAAAGCACGTGAATTAAACATAGAAATGAATAAACAGTTTCATAATGCTGCAAGGTAGATATCAGGCTCCAGACCAAGAACTGGCAATGTTTACATGCTATATGGAGTGAATGGAGGAGATCTAAGTGCTGAAGAAAGTGACTCAGCCAGCCTAGTGTGTGAGGGCCACAGCAGCCAGATGCTTCATGATTCCCTCTGCTGGATGTAGGAGTAGATAAATTCACTATCTGTAATGTCAAGTGCCTGCAGGAACTTGAGTTCCAGGAGGTGGAAGCTTGCCTTGAATGTGTGTGCCCAGTTTTTCTTCAAGCATAGAGACTTTGAAAAATGGCTCTGAGAAAACAGTTTTCTACAGTTCTCTTTGAAAAATGGACTGCTGCTACCCAGCTGTCATGTAATAACCTATTATCCGGGACCACTTACCTAGGAAGCAGGAGATCTAAATGCAGCTCATTGTACTGCTTCAAGCCCCCACCTCCCATCTGCTGAAAAGGTGCCCTTGTCACTAACCTACACAGTAATTTGGAAGTGGAACCACTATGGATTGTGTCCACAGCTCCCAAGACAGTTTCTGTTTGTTGATGCCGCTTTGAACTTCTACAAGAAAAGAGAAAGCCTAAATAGTCCAGGGAAGTCTATTTCTTTGGCATGAGCACTCCCATAAGAAGACAGCTTACAGGAGAGAGGCATCTCCCCACCATGTTTTAGAAGGGAATGGCAGTTTTCTAACCTTCTTGCTTAGGATGTGCTTAGAGAAGACTGAATGAATTTGGTTGTGTTTCCTTGATGGGCATAAATGGCCTATGTGGGAGAATAGTGTCTTGCTCTCTTCAAGCAAGGCGTTGACCATCCCTGGTCTGGGCAGTAGCAAAAGCTTAGGCACTCAAGTTTTCCAGTAAAACCACAGGAACCTTCTGCCTCTTAAGATGGCTGAGTTGTTAGGAGTTGGTTTTAGGTGCTTTGAACTTGGAATGAGGCCACAGATACAGATGCAGAGATAGTGTTGCCAGTGTTGACTTAAGAAGCTCTCATCTGGAGGTTTAGGGGTGAAGAATGGGGGAAAAGGATGAAGAATGGAAAGTGCTTCAGCTCTGCCTGGTTTTTGAGTAGGGACCTTGAAGAATAAAGCTGTGTCCATAGGTGTGCTTAGGTTCCTGTTGCCTGTCTTTGTCTGCTCTTAAGCATGGCTCACTCTGTGATTATGTTCTTTTTGCCCTGCTTGCTATTTATGGAATGAGTATGAACAATAACAACAACAAAAATCCTACAGACAGCACTCTTAAGACTTTCAATTTAATTTGAGTGATTTTCAGGCTTAGTTGTGGATCACCCCAAAATCTCCTGTTATGATGCTGATGATTTTAGCAGCTACTGAAACTTGCTCATAATAGGTATGCATTTATGCATCTTTAGTGGACTCATTAGAAATGGTCTATGGGCCTCCAAGAGACTATGGATCAGATGTTGATTGGATCTCCATCTGGTCTGAATGCCAGGGTCAGCCTGCTCATTTGGAAGGACAAAAACAATGTGATTTTATAATTTTTATTCTACTTAGAATTTTTTATTATCATCAGAGAAAGATTTGTAAGAGATCATCTAATTTTGGGGAATTAAAATAAAGAGCTTTAAAAAACTGATATGTGAAAGCACTGGGAATGTTAGGTGGCACAGTAATGGCCAATCATGATAAAAACATCAGACAAGAATGTAATGAAGGCCTAGCCCAGGGAACAGCAAAAAAAATGTCTTATTACCTAGGAAAAGAAAAATGTGTCTCAACAAGCTTCCTTGTCAGAATGGTGCTAATGAGAAAACAGGTCTCTGATGGCTCACTGGAGTGGAGTTACATTGAAGAAATGTTAAGGAAACTGATAGTGAGAACATGGGACAGAGCAAGAAAAGGGCTTATCGTGCATGCTGGGGAGATTCTGGGGTAATGGGTCTGTCAGCATCACCCACAGATACATCTGCAGTGCAGTGAACTTGAAGTTTAGAGCTGATGTAAAGATGAAGTGAGTTGATGTAACAAGAGCTGTTATGAGCTGCAGCTGAAAAAACCTCTTTATTGGAGGTTTTCTTCTTTTGCTGTTTAATATTTTCACAAATTGGGTTTGTTCAGCCTGGAGAAGAGAAGGCTTCATGGTCTAATTGCAATCTTCCAGTACCTGAAGGGAGACTACGAGAAAGATGTAAAGAGACTTTTTAAAAGGGTATGTAGTGGCAGGACAAGGGGGAAAGTACGTTTAGATTAGATATTAGGAAAAAATTCTTTACTGTGAAGTTGGTGAGACACTGGAATAGGTTGCCAGAGAAGTTATGGGTCGCCCATTACTGGAAGTGTTCAAGGCCAAGTTAGATAGAGCGCTGAACAGCCTGGTCTAGTGAAAGGTGTCCCTGTCCGCGGCAGGGGTGTTGGAACAGGATGATCTTTAAGGTCCCTTCCAAC
>JAWWTY010000106.1:98082992-98152006 GCA_035222235.1 Margarornis squamiger
TCGTGCTTGTCTTGTTGAACCCCGTGAGATTCCCAATGGCCCAGTTCTCAAGCTTGTCCAGGTCCTTCTGGATGGCATCCCATCCTTCAGGTGTGTCAACTGCACCACTGAGCTTGGTATCATCTGCAAACTTGCTGAGGGTGCACGCATTCACTTTGTCCATGTCATTAATGAAGATATTAAATAACACTGGTCCCTGTACAGGCCCCTGACAGACACCGCTTGTCACTGATGTCCACCAGGACTCTGAACCATTGACTGTTACCCTCTGGGTATGGCTGTCCAATCCCTGTCTTATCCATGTAATAGTCCACCCATCGAATCCATCTCTCTCCAGTTTAGAGGATAGGATGATGTGGGGGGACTCTGTGAAAGACTTTAGAGAAGTCCAGAAAAATGACATCTGTAGCTCTTCCCTTGTCCACTGGTGTAGTCACTCCATGATAGAAGGCCGCTGGATTGTTCAGGCAGGACTTGCCCTTGAAAACCCTTAGGAAAGTTTCAGCAGAGAATCACACATAGAGTGTTATCTCCCAGCCTGAGAATAGGAAAAACCTGTCATTGAAATTGCTGCAGTTCAAATGCAAGATTTTGATCATGCATGCTTATGTACCATGGTGTTTTGTTATTTTGAGGATATAATTCCAAGAAGAATGTACTTGTCATTTGAGGATAACACTCTTGGATCATTTCCATGACTCTTGGTGTCTTGCACGCTATTGAAAAATGCCTGATGTCATAATATTTCCTATGGTCTGTATCCTTTGCTGGATATTATTTTCCATTGGAGCCTGGTATTTTGCCATATCTCTCCTCCTTTTAAAATGTTCCCACTCTAATTATGTGCTGGACTTTTATTCTGGTGAATTTAGTCCCTTATATTCTTTCACTTATGCATCTTTCTGTTTTCTCTATGCTGCTGGCATGCAAGGGCACAGTTTTGTAACACACTGAAGGCCATCTCGGCTGCTGCCAAGGGCATTGCTTTCCCTGGCTGGCATAATTTTTCACAGGAATGATGGCTGTTTTACCCTTACCAGGAACCAAGAAACTGAATGAACAGAAAAACAACATTACAAAAAGTAAAGCTTACTGCTGGAATAGCAGCCTGTGCTAGCCATGATGGGATCAGCTGGCAGTTGGGGACAATAGAGAGAAGGGGAGGGTAAAGTGTGACTGCCCTGGGAAGCCAGGCTGCTCTTAGCCCTCCCATAGATTGACTTAGGTAATTAACAATGATAGGACACCCCTCACCAAACTTTACATACCTACAAGCCTGAGCTAGTCATACTGGGCAAGGAGTACATACCTCCCGAATCAGTTTTCTGTCCTGCATTGGGATGAAATGAATCTCTGTGCCAAGGTGCCTTTCTCTGACTTGGTTATACAAGGAGCTCAGGCTGATTTTCTCAGGCTGACCACCTAAGCCAGAACAGTTAAATCCCACCCAAGGGTCTGTTTATAACTAACCTCAACTTGAGGTCTGGATCTAAACAGAGTTGTCCGTATGAATAGGCATCTGCTAATGCCAGGTGTGCTCTGTCTTGTGGTTCACTTTTTGGGGTGTCATACTTGCAGCATTGCGAGGAACTGGGCAGTAGTCAAGTGGCTTCCCTTTATTCTTAGAACCTCTTTTAAATGTAGCTGTCACTTACCTAACATGTGAGAAAAAGAGGACCAAAGCTGTTTCTGCTTTGTTGTGTTTGTTCTCCTCAGCATAGAGTAGAATCCTGTGGCTACCAAAAGCAAACCTTTCACCTACTGTGTCCATCCAATGTTAGCAATTACTTTACTGGGGAACTGAAGCTGTGGGTTCAAATCCTTTTACATTTAGGATGTTTCAGAGCTGGTACTTCACACCTTTTGGATGAGTACTCGAGTGGCATTTCTGTTGTGCAAAAGGCAGGTGCCACTGCTGACGTAGCTGGGGTGATTGGATGGAGCCTTCAGAGACCTTTCTGCCTCTTCTCTACACCTCTAAGAATGTAGCTGCAGGACTGAGACCACCCTCCACACGTTCAGTTTGCCTTTTGAGCCTGGCCAGTGCCCTCAAGAACACAACTGTCCTAGGAAAACTAGGAAAACTTCCAAGCACCTGGAGAGTGATAATGTGTTGGAAAGTGTAAGGTGATTGAACGGGCATCAAGCACGTAAATATTGAACAAATATCCCAACTTCTGCAGCCAGTCCTAAGCCTCTGTGGATGGGAAGGGCAGAAAAGCAATGCCTTAAAGCTTCATAAATAAAATTACAATTGCATATGTACATAATATATATTTATTCATGTAAAGAAAAATACCCTGCAGCGTTCTCCACATCATTCACTGATTTGTGGTGAATCCTTGGTGGTTTATTTCCTGCAGATAAGTGTGTGGGGATAGCATCAGATACTCATGTAAATGCTGAATTGAGGCAGTTTAGACACAGTTTTTAGAACTGACACCTACACTGGTACCCTGGTTTGAGTGGTTGTGGCTTTTTGGTTGTTGTTTGGTATTTTTTTGTTCTTTCTGCATTTTGGGCTGCTTAAGAATACTGAAAATTTGATCTGACATATATCAAAGATGACACTGAAATCACAAACCATTTCTGTAAAATGCAGTTGCAAACAGCAGAGATCTTGTAATCTAGTAGGGACTTTGATTCAAACATTGCAGGAGAAATTCTTTTTAGTATTTCGAGATGTATCTGACCAACATTTTACATAAAGATAAAATTCTACTCAAGTGTTATTTTCTATGGTCTAAAAAGCCATAAAGAACTATTGTGAAAGATTTGGCATCTGAGTCCCATTTCCCTGTATTTAAGGGTTTTGAAAACATGCTTGCATCCTTCTGGGCACTCTTTCCATCTCACTCTGAAGCCCTGATTTTATATTTTCAGCACAGATGACAGTAAGTTAATTCTATCATGAACTCATTGACTTCGGCAGAACAACATCAGGAAGAAATTTGTCCCAGTTTTGAAAAACATTCTTAATGAAAAGTGAGGCTCCTATTCCTATATATGACAAGGGCATCTATGTTGTACAGTCAGAACTAATAGTCCCTTACACCTTACAAACAGTGGCTGAGGAAATGGCTCTACTGTGCCAGAATTAAGTGTACTTTGGGGAGTAGCCAGAGGCTTCCTATCAGTTAGGTTTTTAGGTAATACTAGTCTCACTCTTTTGTCCTCTGCAGCAAACCTCACTGTTCTTCAGCATCATCAGGACCTGAAATGTGTTATGTCTCTGCTTTATGCTACTCTCTGCTCCATAGATTTCACAGAGACTTGGTAACTGCAGCAGTTATGGTCCTCATTTTTGCAATTCTACAATATTAATATTTAGGGAATTTTTCTCAGTCTTTCAAGTCCATTGCTTTAACCTTTAAATCAACACAAAGAATTTAACTTGAGAGCATTGCAATGTTATGATAATGATCACCCATTGTTTAAGCAGCTTTGTAATTGATTTTGATTTTTATAGTCTAGCTAAATGGTGAGCTCTTGATTACCCAAGGTAATGCATGAGGGAGCTGGGAGGACAAACGAGAAAATGCTTAGATAAAGTAAAAGCATAGCTACACAAAACATCTGTAGGTTAGGATGATCAGCAAGGCTGTAATGGAGAAAGAAGAGGTCGGTGACACAGGTTTCATCTCCAGTGTGAAAGACATCTTCCCTTCTGCAGCACTTAGGCCAAGAGGTGAAAAGCAGCTTGTGTGAACAGCACTGGAGGCTTGGCCCCTCTGCCTCTCCCTGCTTCCCCCAGAAACCTATCCCTGGTCTGCGCTGGGCACTGGTGGTTCCCCTGCAACCCTGAGACTTGATTAAAATTTCTGCTTTTGTCTTTTATCTGTTCAAAATGTTTGAAATAGCATGAGGTCTGTGTCCCAGCTTGCTATTTCACTGGCATGATTCTGTGGACATGTGTTGCATCTGCTAGAATGCAGCTTAGTGCCTGCCACAAAGCTAGAGGACAGACAAGCTGCCAGATAGTTCTGGGAGGTGTCGAGACATGGATGATGAGGGCTTGAAAAGTCAGGGGAGTGAAAACCACTGAAAGTTATTGCTATGTCTGTAGTGCTGACTCAAAGCTGCTTGGGAAATACTCCCCAAATGTGGCTGTAGCTCGGCAGATTTGTCTGCGTGTCAGTACTAGGAACATAATTAATTCAGAATATAGATATTTCAGCTCAGATAACTGAAAATGAAATATAATTTTAAAAATCAAAATAAAAAAATCATATAAGAACAAAAACAACTCATTGAAATAAAAACAGCTCAAAGATGAGTCCCAAAAGATTATAGAGGATTAGGGTTACTCTGTGGCTGTTGGCTGGCTGAGCATTAATGCCAGTGAGCATCATTTGCCTTCTGCATTTTTCAGCCATTTGGTTTCAGCTGGGCAGATCATCTGTGTTGTTGCTTCTAAGTCCAAAATAACAGCATGTAATAAGCCACTGGCCCTTGTGGAGCTCCTGGCAGATACAAGGACTTCATGCACAAGGCGTTTGCTGGCTGAAGTGATCTCCAAGTTTTCCATCCAGAGTTGGGGGGGAAGTGTGGGAGCTCAAGGAGTGCTGTGTGCCAGCTGGCCTGGCTGCTCCCACAGCAGTTTTGAGCGAGCCTGTGGGGCCTTGGGGATTCTCTGATGATCTCTCAAGGACTCGTCACTTGAAGCTTGGCTTGAAAAACCTCTTCTCCCTTGTCAGCTGAGGCAGATTTCCTAAAGCTGACAGGTCCCAAAAGTTGTTTTGAAATTATTGTTCTGGTTGCATTGATATGTTTTTTCCCCCTTAATGGAAATAGAGGCATCTTACTAATTTTTGAGTTGTTTTTTGGTTTTTTTTTTAAAGTAAATGCCGCCTTTTCCTCCTTGTTTCATTTTTTTTCCCAACACTTTCAGCTTACACTGATTTAATGGTCACTTTTATAAGTGCTGCAATTTGACTTCTGACCACTGCATAGACAGTTGGAAAATATTCATACTTTTACAAGTGCTGAACATCTCTATGTTTCTCTCTGACATTGGTTTTACTGAGGCTGAAGATACTCCAAATACCCAGACCAAGACAGTGTTTGAAAAAATAGACTGGCACTTTTTTCTGAGGACCAGTTCAGTGGGATCTAGTTTTCTAAATGCCTTTATGTGTATGGGTCTGAAAGGACTTGAAAGTAGGTCAGAAAGGCAAGGACTTTTCTAGGATTTTGAAATGAAAGGTGCTGCTGTAGCACATACCTGGAGATCAAACTCTTATTTCAATCATATAAGGCAATTTTAGCTGCAGAAGAGGTTTCTTTTGAAAGCAGGAAAAGGTGGAGAAAGTGACATCCAGAGTACTTTTGGTTTGATTTCTGCTACTGATGTGTCCCTTTACTCTATCTGCAGACTCTATATTAATCTGCAACCTCTTCAGAGATTTCATCTCTTAGTGGCTCTTCTCAGACCAAGGTAATTTCCCTGAGTATTTGTACAGAGCTGGTTGTTGTGACCTGTCTGACACTAAAGAAGCTCCTTTTTCTAGAACAGGTCTATTTTCTCTGTGAGCTGACCTAACACAAGGTAGAGTGAGGTGTATCCCCTCTGCCACTAAGGCTTGTAAGCCCAGCAGCAGGCAGTGGGGAATGTGCTGAAGCTTCATTGGAGGTTTTGTTTTCCCTGGAAAATCCTTCATATCTGGCTGCTGAGAAGAGCTAACAAGCAGCCCTGACAGTTCTCTGCTGCTCAGTGTCTCTCTCATCTCTGAGCTGTGTAGGAGTTTGCAAAGGCAGATTAATATTTAATGTACCTGGAGTCTTTGATCTTTCAGTTGGAGTCTGGATATATCTAAATCCTCATAAAATGCAGACAGAGGAGGTAATGCTGCCTTTTATTCACTAATGTGGAGACTGGAGCACCCTCCTAATTTCAATTCCTTCTTCCATCTCAGGCCATTTAATTCTGCTCTCCAACCTGTCTTTCAAGAATCCTTATCACCAGTCTGCTGGGTGCTCATGCTGAAACTGCCTAATTTCCAAATTTTCAGCTGTGTAGCTGAACCACTTGGCTTGAAAGACTCTTTATCTGATCTTCTGAATCCTGAAGTGCCCCCATTTCAAAAGAAAGTTGGGATGTTCTGCCTAGGATGTCCTGCAGAGTGGTGACCAGGTCCTTCTTCTGGGCTGGGAGTGGGACCTGCAGGCTAAAGGCAGGTAAGACCCACATCCTCTGTTTGCTCAGCCCACAAACCCTGTCTCTCAGGGGTGGCTGCTGCTGAGGGTTAAACACCTACATTCAGGTGTCTGGAAGAGCCTTGGAGAGTCTGGAAGAGTCTCTGGCATATCCTCCTGGCTGGCTCTGACAACCACAACTCACTGTTGCCCCTGTAGGGAACACTAACTTGACATTGTGAAGGCTGTTCCTGCCATAGACCCCCTCACTTTCTAGTCAACTAGCACACCATAGACCCCCTCACTTTCTAGTCAACTAGCACAAACTATTTAAAGACTGGCCTTAGAAACCTTTGAAGATCTGGAGAAACACCCTTCTCCTCAACCTTTCTTAGTGGCTAGTTTTTGTTGCTCCCTCCTTTGCTTGCTGGCTATTGTGAATAACAGAGAGGAAAAAGAGTTGAGACTGTCCACCGTGGATACCGTGAGCTCCTCTAGGCTACAAAGTACGCCAAAGAGGCAGTGCCTTGTATCCTGGGATTAGGAATCTTCTCCTGGGGAGGTGTAGCCGGATTTAAGCTTAATGTATGTTAAGTAATTTTAGCATGCATATGATGATATTTTGGAGAAAAGTGCTTTCAAAGAGGTTAATACTTCAAAACTGTATCGACTGTATTCAAATAGTTTGTACAACATTAGAAAATAGCTGTAAAGTGGCCAGCAGCCTGACCTGATTTCTAGTAGTTCTGGCTGTCCCTGTGCATAGGCAAGGGAGGCCATATCCCAGAACAGCAGAGGACAGCAACACAGAAAATGTTTTCCTGCTGGTTTTGTCTGTCAGAGAGCCCTGGGGGGCTGGCCTGGTTGCTGCTTCTCCATGGCATCCAAATTTCCATTACTCTTTCCCATTCCTCCCCAACTATTGCTGTTCTCTGTGTGCACCTTTATCATAGAAACAGAAAGACTTGCATTGGAAGGGATCTTAAAGATCTTCTAATTCCAGTCCCTCTGCCATGGGCAGGGACACCTTCCACTAGCCCAAATTGCTCAGGGCCCCACTCAACCTGGCCTTGAACACTGCCTGGAATGGGGCATCCACAACTTCTCTGTGTGACCTGTTCCTGTGCTGCACCACCCTCACAGTAAAGGATTTCTTCCTAACATCTAATCTAAATCTCTCCTCTTTCATTTTAAACCCATTCCCTCTTGTCCTATCATTGTCTGCCTGTGTAAAAAGTCACTCTCCCTCTTTCCTGCATAAGACCATTTTAAGTACTGGAAGGTCCCAGAGCCTTCTCCTCTCCAGGCTGAACAGCCCCAACTCTCTCAGCCCATCTTTATAGGAGAGGTGGTCCATCCCTCTGATGATCTTTATGACCCTCCTCTGGACCCGCTCTAACAAGTCCATGTCTGATTTTAAGGTGTACCTTCTGCTCTAGCTCTGGTTGCTCATCCTTGGATGGCAAAAATCTATTTTGCCTGCACTCTTGAGAACCCTTGAGTGATATTGTTACAAAACTTATCATGGTCTAAATACTTGAGCAGCAGTTCCACACTTTCCTGGGTATTCTTTCTGGTTGGCAAAGCTTGTCTAGAAAGCAGTTCATGCCTGGCCCATTACATGGCACGTTGCAGAAATCCCAGATAGTCCCTGTTCCTCCCTTGCCCCATGGGAGGATCACCCAGCACCAGTGATTTTCCCTAGGGTTTCCTGCCCCAGTGTAACTCAGACTATAACTATACTGAGATCTCTTGACCCTAGAGCTCTTCCCAGGTCCAAGCGTAGACACCACCATTTTGAGGCATGGTCCTCCAACTGCAGTTCTCTCTCCTTTGGAAGGAAAGTTGGGGAAAAGATTTGGGTCAAAAGGGGCTTCTAACATACACAAATCTTTTTTCCCAGATCTGGATGATCAGTGAGAACTTGGAGGTGTATTGTGGAGTTCCCCTGCTCTGCATCGTGGATGCAGCACCAGATGGTGTAGCAAGGATGCTGTGAGGCAAAGCCACATGGCCTGGGACTTATACCAGGCCCTGCACACATGAGGAGGGAGACAGAATCTGCTCCTATCAGACTCTCTTACTGCAGTCTCCTAGGGGATAATGCAAGTACAAATTAGACAGTAATTGAGAGGGACAATTTATTCCCTAGATTCCAAAGTCACACACTTGGTCTTGCTGCTAAGATATGTTATGCCAGTTAACACCTTCAGGCCATCCCAAAAGTAGCAATTCCTAACCTTCTAGACTCCCAATATGCTGAGGCATACAGACCCACATACTGGTCCCACACCTGTGCCTAATCCTACTTGACTTACTTCTGAAGGGATTCAGGGAGTGGAGAGTAATATGGCCCAATCTTCTTGCTCTAGATGTAAAATGCACATGTCTGTATTGTGGCTATGAAAGATGATATACAGGTACTTTCTCTTGAAATCCTGAAATGACTTTCAGCTTATTTGTATAGTACAGAGCTTCGGTGAAAGTAGGACTGGAAAAACATGAGAAGTACGTAAATAACATTTTTGTCAAAATATTTCAACAGGCCCCCTAAATACTGTCTTTTGATGGTCCTTTTACACAAACTCCATTTCTGTGCTGTTGTTTTCTGAGACATCTCTTCACAGTCTAATTTCAGGCAAGCCATTTCACTTGTAGGCTTGGACAAGGGGATGTAACAAAAGTGATTCTTTTCAGGAGTTATTGAAGACTGATGTAACTTCATTGTTAGATACAGTGAAATATTACCTGCCTTCCACCCTCAATGACTTACATGAGGGCTATTGTATGAGACAATTTGCTGGGCACAATTCCAGTGCTCAGGTAGATGGGAAGTGAAGTTTCAGGGCTCTAAGTTGATCTCATCTTCTACTGAATTGCCTCTTAGCAGTATCCACTCTTTCTGAGTGGGAACTTAGTACTAACATCTTTTAGTGCAAGGCCAGGTGGCCAAGAAGGCCAATGGCATCTTGGCTTGTATCAGCAACATTGTGGCCAGCAGGACTAGGGCAGCAACTGTGTCCCTCTACTTGTCACTGGTGAGGCCACACCTCAAATCCTGAGGTCAGGTTTTGACCCCTTGCTACAAAAAAGACATTTAGATGCTGGAGGGTGTCCAAAGAAGAATAATGGAGCTGGTGAAGGGTCTGGAGCACAAGTCCTGTGAGGAGCAGCTGAGGGAGCTAGGTTTTTTTAGGCAGAAGAAAAGGAGGCTCAGGGGATACCTTATGGCTCTCTACAACTGCGTGAAAGGAGGTTGTAGCCATGTCGGGGATGGTCTTTTCTCCCAAGTAACAAGTAATAGGACTTGTAACAAGTAAAAAGCCTCAAGTTGTGCCAGGGGAGGTTTAGATTGAATATTAGGAAAAATTTCTTTGTGGAAAAGGTTGTTGACCATTGAAACAGGCTGCCCAGGTAAGTGGTTGATTCACCATCCTTAGGAATATTTAAAAGATATAGATGTGGCACTTAGGGACATGGTTTAGTGGTGGACTTGTCATTGCTGGGTTAATAGTTGGACCTGATAATCTGAGAGGTCTTTTCCAGCCTAAGCTGTTCTATGATTCTAAGCCTGCTGTATTATCTACTGCATTATCTCCTTTCACCTTTCCAGATCCCTGTCTCCAATGAGAAATCATGAACATAGAATTGTCTATTATCAGCATTGCTTAATCTCCTTGTTAACTAAATTTCTTCTGAGCTTTATCTCACCCAGTCTAACTGCATATTTCAGAATATATTCAGAATAACCTGCTTGGAGGAGCTGCATGTGTCCATGCTGTGTGGATTATGGCATGCAAAAATATACTGAGTTTGGAGTAGGATGCTGCATGTGTTCAGAAACTGCTGAGAGTCTTTGGAATTCTTATAACTGTTTACTCATTCTTTTGTTTAGGAGTCAGTGACCTGTAAGTGCTCATTATGAAGAGAGATCTGGTTTTCTTGGTGACTCTAATTAGCCTTGCCTTCCTGTCAGTACTAAGGTCTGGATATCCTCAACATATTGCAGAGGAGTCCTGCTCTGTTCAGATTCTTGTTCCAGGCCTCAAAGGTAATGTGAAAATCTACTCCATTATTCAAATATTAATCTTTTTCTTCTAACAGGCTCGTTTGCACCACTAACAGTTTCTAGCAGAGACAAAGTGCCTTTCAGTTGTCCTTTTATTTGTCCCCTTTGCAGCCTCCTTAAAAATGGATTTCTAAGGTCCATAAGGTGAAATTCAATCTGTTAAAATAAACATGGTTCAGAGAATGCATATCAGTTTTCCAGATTTACTCCTTTAGTGCTTGTTACTCTGATACACTGCCTGGTTGGTCTCTCTGTGTTTATACTCGACAGTGGTACACATATCTGAAGACTGCAAAACAGGCCGTACTCTGTACCTGAAGAGGTTTTCCTTTCTGTGTTGCAATGTAATGTGAAGCATTTTGCTTTTTCTGGTCATTTGTTTGTATTCTCTTGATATGTAAAAGCTCTAATACCATTTAGAAGAAAGAAAACATTAGGTTTTTGGCATTTCTATAGTTTTTGTGGAAAAAGGCAACAATTTTACAAAATATGCCCCCAAACTGTTGCCCAAGGAAGATGATGTAATAAAATATTTATCATTTAATACAAAAAATATATCTTACATGAATCAAGCATTGGGAAGAATTAGCATTTTAAAGCAACAACATCCATTAGAGTGTGAAATCCCAGCCCTCTAGTTAATAACAGTAATTCCCCTTGTGAAGACTATAGCATTTCTACTGGAATATAGCACCAATGAAGATGGGGAAATACTTGTTAACTAAAGACAAAAAACCACATAAACCCCACCACTTTATTATTAAAAATATAAAACCTCCGCATTGTTTAAGAATCACACAATGAACCTTCCATTTTTTTCTTGTACTTATGCCTTGTAGAATCACAAAACTCTACTAAACCAATATGGGTGCCACTAATCTCATCTAGTACAAACCTGAGCTTTACCCAGTTGTCTGAGGACAACAGTATGAACTGCAGGCACTGTCCCGGTTACCTGATTGGTAAGAGTAAGGCTCAGTCTTGTTCTGCATTCAGTTGCTCACACTGTTCTTCATACAGTTAAATGACAGCCTGACCGCGTGTTTGGCTGTGGTGTAAACTGCCCTCTCCAGACATTGCCCAATTGCCCAATTTGTGTGTGGCTGCCCTGTGCTTGATGAAAGAGAATTGGGCTGTAGGGTGTGGGTTGTGCTTGGGCAATTCACTTTAGGAATAAGAAAGCTCTTTGTTTATTATTTATTGTTGTTTAGTTTATTATTATTATTATTATAGATGCCTCTTTGGATGCCTGAACTCAACCAAAAGCTATTTTTTCCTATTTACTTCAATAAGTGGCTTTTGAAGTCTTACTAGTATTTAGACCTTCTGCAGATGTTCTAGTTAGAAAGGACAACACTATGTCTAGGTCTTCTGAAGTTTGACTAAGACTTGAGTAATTTGTTTGATATATTTACTGTGAGAAAAGGCAAAAGATAGTGCTGCTAATGTGACTATAGAGGAGAACACAGTCTAGTTAAATATATGTTGTCCAAAGTTATGTGAAAGATCAGTTAAAGGGTCAGGCTCCACAGCACTGGGGACTGAAGCTTTGAAATGACTTTTCATTTTAAAGAAGTTGGCAGGCTTGGATAAGTTTTGTTACTTCTTTGCCTTAGTTTCCTTATTTGTACAATCAGTCAAAATTGACATCTATGATTACCATTTTAATGCAAGGATCATTATTTTTATTATATGCAGCAGAGTTTTTTAAAGTTTATAAACAGTGAAGGATCCTGGCCCTTTGGCTGAAGGCAATTCTGAGCCTGGAAACCAGAAACAGGCCTGAAAACCTTCATATGCTAATGATTTCACTCCATTTCGTGAGATGTAAGCCTTGCACAATTGAGAGAGATTGATATACAAATTCAGTGAAGCACAAAATGGCCTGATATAGCCCTAGTTAATGTGAAATCCCTAAAAAGCTCTCAATGCTCCAGCTATGCTGTCAGGGGGACTGGCTCAGAAAAGTGACAATGAGATACTGCTGTCCCCCACTGGCACAACTCCAACCAATTTCAGTGGCCAAGGCTTCCTTTAAACTGAGCATATATTGGCTGCATGCCCACATTTCAGCTCCCATGCAGTGGAATTTGCTCACTGCAGCTTTTAGATCTGCACCATCTCCTCCTGGGCTGGACTGCCAGCAACATCGCCAATGGTGGAAGAACAGAGCACCCTACTGCTGCTGGGCACGACACTGCCAGGATTTGGGAAAACAGGTACAGGGAAGAAATGGAAGAAGTTAGGGAGGCCATGGGATGTGAGAATGGCAGCAGATGGAAGCCTAAGAGGGGTGCAGAAAGTGGAGCTCAAATGCGGTCGTGAAGAAGAAAGTCAGCAGGGAAAAGCACTCAAAAGCAAGAGAGGGTAATGGAGGAATTTTAGAAGAACAACAAGAGATAAAGTGAAAAAAAACCCCGTCCAGAAACAGAAGAGCACAAAGAATAAGACTGAGTGAAGAGACTGGAAAATCTTTTTTTTAAAAAAAAAAATAAAGAAAAGAAGAAAATGACACAAAACCAATTAAGAGCCCACAGAATAAAAGAAGGAATCAGAAGGGGCATGAGATGAGAATGGAGGTGGAAATGGATGATGAAGAAAGGCTGTAAAGACAACAAGAATAGAAAAATCACAAGTGAGTTTAAGGTCAGCAGTTCAGGTCTTGGGGATTGGTTTTGTTTTGTGGGGTTTTGGGGTTTTTATTCCAACTTTTTTTTTTTTTTTTTTTAATAAACTTAGGAGTATAAAGGAGTAAGATGAAACACGGAAGAGAAAAACCATGGCTCTGAGAATGCAGACAGCAGACTAAACCATGTTTTAGAAAGCTGACAATATTAATGATGGGAAAAGTGTGTTGTGAGTGAAAAAGCAATGGATGATGAAGCTTCTCTACATTGCTCACTTATATTCTTCCTAAAGTCCAGTTCCTTTTGATAGGCCTATGAAATTGAAGTTACCACTATTGTGGAGAAAAAAAATAACATGGAATGATCCTTGAATGCTTAAACTCTCAGTCTGCCACCTTGTTTTGTCTTCCTTCTAGAATGTAAAGCAGTAATTGTCTTAATAGTCTCAATGTCATTCAGTACTTAAAAAAGTGAAAGTTACATAAATAAAACCAATTTATTTTTTTTTACACCCACACTGGATGCATCTACTCACACAGGGGATATGAGTAATGGAAGAAAGTTATCACCATCCAAGGATGCTTAATAGCTCACGTAGTTAGTATTTGGTCTGCTATTTTCATTGCACATTGTAGATGGTACAGCTTAAGGTAGGCAGGATGCAAACATAAGCAAAGACAAATCCTGTCCCAAGGAACTCACAAAGGGAGGCAAATCCACAGCAATGGTAAGATATATCAACTGAATTAAGAACTGTCTTTTCCAGAGATGATGGCAGAAGGTTGTAGTAATGTCAGGGTTGTGCCTGGTACTGCAGTTGTGTTCAGTGGCAGGGTTAAATTTCTTTCTCAACAGTGGGGAACACTGCTAAGTTCATCTTGCCCTTTCTCAGCTCTGTGGGCAGTGCTGCACTGTGCTGAGGAAGAAGGGACTGTTTCATGCAATGGGGCTGCAGCAAAAAGACACCCAGGAAGGGATGGAGAGGAGACTGAGCAGGAGATACAACTGCAAAGGGACCATGGCTAGTGGAGGCAGCCACAACAAAGCAATGGGTAGGGACCATGATGCACAGATCCCAACCTGCTGCTCTGAAGTGATTTGATTGTAGCCCAGAAGAGGCTGGAGACCAGAGAGGAGGCACAGAGATGTCTTGCACAAATTCATGAATCAAAAGTTAAACATTATTGTTAATTGGTGAGAAATTAAATTGATTGAAATTCCTTGACAGAAAACTGTTTTGTTGCCCTTGACACCTGCACAGGCTTTGCTTCCTCAGCTTGAACAGGTCTCAGGGTACACACAGCAAAGATAGGAACTTAAATGTGGCAAAACTGAGCTGGACCACTCATCAGTTCCTTCTTGGCTAAGGTCTTGCATCTTAAAACAGCTGATAACAACAAAATGCAGAGCGGTCTGTACCTGGGCCTGCAATCTCCTCACAGAGAAAGTTTCTAAAACACCCACACTGAGGAATGTGGTGTCATCTTATTATGGGAATAAATGCAGGCAAGTGTAATGGCCTGAAGCAAGAGTGATCTATTTTATTGATCCCTAATGCACAGCTTTCACTCTGAAGAACGTGTAAAGCAATAGGCTGTAATAGCCTGCTCTCAGCCTCCAGAGAGCAGGGAAAAGTCATTGTCAGGATTTATCTTTGGGAAGCAAAGAACTCATAACCAGCCCTGAGGGGTGAAAGACAATCATACAAAGCCTATTGGTTACCTGATAATAAAAATGTGACGTTCCCAAATGTGCCAAATTATAGCCTGTTTCATACTAACAATATTATTCACTGGGGATTATGTGAGGTTTGTCCTCATTAAGGTCAGAGAATGGCCTATTTTTGGATGTCTGAAGGCAGGGAAGATGGTCTGGAGCCTACTGACAGCCTGAAGAATGAAAATATAACAGATGGAGGGCCGAGTTCAGCTCACAGCCATCTAGGTCTACAATAAGGAGAGAGACAGAAAGAGAGAGCTGGAAGCTGCCTATGTGAAACGTGCCATGTTGCGGCATGTTTTTACATGTCATCCTTATGGCCCCTCTCTGAACCACACCTGCCAGCTATGCCAGAGAGCAGAGCTTGTGGACTACATGGTAACCTTTGACTTTCCTGCTGTGGTGCTGCCCTCAGCTTCCTGGAGAACAGTTAATGCTCACTCTCCTCACTGCTGGGGCAGTGTGCTAACACGTGTGCTGTGTTAGCTCTGGCTTTTAGATACCAGCATTTTGTTTTCTGTGGAAACCATAGAACTTTCTTCTCCTCTACATAAATCTCTTTATGTCGAGGTGGCTGTGTCAATCATTCTTTAAACTTCGTTTATGAAACAGATTTTAAGTCAATGGCAAACTACAATAGCAGAGGGCAAAACAAGCCAAGCATCCCCAAATTTTCAATGAAAGGAACCAGGGAGGAAAACATTTACAGAAATTGATGTTTAAATATGGTGAATATAATGATGTGCCATGCACTATTTAAGTACATTGCACCGTGGTTCATTCCTCAAAGATTAAAAAGCACAGTATATAACTGAGGATATGGAGTAGGGAGTTACTCTTTCATGCTTAAAAATGAGTCTCTAAATGATGGATGTAGCAGTGCCTTCTTGTAGGTAACATAAATGGCATTTTTTTGAAATTTGAGATTATAGTTAAGCCATTTTCACTTGAGACTTAAGCATGTCCTTAGCAGTGGGTCAAAAAATGTTTGGTGAACACAGACCCAGAATTTTATGTGGTAAGCTGGGGCCTAATTATGAAAATTCTACTTAACTGATTTGTGCTTTTGGGTTTTTTCTAGGTTGATGATATAAATAACATCCACAAAATTAGACCCATTGTATGAGACTTCAGTAATGTATTCACTTAGGGTTTATCAGTATCTACTCCAGCTGAAGAAAAATCTGTTCTCCATGTATCAAGTAGAGCTGTTAAATCATGTTTCATCTGCTTTTATGTTTTTCACTGTAGAGAATGGCACTCTTGTCATTGCTGCTAACAGAAAATATTCCTGGTTTAGTATGATTCTTCTTTTTGTTTCTTTTTTTATCAACAGGGGAGGCTGGAGAAAAGGGAGACAAAGGTGCTCCAGGTCGTCCAGGCAGAGTTGGACCTCCAGGAGAAAAAGGTAATTTTGATAAAGAAGATGTTTTGAAAGTCATTCCTGACAAAATGCTGCCTTTTCTTGTGAGGCAATGTTGATGGGAATCCTCTCTCCCTTTGCTGGGTGACTAAATCATCCTTGGCCAGTTTTGTTTACTATTGTCATGGTTTAACCCCAGCTGGCAGCTCAGCCCCATGTAGCCACTCACTCATGGATAGGAGAGAGAGTTGGAAGGGTAAAAGTGAGAAAACTCGGGGTTGAGCGACGCACAAGCAAAGCTTAATGAGGAATTCATTGACCACTTCCCATGGGCAGGCAGGTGTTCAGCCATCCCCAGGAAAGCGGGGCTCCATCATCTATAACAGTGACTTGGGAAAACAAATGCCGTCCCTCTGAACAATCCCCCTTCCCTTCTTCTTCCCCCAGCTTTATATACTGAGCACAATGCCATATGGCAGTGAATTTCCCTTAGGTCATTTGAGGTCAGCTGTCCTGGATGTGTCCCCTCTCAGGTTCTTTTGCATCCCCAGCCTGCTTGCTGGTGTGGTGGAATGAGAAACAGAAAAGGGCTTGGTGCAAGCGCTGCTCAGCAATAATAAATATGTTTCTATGCTATCAATGTTGTTTTGATCCCAAATCCAAAATATAGTACCATACCAGCTACAATGAGGAAAATTAACTTTATTGTAGCCAAACCCAGTACAACTGTAGGCACTCATTTGTAGATTAAGTATTACTTTCTGGTCAAATAGTATCCATTTATTAAAAAAAAAAAAAAGTCTCGATTTTTTTAGAAAGGTCTCTGTGAAGAAAGGCATTATAATGTTTTCTTCATAATATGCCTTCTGCAAATGAAAATTTCTTCTTAGGTCAGAGGGAAAAATTCAAAAGGCTCCATTTTGTTGTTTGGTTTTTTTTTTTTTTTTTTTTTTTTTTTGTGAATGTGAATGCTTACATTTCAATTAAAACCATTGAGGGAAGGCAATAAGCCATAATAGGCAGAGATGGCTATGAGTGTTTCCACATTTTTTGGATTGCAGTTCTGTAATATATATGGAAAAATGGTGATAAAACTGTTTGCATTGTAGTTCAAACATACCTGGAGCTATTGAGAGGAATGATGCTCAATAGTGTTCAGTTGTACACCTGAGAGAAATGTGGCATTTCTGTCTTGCAGGAAATTCTGTCTTTTCTCATTTGTTTCCCTCCTGAAGTAAAGAGGAAATTTGACCTTCATAATTTTTGCAGGAGTTGTGTGTTCTGAAAGGTTCATATTAGGAGTTGTCAAAACCTTTTATTTCAATATCAAAATTAAGGATTTGACATTCCTGTCATCAGAATGATGGCATGAGTTAGTGTTTACTGATCTGAGTTTACAATCTTCCGTTCAAGGCAATCCAAGTGATAAACTTCTTTAAGATGGTACATGATCTGTTCTGTTGTTCTTTTAGGCATTTATGGGAGTCTGATATCTGTAGTTTTCCCCAGGAGCAAAATCCGTAGCTAGAGTTCTTCCCCCTCCAATGCACTGAAAAATTTATAACTCCCATGAGGGGTGCGTGTGTGATCAGTCAGTGTATTTACCCTATAAACATGTACTTTCAAGGACAACTCCTAGAAAAAAGATTGGAAACTAAAATTTCAAGTCTTGAAAGGTAATGCAGCATGAAGTGAAATTAAAGTATGTTGATAACTTAGGTTAAAAGGTTGCAGAGAGCTCATCTAGTCCAATCTTCTGCTTTAAACAGGACAGACTTCAATATTAGAGCGTGTTGCTCAGGGTTTTGTCCAGTAGACTTTTGAAAATCTCAAGGATGGAGATTCCACATCCTTTTTGATTGGTCTGTTCACTGGTTGCATCATGAAAAACCTTTTCCTTGGAGCCTACTGAAATTTTTCTTGTTGTAGCTTGTAATCGTTGCATCTTATCCTTTCTCTGTGTGTCTCTGAGAAGAAATGGCTACATCTTCTCTAGAAACTGCTTGAAAATGGTGGAAGACTGCAATTAGGTTCCCCCTTACCTTTCTGTGCTCCAAGCTAAATAAAACTATCTTCCTCAGCTGTACTGTGGTTTTCTTCTCATATACGAGGGCCCAGAAATCTCTGGGTCTTTCCATGCAAAGGAGTTTTTTAACCAGCCATTGGCCAGACTTCATCAATGCATAACAGGTGAGGAACTTAGCTGAACCCATGATATTCCTGTCAACACATTTCTGCAGTGCGCTGAGCTCTTTCTGACTGGCAGCAGTGCTCTCCAGCGGATCTACCATTCCTGCCAACATGGAGCTCCTTCCACTTCTCCCTCCCTGTCACTGGTGAAGAACTGGTTCCTGAGGAATGGCACTCATTTTTAGCTGCTGATCAGACTTTGGCAACCTTGCAGCAGTGCCAAATAGCCCTCTCATCACCCTTGAATGCTTCTGGGCAGTGCCATGGACCTGTGTACATCCAGGTGAAGTCCCTCGCTCAATTGTCCAATGCCATGAGTGGCATATCCTCCCCAGATCTTTGCTAGCAGGCATGCAGAACTGGGAGGCCAGAGAGCAGACCTTTCCAGTAGAGATGAAGACAAAGAAAGCACTAAGTGCCTGTGCCTTCTCATCCTCCTTTGACATGAGGTTGTCTTAACAACCTCTTGAAAACCTCTCTCATCGTGCTGTTTTGCATGTTTCTTTAGCTTGGTATTTTGTCAAATCACTTCACTTCAAAATGCTCTGGACCATCTGAGAAGTGGAAGTACTCTTTCAGTCAGGCTAATCCGTGATGTAGCATTTCATTTAATTATTTTATACTGCAAAATTGCATTTGTTTGAAAAATGGTTCTCATAAGGACTGCTTGATTAACTCTAATAATAATGATAATTTTCCAGTTTTCCCTACCTCTAAAAATCCAAAATCTTAATGAGACTGAAAGAAGAAACACTGAAGTGGAAATTCACTGCAAGAAAACACACTTGAAACAGAAAAGAATTGAAAGAAAACTGAATATTAATGCTTACTATATTGGTGTTTTTCCAGGAAGGGCTTTCAGTTAAACATAGGCAAAATTTCTTACTACACTGGTAGTAACATGTTTTTTTATGCTTTCCTTTGTACATCCAGAAATTTCTACAAACAGGCTCTTGTTTAAAATAAATTCTAAATAACTAGTCTTTTCATGAATGCTGTACGTTGTCAGAATCGCACTATTGTTTTTTCTTTCACCTTTTCTTTGTTTCGTTTTTCTAGCAAGTTTATATAAGAAAATGTGCTTAGTTTCTTGGAACTCCATAGGTATATAATAACATTAAATAACTTACAAAAGTAATGGCTTTCTTATGGTATATTTGACCTGAAATGAACAGTTCGAGACTAGAAAGTGCTGAAAATGTTTTTATCATACTCTTCCCTCATGATATTTTCAGATTTTGGTAACTAAGAAACTGATAAACATTAAAAGTTTCTGGTGCTTACCTAAAATAAATCTCATTCTGACTGTCCTGATGCTTCAGGGTGACATCAGACATACTGATGTCTTTGGGTACTGATTAAGGTTAAATTCCACTTACTTTCTTCATTGCTTTTAGTTAATTGTATAGGTCAATTATAATGTGTAGCTGTCAGCAGAATATAAAACTGTGTTGGCTTTATGTAAAGCATAGAGCACTGGATCGAGTACAATGGCTGTGTCAGATGAAAGCAGTGTGTTACCGCCATGTAAGTTTTGCGGTGTGAAGTTCATAAAAGTAACTTTCCCCACTTGCACTGGTGGCTATACTTAGTGAACTTAGTTATTTAACTGAGTCATGATGCAGTCTGTGAGGCCATAACTTCCATGTATACAAATTCAACACAGATAGTTAAGTAACAGTACAGTCCTTTGAATATTCCCAGTGTACTCTATGACATAATCAAAATAAGGAGGGGAGGGTGGGTTTACTGCTGGAGTGCATCATCAAAGGAATGACATGTTAAAAATGTGTTCTTCAAGACATTTTAATTTTCTTAGAACCATAACAATTTGAAAAATATAGTATTTTAGTACTTTAATTTCAGCCTTTATGCATTGGACTTCATTTATACTTGTTTATAATGGTATGTTAAGCAGAGTCACATAGTATTCTTGGGCTTGGAACTCAACTGTCTCTACCTTTGCAATGTTAGCACACTGTTTTGGTTTTTGCCATCTAGCACTTTCCCAGGTAATTCTTGGGCATATTTTGGGAGCTATCACAATGAGCAGCTTGCAAGTGATTATCCTGGCTTGAAGAGTAAGACAGTTTAGTATCATGGAGTGTACCATTCTCAGCCACCTGTTTCCTACTGCCAGGGAACAGTCCCAGGCATTTAGTTTACTAGTATAGGCACAGCCTCTTAAGTAGGAGACAAGACTCATTAATTTAACTGGAATGAAGCCAGAGTGCTCAGTCATTTGTATAATCAAATTCTAAAAAGAGGCAATAATATCTTAATTTATATTTTATTATTACTGATTGCTCATTAATATGTAATCAATCAATCCCTTGCATTTCTGAGTCAACTTTTACATGAATTTATTGCTCACTAAGGAGTGCTGCAGGCAGTATTCCATATAAAAGTCCTGACATTGACAGTTGTGAATTCACAAAGTGGGTATCTGGTTCAAAACTGTCTTTTCAGTTCCACCTGAACTCAATAGGATTTTGAAAAAAATACATGCTAAACTGAGTGGTCAAAAAAGATGGCAGATGGGCTTCAGTGTGAATAAATATATTGCCTAGGGATATTAGGGATGCATAATTTAATCCATACTTACATGGTGCCAAAACCTGAAACTGTCACTTAAAACTCAAGAACTGCTCTGAAGTCATTAGCAGCAGTCCCAAAGCCAACAGGACATTGCCCATTATCAGAAAACATGCCAAGGACAAAAGGAGGAGCTCCTTTTTGCAGCTGATTTTGCTCTGTATAAAAGCCTGACACACACTGTCTCTGTAGTTAGTGTGGTTCTGGCCTGTCTCTTAAGAAGGACATGAGAAGTAAGAGGGGGGGCACCAGAAATATGTAAAAGAGCAGCTGCTACATAAGGAGAAACTGGACATGTTGAGACTCTTGCATTTGTACAGAGTAGCCTGAGGAGGTTGTTATTGAGGTTACAGTATCACCAGATCTCATCATACCTGAATGACGAGGAACTATCTGAAGTTTCTGGGGACTGAGCCAGCAACTTCCCCTGCACTGGACTTCAGATAGTGGCTGGGGTTGTGTGATCTCCCTGTATTGCACCTTCTGCTGCCACCACAGGAATCAAAGTCTTGGGCTAGAGGGACCACTGGTTTGAACAAGCTTCGTATTATGCTGTTAATGTAATTCTAGCAGGATAAGTGTTTCATGAGGGCAGTTATTTGTCTTTATGTACATCTGAATATAAACTCCCCCATTCAGGAATGTACCATACCATTACCATTTCTTTTGTTTTAAGTGTACTTTAAAATCCATTAAACTTTTAGCTGTCTTCTTTGGACTATTTCTCACTATCTTTAGTTTCCTTTGCAAGTTTCCTAGCTATTCTTATTTCTAGTCAGTATGGATTGATAATAGTTTACTCTTCTTTTTATCTCCTGTTTTTTATGCATAGCTCTTTAAGTTTAACTTTGTCATTAAGATACCTGCTTACCATCAGTGGAATAGATTACTGCTGAGAGGTGATTATTGCTCCACAGCATACCATGGGAGATAAATTGTTTAGACTGAAAACCCTAACTTTCAGGTGGCTAATGCTGAGTGAATGTTGTTAGTTTGCCCCAACTACATAAAATGCTACCTGGGATTATGCACAATTTGTTCATATAAGAATATCTGTTTAACATCTTTGTCAACGACATGGACGGTGGGATCAAGTGCACCTTCAGCAAGTTTGCCAGTGACATCAAGCTGAGTGGTGCAGTCGATATGCTGGAGGGAAGGGATGTCATCCAGAGGGACCCTGACAAGCTTGAGAGGTGGGCCTGCATGAACCTCATGAAGTTCAAGAAGCCTAAGTGCAAGCTCCTGCACTTGAAGGACTTGAAGGACTTCTCTGCCATGAAGACAATCTAAAAGAGTTGGTCTTTTTCAGCCTGGAGAAGAGAAGGCATTGGGAAGAACTTTTAGCACCTCCAGTACACCTCCAGGGGGTCTACAAGAGAGCTGGAAAGGGACTTTTTAGAAGGGCATGTAATGATAGGACAAAGAGGAATGACTAAACAGAGAGACTTGCTTCGTGTTCACCATTCAAACTTTGTGTTCAATTTCCCACTTTTAGTCTATGGAGACTTAATTTCTTTTATTGTCTTCATTTCTTTCCAGCTCTCACTTCCTGATTTCATTAAGACTCTTCACACTGCATAGGGCCACTAAAAAGGGCTTTACAAAAGGTAACAAAACTTTTGAAACCCTCAAGGCAGATGGGTCTCTCTTGAAACCTTGTGATTTATTCTGCAGAAGCAGAATAAGCAAGCCCCTGGAGTGGAAGCAGGGGTTAGTCACTGTAAGAGAAAACCAGATCCAAACAGTTCTTTTAACGAGCACAGGAGGTTTAATGTATGTCTATATTGCTTGAGATAACACCTTTCTGAGTAGATCATGTACCTTTTATTGTCTGTGATTGAGAAGCAGCTCATTTTCTGGGCAATATTGATGAGAAAGAAAGGGAAGTAATTTCATGTATTGTATTTTATTTATGCATTAGATCTCTGTGTTTATTTAATTTCAGCCTGAAAACAAACAGCATTCAAACATCTGATAATCTGTTATGGTAATCCCAATTCATAAATATTCAAAGTAAGAAAGGTCACTTTCAGAACAACTTGACAAACTCATTACAAGCTGGTACTTTAAGGATTTTCAAGGAAAAACGCTCTCAATATACTATCTATATTGGAAAAATATCCAGTGGTAGCATCAGTACATTTATAACCTGCACAGCCTAAAGGATTGCATCTTCAAGTCAAGCCTTGAAACTGTTCTGAAAATAAAGCTGTATTGCACAAAGCAGATCTTCAGTTGGCTCAGTGGATTACTTCCTTTCTTCCAGTAGGAAAAAAAGAAAACTATTTTTGTTTCTGGTGAAAGCCCATGTTCAGTACTGTCTGAATTTGACACTTATTGAAAACAAAGGAGAATCATTGATTGTACAGTTTGGTAGTATTAATTAGACCAATAAACCATACACATTTGGCTTTTCTCAGTTCAGAGGAAACTTGCTTCCTGGCTCATGCCATCAAGTGACAGTTGCTTGAGACTTCATGGAGTAATGCAGAGCACATCTCTTAGCCCAGTGGTGATCAGTTTATATTCTGAAACTTATTATTTATTACACTTTTAAGTTAAAGGTAATGATTAAATGGGTCATAAAATTTACTAGCTTTCAAAAATATATGTATCTGTCCAGCTGCAGTAACAACAGAGGGCAACAGATCTTCAGTTGTCCTAGATCAAAAACTGAGGCTGAGCTATGACAATTTGCACAAATTCTATTGCTGGATCCCTATGGTAGATTTTCCTCCTAATTTGTCTTATTGTTTCCTCGCTCCTGTGTAGGCAAGCAGCGCATAATAGATGTTGCTTTGAGCAAAGAAACTATCTTTTCAACAATAATGGAAAAAAGGGCAAAAATATTTCCTAAAGCAGTCATTCATCCCTGTAGTCCACCCATACCCACTCTCTATTAATAGTGTGGTACAGTGCAAAATATACCTTATATGACAATATTTATATTATATAAACAAGCTATTAAGCCCAAAGTCAGCCCTCAGTTACAGTGGAGCTCCTTAGTCTTAGATGAAATCTCAGTTGTGCTTGGATCCTTCAGGTCTTCTCAACACCAAGATAGTTTTACTCCACTGATTCATGTTTGAATGCAATCCCCCAACACCCTCATTTTCAACATAATTCTGTTATCATCAGCTGAAAGAAGTTTGCAAAAGCTTTTCCAGTGGCTTTCAGCCAACATCCATTTTCAACTACCCCTTAATGCCTTGTTAATGTCAATTGTTTGGCAAAGTTTTAGGGACTGTCTCAGTTGTCATATGTAAGTTCTTCACAAGGAGTAAGCTGGATGTCTGAAGTTCAATAAATATTGGGGATATAGCATGTTTTTGCTCATTGTAAAAATGGATACTGCCAGCATACTGGAATGTGAATGACTCAGACTACATTGGTGCCTTGTGTCTTTTGTTTTTCTCTTTTATAGGAGAAATGGGGGACAAAGGACAGAAAGGCAGCATAGGACGGCATGGGAAAATTGGTCCTATTGGTTCAAAAGGTATGCTTAATTCAATTGTTCTCCATTTGTGTTTCAAATGAAAACGTGATCATTTTTGTTTGAGGAAAGATTAGGGAGTTGAAAAATGACTGACAAGTTTCAGAGCTTACCATAATGGGGATTTTCTCACACTGTGGACAGCCAGGTTACTGAAAGCTATCAGTCAGTT
The DNA here is from genome assembly GCA_035222235.1 of Margarornis squamiger. Classification (NCBI taxonomy): domain Eukaryota; kingdom Metazoa; phylum Chordata; class Aves; order Passeriformes; family Furnariidae; genus Margarornis; species Margarornis squamiger. The sequence goes on from JAWWTY010000106.1 coordinate 98,107,359, forward strand.
GCCTTTTTCTCTGACAGCAGTGTATTTAGCCTTAAAGCAGCATGAGTACCTGAGTTTGAGGCTAAATAAAGAACTCTGTGCACTGTCACACCAGAGTGGACAGTTAAGAGAAGTAGATGGGAAGATGTGCTGTACTTTGGCAGAGCCAGAATATTTGCTTTCTAAGGTTGCCTATGCCATAGGCTTCCTACGTGACTTTGGTTAAGTAATTTTGATCAATGTTTATGTAAGCTTTAGGTTATGATTCTAAATTTAGGCATATCCAACCCCTTTCCCTTTACAGCATCTGAATTTACTGTGAAGTTCATGAATCTCAAAAAGTTGATATTGATGTATATTTTTTGTGTTCAATTTTCATAGCTTTGGCTGGCCTTTGTTGTGTAATGAATAGAACAGAAAAATATTTATTTTTGCTTGGGCGTATTTCTACTTTCCACATTTGAATGTTCCTAGAGAAAAAAATAAGCAAGTGCTAAATGAACTATTGACAAAAGAGCTGCCTTAAATTTATATTGTTTTTCATGTCTTTAGGTGAAAAAGGAGATAATGGTGACATAGGACCACCAGGTCCTAATGGTGATCCAGGTAATTCATATTGCACCTAGTGTATGTGAAAGATTACAACATGCATGCATCATCACCAAAAATACATCTGTTTACATACTGGAGGAAATAATAATTTTGCATAGGTACTGTAATATTTCACTGTGATTTTTTCAAATTGAAATCACTGAAGTCGCACTAGTTGCTAGACTTGTAGAGTATGTGTTAAAACTGTATCTCAGAGCTTCTCAGAGGTATAATCTCTCCAGAAGTCTAGTGTGAACTGAAGTGCAAACTGTCCCTGTCATTCATCACCAGTGCAAAGGGATGCCTCTGCATATCCCACCCTGTCTTCCATCCAACACAAAGGAGCAGGTTGGAAGCTCCTGCTCCTTCATGGATTACAAGAGCAGGAGATTATCAGGAATACAAATCACAGAATGGGTTAGATTGGAAGGGACCACAGGGAGTCATCTGATTCAACCTCCCTGCTCGGGCAGGGTCACCCCAGAGCACATTGCACAGGGCTGTGTCCAGATTGTTCCTGGATATCTCCAGTGAGGGAGATTCCACAACCCCTCTGGCCAATCTGTTTCGGTGCACTGTCACCTGCACAGTAAAGTTCTTCCTCATATTCAGGTGGAACTTCCTGTGAATCAATTTCTGCCCATTGCTTCTTGTCCTATTGCTTGGAACCACTAAGAAGAGCCTGACTCCATCCTCTTGGCATCCCCCCTTTAGATATTTATATGTATTGATGAGGTATATAGATCTTTCAGAGAAACAGGTGAAAGCCTGGTATAAGAAGTGTAACCCTTGCAAGAGAATGTAACTTGTCATTCTAATTCTTGAGCGAGAGCACCATACTCCTAGTCATTGTGCACAGATTTTCAGGGCAAGTACCCTGTGCTTAGACTGACTTAGATACCTAAAATGAGTGTTTGGGTAGTCAAATGTAGATTTTAATATTTACATACAGAACTACAAACTGTAAATTGACATTTGTGCTCATAAGTGTAACAATTAGCCTTTTAGTATTCACATTCAGATTATCTTTGTCAAATCTATACCAATCTGTGTTAATGGATGGCTTTCTATGGTCTTATTCTATTGTAAGAAGTACTTTAAATTCTCTACTTTTAAAATTGCAGGACTGCATTTTGGAGGTAATTATGTACATCACAGGGTTGAAACTTTTGGATCTGCTGTGTTATGTTCCTTGTGAGCAAACAATGTGTGTGCAAGTTCTTGCTATGAAAGAAGTGCTCTTTGTAAAAGTTGAAGAGAATAATTTTATCGAAAATGGGAAATTTTAAAAAATGTTTTTAGTTAAAAAATACTGTGGGGTTTTTTTCAGAGAATATCTATCTGTGTTTTTATTAGCACTAATCATGCAGGGCTGAAGCTTCATGGGAAGTGAGCTGTGCTGTTCTGCACGGGCCCAGACCCCCTGAGAACCATAAAATGGTGCGGAGTAGTAAAGGCTCTAATTTTGTGTCTGTTATTTGCAAGACAACATCCCTCTCCGGGGCTTTCAGGCTGGGTCTTTTCAAACTTCTGAGATAATTATTGAAATTAGGTAGCTTTTTGATTTGGGTATATCTGTATCATTTCACAGGCATCCCCTGTGAGTGCAGCCAGCTAAGGAAGGCTATTGGTGAAATGGATATCCAAGTAGCCCAGCTGACCACAGAACTAAAATTCATAAAAAATGGTAGGTTAATTTTATGTAACTGTTTTCCTTTCTTGTTGCCTCATTTTACCGGTGTAATTGCTCGTAGAGAGCATCACCGTTCCACACCTGATTTGTGAAACTATTTTGGGGTGTACAGTGACTTGGTTTATAGAAATGCGAGTGCTCACTTTTCAGCACTGCCCTCCCCCGCAGCTGTTGCTGGTGTGCGTGAGACAGATAATAAGATATATCTGCTGGTGAAGGAAGAGAAGAGATACAAGGAAGCCCAGCTCTACTGCCACGGAAGAGGAGGGACGCTGAGCATGCCCAAGGATGAGACTGCCAACAATCTGATTGCCTCGTACATCAACCAAGCTGGGCTCACCAGAGTCTTCATTGGGATTAACGACCTAGAGAAAGAGGGAAATTTTGTCTATTCTGACCGGTCGCCCATGCAGACCTTCAACAAATGGCGCAGTGGGGAGCCCAACAATGCTTACGATGAGGAGGACTGTGTGGAGATGGTGGCCTCTGGAGGGTGGAATGATGTTGCATGTCATATTACCATGTATTTTGTGTGTGAATTTGACAAAGAAAATGTCTAAGCTTCTCCGCTCTTTCTTTATTTTAAGAAAAGTTTTTAAGGCAATTTTACAAGTTACTCCATATGTATAGAGTACAAGTGGCATTTTGCAAGTATGTGGCACCAATGTTGTACAGCTGTAAATACAATTTAGGTATTTCAAATATCAGTCTTTACCCTTCAGAAGGGAAGAGCAGTATTAAGACATAGCTTGGTTTTTTTTTATTTTTTTTTCAGTAGCAAAATATATATATATTTAGATAAAAATGTGGTTTGGGGCTAAATTTTGCTCTTACAACAGTTAACAAATGAGATTACATTACCGTAAGGGAAAACAGAATTTGTCCTCTAGTTGTTAGAATGATTAGAAGTAGATTCCTGATATTCTTTTATCTTAGCAAAATTTCTAGTTATAAAAGTTAATTGCTTGTAGTGCTACAGGGATATTTCAGAAACAAGACAAATATTTTGTATACTCCAGTTAATAAGTACAAATATTACTGTAGGTTTTTTTGGATGTTATAACTATTTTTTTTTTTTTAAACAGCCAAAGCAAACAACAGATAGAGAGTCCTACCAATTTTGTAATGTTTCTTTATAAACTGTTTGCAGATGTACAACAAGAAAACATTTGAGCAAACTGAGTTTTAGTGTGGAGGGAGGACAAAATTTAGTGAAAGATGTCCCTGCCCATGGCAGAACATTAGAACTAGATAATCTCTAAGGCCCCTTCCAACCCAAACCATTCTATAATTCCAAGATTCTATGACGTGAAAGTTCTCATAATTTAGTACTTAAAGAGGGTTCCCATCCAGATGGTGTTTTGGAGTTGGTTAAAGAAAAAGTAAGATTTTGATTTTCTGAATTTCTTAGTTGAGAATGATTCAGTGCGTGAAGTATTTCAGACCCCAAATAATTTCTTAAAGTAAGCATGTTTCACATTAAGTTGATCTCGGTGCATCTTGTTACAAAATAAGCAAAATATCAGCCCTCCACAATTTAAGGCAGACTTCATAAATAGACAATGAATCTCATAAGAGCATTTTAGCTAGCAGTTCCTTTCAGTAGGAAAACAGCTTACACGTTTACACAGACTGTAAGGATGATCCCCTGAAAAGCAGAAAAGTTTCTAGAATTTTCCTTATTATGTATATAGCAGTAATAGGTAGCTTTGCACAAATAATTTATGTACCAAATTTACAATTGCATATGATGAAAAATGTGATGTATATTTCAAAAAACACAACAGCATAATTTCACAAAGGAAGTGATGAATTACTTTGGATCCTTTTAGGGGCCAGTTGCATGCCATCTTATCTCACTGCTAGGCACAGAAAAATCTGCAAAATCTCAGACTGGATTTCTTCAGGAATACCTTGCAGAGTGGTTTAAGATGATTTTTAAGGATAAATGATCCTTTGCTTAACATACTAATCAAAATATGTATCTGATCATTATGGGAGATTGGTCTACAAGATATCTGCAGTGGATATGGGTTGTGGCCCCAGAGATTTCCCGACAACAAGGCAAAACCAACTCGCATCAACTCTGCAGTGCCTGGGTATATAAACAATCAATGACCATACAATTCTGTTCATATCCACAGAGTCTGGCATTTGATTTAGGTATCTAAGAGAACAAACCATTTTGCTTGTTATATTTACTCTGTGAATTTGAATCCATATATATATGTTTGTTACTAATTTTGAAGATCACTAGCCATACTATATTATCCTAAAGTATTTGAGTATCAGCCCAGCTCCAGAGCAATCATCCAAAATGAATGGGTGCTTTCATTACTTTACTTTTTTAAAATAAAGGTAGCTATGTTACCTATATGTTAGCCATTCTTCCAACTCCATATTGAAATATATTAAATATGAATCTGATTCTACACTAATATTCAAAGACTCTTACAGAATTTTCAGAGAGTTAACAATTCCAGTAGAGCAATTTGTTTAGAATAGTGCCTTTTGAATATCATGATTGTTCCCTGCCTGCTATAGAAATCCTCACAAACCATTTAAATCTCAAAAATACTTTTGTCAAATCACTGTAGCTATATTCACACAGTCCAAACTTGAGATACAGATATCTGGAGCTTCCTCATTATGTGTGCTGAAATTGCTGTTTATTTTTCACCTAGGTTTTGAAAGTCTCTCTTGTATTGTTCAGTTTCCTCAGAAAGATGAAAAGAGGCCTTTTAGAGGGATGGGAAGCTTTTTGGGATGCCAAATGCTCCTATTTTAGCTGGAAGTCACACCACGTTTTAAAGATTACCTTGATGTGTAGAGCATTTAAACAGTCTCAATTTCTACTAAAATTTCAGATGAAAAATAAAGGCAATGAAAAAACCCTTTATTTCCACTAGTTGTCACGTTCTTCAGGATATATTTTTGCAGTCCTTGATGTATTGGATACGAACTAAATTAGTTTCACTGTCAGATTCCTGTACAGTGGCTGCAACAGCCCTTATTTCACCATTTGGGCAAGAGGAACATGGCCAGTGTATAAGGTCTCTGGCTGTCCTGCAAGGAGCAATAACTGCACATCTTTTGTTTACCCCTTTGAGGAACTGGGCAAGAAATGATGAAGGGATTGGAAATGAATGAGCTCTTCATCATCATCATCATTTCTCTCACTCTCTAGTTGCTGACTGCCATAGGTGGGCAGTTTTAATGTACAATGAAAATACTCCCAAAAAAGGTAAGAAATTTTTTTTTTTTTTTTTTTTTTTGTGAACAATAGTTCCAAATTCCACTGAGGCTAATGGAAACCTTACCAAGCACGTCAGCAGGCTTTGTGCAGCTGAGCATTACATGCAACATTGATTTCTGCCTCTAGTTGGAGGCTGGTAAGTTAGTTCTATTTGAGGTGTTTTCTACATGCATTAAAACCTGCATTGTAGTATGATTATTCATTGTGTGTGGCTCTGCAGAAGCCTTTGAAACATATCTGTGTGACAAGCAGGCACAAGTGTCTCTCAGACTTCTGTCTGCTCTATTTTTGATTGGATGATTTTTCCTCATAAATACTTCCCCATAGCCCTTATTTATTTTATTCTTACATAAAGGCCATTTTGGGGCATTTTAAGAAGGCTAATATAATATAATATAATATAATTATAATCTTGTTCATCTTCTTGAATGACTTTTTCACATAAAATGTGTATTTCATTCCATTATACAACATACCTTTAGGTGCTAAGGCTCTGTTGTTCTATTACTGATGTGAGGGCCAGATGTACAACCCCCTTCTAGGAGATGGCTTGGTAAAGATAAAGCATTTAACTGGCTGAGTCCAAGGGGAGCTCCACTGCCAGCAAGAGCTCTGCCTCACTGTGAACATCTTGGGAGAGCACTGGATCATGTCTGATCCTGATCACCATCCAGATTTGCCACTTCACATCCTGACTCCTTGATGGAAGGTGCTGCTCCCACTTGCCTTGTTATCGTGCTCAGCTCCTGGCTCACCATCCCTCATGAGCCAGCTGCTCCTTGCTGTGCTCTGACAGCTGAAATGATTATCCCTGGAGATATGGGCTTGTTACAGGTTTGTTAGAAGCAGAACTTCTCCCTGACTGTGAGTTTTATGCAGTCTTCTATCACAGAGAAGAACTGTAAAAAATTAATATTCATACATGGAATATAGAGCATTCTTATTCATGTAAGTAAAATGGAGTGCTTCATTTTTCATAAGCTCAGGAAATGCCAGTTCAAATATGCATTACAAAATAGCAGCTGGTTGGACTTTTTTGTTATAGTTTTTGATGAAAAGTGAAATAAGATGTAATTAAAATAATTTTAATTGTAAAATACTATTAAGGTTCACAATGGATAAAGAATTTTGAAGTAGACATTTTTCAAGATATTTACTTTTGGAATTTTTCAGAATATAATTTCTGAATTCTAAAGCTTTATTGTGGCCCATAAAGCAGTTTGATTTTTATATTATTGTTAATATGTTTTACATCATGTCAGTAACAGTGTTCAGGATAATGCTTGAAATATTTTACTTTATTCTTTGTCTTGAATTCCAATGCGAACAAGTAGTCTTTTTGAGTTCTGTTTGCCATACTGAAAAAGTTTGACATTGCAGTTGGTTTCTCCTTCTGGGCATGGTATGACACTGTAAATGCTTTGAATACAAAGCAATAGATTGTTTAACCAACATTACATAGAAGATGTTTTTACTGATTATGAAAATGATTCATTTAAGTATTATGCCATATAACTAGCAGTTTATGCACTGTCCAAACCAATCATTAGATAAGATAAATACAAGCCTTTTAAAACCTGAAAATCTTACAAATATATTTTTGTCCTGAATTAAAATGAAATTGTTGAAGTAACTAAATTTACAGTAAAGCAGAAATTCAGGGTTTCCTCTATGTCTATATCCAGACCTAGTTTCTGTGGAAAACTCAGTGACTTGTGATGCTCAGGGCTGAGTCAAATCCTAGAGCAGAGAATCAGACAATAATGCAATAATGTGTGACTTTCCCTGTTACACTTTCTGAACTGCTTCTCCTTAGTCTTTATTTCCAAGCATTCTTCTCACTTATCTCTATATAAAAGTGTGTGCATGAGTTTGTCCCAAGGGTCACTCTCTTTTCACTGGACATTCTGGTTTTCTATTTCTGGCTTGCCCTGTGGTGTCAACAGGTCCATGTCACTCAAAGTCTGCCACAAGTTAGGGAACAAGAGTTGGGGGTTTTGTCCACCACAGGGAGCTGGAAATGCTCCAAGAAACTGGCTGTGATGGGAGAGGTATTGTTCAAGACTGGAGCTGGCCACTCATCTCTTCCCTGGTGTGCATGTTCCTGGTCAGGGAGACACAGCCCAGCCTAACAAGAGAAGAACTGACCTTCTTGTGTTGGGTAAAAAAGAAATGAGAGTCTTAAGATTTACTTAGGGAAAAAAATTTGCAGTGGAGGGTTTTGGCTATTTGCTTTACAGAGTAGCTGTGAGAAAGGACAGTTTGGTTTTAATTTTGTCATGTTAGGAGAGTACAAACTGTGTGAATTGAGAAAGAAAGAGATTGTGGAGAGGACGGCAGCTGTGTGCTCAAGGTGTTTTTTTGAATGTGAGCCTCCTCTTAAGCCAGGAGCTTTTCAATTGGATGAGAAGGGAAGTCCTCTCAAGAGGGAGAGCATGAAATGGAAAACGTGGGAGAAGCAGCGAGTGGATGTGCAGAACTGGCAGTGAGTGGGATGCCCATGAGGCAGAATGTAAATGTTACCTCCAGCCATTCTCCTGCTTCCTGCTAGGGAAATGTAATTATCTTGCCCTTTCCATCAAAATGTCTCACTATAGCTCTGGATGGGTAGCTACAAAAATAGGAGGTGACCAATTTAGCATAATGTCTGCGTCTAAATAAAGCCCAGTTTGGGTCTATGGCCATATAATAGCATCCACTGCACTCTGGGTATATTAATGCATGAAGTCACAGGGGATATAATTAAGTGCTGCTATTCAAAGGCTAGCTATGTAGTATTGATGAGCTTCTGGATATTCTTTACATATAAAAGCGTGAATACTGCCAAGAATTCAGCAACAGAAGGTCTGGTGTGCAGCAGAATGATACATGTGTTACCATACTATCATCTAGTGGCAGGAAGAGGCAAAACGAAGGTGCTGAGTGGCAGTTTGCTTCTGCTTGCATCAGTTGCCATGTTATTGAGTGCAATCACTGATGTTATATAGAACAACTTATTTCCCAGCTCCAAAGTCTTTAGTCAGCTTCGTTTCTTTATGAATAGATTATTTTGAATTATTACAAAGAGACGTGCACTGATTTTAAGTCCAAGTCTCAGGTGGGAGTTTTGACTAAGAAGTGAGAAGTGTGCCCAAATGAGCTCAATTATCATGCCTTGGAGTGAAAAAAAAGAAAACAAATCAAGCTGTGCTCTGCAGGCCAGCATCTAAATTGCAGGTGCAGATCTTCACCTGGCATCAATCAACTCCAGTGAAGCCGAATTGATTTATACCTGCTGAGGATTTGACACAGTATCATCATCAGTTCTAGATCTATGCTTATTTCAGAAAGACAGACAGAGTGGTATTTTGATGTTTATAATTTATTCCGAGCACTGTTATTCAAAGTCTGAGCCACTGAAATGAGTACACCTCCCATGAAAGCTTCTGGGCTATAATCAGTTGGGAGACAAATAATGAACATAAAAGAAAGTAGATGTATGATGGGAAACTTTACCCTTGCAGGTACACAAGTGGTATGATGTAGAACACAAGAGAAGAAATAAAAGCATTCCACGTAAAGAATAAGTCCTCTATCATTTTATATTCTTCTATGAAATAGAAACCTTTGATTTTTGCCTTAGTCAACATTGATCCATCGGAGTAGACAGGGCGCCATCTAGTGAAGAGAAGATTTGTTGCATATCTAAAGATCCACAAATCCAACTGCTTTATCCTTTAGTATGAATGAAAGGATATGGACATTCTGCAAGAGGGAAACTGAGCAGTATGTTCAGTCAAATATGTTTGTAGAGCACAGTGAAACAAAAGAAATAAAAATGAAAATACCGATTCCCTTATTACAAATTGCCCTGCACACATACATATCAGCTTGTTATGTTTAATCCAATTCCTTGCTTCTTCCCCAGCATCACTTCCCTTCTGTTCTAGATAAAAAAGTCAAATTTACTAACTTGGGACTTATTTAGGTAAATTCACTATCTCTTCTACATATTCCCAACAGGATTAGCAGAAAAGCTTAGAGTTGACCTTGATATGGGGAGTTCCTTTTCCATGTTGTCTTTTTGGCTACATCTTGCTATTCAGAAGCTTCTGAAAGTGAAAGATCCCTTTCTGGATACCTTAACATGGCACTGCAAAAGTATCAATGCATTACAGCTGATGTGTTAACAACATGTCTAACACTTAGTGATTACATTTCTTAAAAATTACTCTTTGAGACTACTGTCCTGGTCAACACAGTGTCATCCTTTTGCATCTGATCAGAACCAAAAGTGAAGTTAATTATGTACTTTATTATATGTTCCATACTGTAGTATCTTGGGAATTGATTTGCCTATATAGTTGTTTTGGATCATTAATAATTCAAAATAAATTATTGGAAAATATGGTTTAAATCATTAAGAAGGGCAAATCTCCTTAAGGTCTAGACATTTTCTGATTTAGAGTAAATAGAAAATCCACAAGTCTAACTCATGAGACAAATCTGCTTTGTGATTTGAAATTAAACTGAAACGGGCTGGTTGTGAAGAGATGAGAAGTCAGTGGCCATTGACCTCTAAGTTCAGGTAAAGCAGGGCCTGAGTTTGCCGATCCCAGGCTGTACTATGGCATGCCCACAGTAAGCTGACTCCAAAACACCTGCCCTGGTGCTTTGTGGGCCTTACATCTGGCCAGTTTTACACAGGCCCAGATCTCTGGTTTTGGTGCCACTTGCAGATTGTTATGAAGCAGTGCCTGCCTCAGGTGTCGGCTGCTCCTTCAGTCAGCAGTGTTAGCTGGTTTTTGAAGAACAGCACTAATGCGATTGCAAGGCATATTTTCTTCTTATGACTTTTGAACCTTTAAACCATTTTCAACTAGGTGTGACCTAAGGTCCCAGGGATCTGAAGTTTTTAAACACTTTCTGTAAAGATGTGAGAGGGTAGTGAACAAAGATTTCCCTCCTCAGATGGCTGCAGTGGGAACTCATCTATTGTTAAACACCAAAGTGCCATCTTGGAGACATACAATACAAAATCATAACCACAGGAAAAGATTTGATTAGAAATTTTCCTTTTTAGGCACTGAAGACTTGAGCTAATAGTGAAGGTTACTATAGGAAATCAGCCGTACTCAGTTGATTGCCCACAGAACCACTCACCTGCTCTGTGATGTCCAGTTGATGATATGCTGGATGCGGAGAAAAGGGACCATTAAAAAACATCTTATCTCAGAAGAGAACATTCTCCATACATGTCACTTTGAATCAGCTTCATTGTGATTGAGTGTAAATGATATTTGATCACATTTTTGCTTAATCCCACACTGACCCTATGCCTTTCCCCTCCTCTGTTGAAATCACTAACCAGAGATGAAGAAAGAATTTTCAGAATCACTCATCGTTGTCCTGGGCCTCCTGAGAGCAAGAAAAGGCATGGACAGAGCCGGGCAGTAGAGTCCTGTGTATCCCACTTTTTCTGCTGGATATTTACTGCATTTTTTATGTTTGCTTTGTTTATGCTGAGGCGGGATATTGGGAGAAAAAAAAAAAAAAAGCCTTCTCTGCTGTTTAAACAAGTAATGTATATGTGTGATTGGAAGTTACAGATAAGTGCCTTCACAGAAATCCATTTTTAATAGTGAGCAGACAGGGAAAAATCATTTGTCATAAGATTACAGAGAGGAATATTTAAGCCTGTTGTGAAATTTTTAAAGATCTTAAGGAGTGTGATAATGATTATGCAGACTAGGTTTATTGCTATGTATGTAATGAAAATGAAAAGAAATCAAATAAAACACAGCAGAAATCAATATTAACTAAGGTATTAGGTATGAAACTGGTCTTGAAAATAAGAAAGTAATATTTCATGTAAAAAGGATTAAATGAAACCAATCATGGAGCATAATTAACTGGGTTGTTTCCTACTTTTGTAGTTTTTGGTAAGCATATTTTACCTTTAATTACCCTGAACTGCTTTTTTAAAAAAAGATTTCTTCAAACTAGGTATTGTTTTTTTGGCTTATTCTTACAGGTTGCTATACATCCTCTCAATCCCTGTTTTGTTGTCAATCTCCTGATAGAGGATGGTTCACCTGCTGTGACAGTGTGTAGTTTACTGTACTGGGAGCAGCATTGCAATGGACAGCCTGACCTGGTAGATGTTTTGCTTAGCTAAGGTCAAATTTTGCATTCCTTCGACAGAGACGAGTGGATAAATTTGCTGCATGTCTTGGATGTCTTAGGGTACCTCAAAGGGCACTAGGTACCTCTGTGTGAGGCAGCTGAATTGAGCCCATCATGATGATCTGTTTAGCTTTCTGATTTTGTCAGAATCCTTGGCTCAAGTTTGTTGGTTGGGAATTGTTTCCACTAGTTTTAAACATCAGTACTGTAGATATCTGCATCTGAGCTAGTCACACTGTCTCTTTAGTCTGTGAGGAGAAATAAGTGCATTCAGGATATGATTCATCTGTCTTATTTTAGATGTCTAAATCAGGATGGGAGTGTTCCTTGTTCTGACTCCGTATTTCTTTCATTTGCCCTGAGGTGAGACCAAGGTGACAAGATAAATTGCAGACATTTCTGACTGATAGATGAATCCCACCCCTCAAATCTCAGGAGCTTCCACCACAAAATCCCCATTATGTGGAACAGCCACTCAGATATTTCTCTTGCTGACCAGCTGTGCTTGTCATGTAAGGTTATGAAGAGAGGCTGTATGAGGTTGTGAAGGAGGGTGTGACCTCCACTAGAAGAGCATGACCTGCAGCGGGTGACTTTTTGTCACATGGTGGATGCAGATGCCCCTTCTATCATGCAGCCAAGTGTGGTACAGACTCATGAGTCACACACAGGAAAAAAAAATAAAAATCAATGCTTTGCCTGCAGAAAATAACACTCCTTTCTTCCTTTCTCAAGCTGGCACTTATGGTCACTATGTGAGAGGCAAGCTGAATTTCATTTTCTCTTTCTTGAATGAGAGAAAGAGAAAATAATAGTTGCCTGGCATGGTTTCTTCCTTCCCTGCAAACTGTGATGTTTGCCTCTCCTTGTCTGTGCTACAAAGCAAAAAGTAGCACCTCCAGGAGAGACAATGGACACCAGAAAGAAGAAACCACAAACGCAGACACGACATAGACCATTTCAGTGACTTCCATGCACTGGATGTCTCACTAGACTAGTTTCAGCAGCAAAAACTCATCAGAGAAAACCCGTGTGTGTGCTCCATAACCCAGATGGGAACATACCATATTGAAGGTATTAAAAAGGCTACTGCTTGTAAGTGTAAAGAATTCCTGCTTGTAAGTGTAAAATCGAACAGTTGTTCCCAATCTGGGAAACAGCACTAGAATCTCCTACATAACACACTGTGTGTGATATCTCTGCCCTTTCAAGTGTGCATTCGGGCCAAATGCTATTGTGGAGGAGTGTGGAGACATTGTGTGGTCCTGGCACAGCAGTCAGTGCTAATCAGCAGAGAGAGGGGTCAGGCCTGCAACTCCAGCAGCATCATTGGGGACCAAACTGTATTTTAACTACCAAGAGGACAAATGCCTGGTAGTGCATCATGAAAATGCTTTACTGAGGTGCTGGTACTATATAGACAACATATTTCTTTTTAATTTGATGGAAGAAGCTTTTGTCTGCTGTGATGAAATAGGAAAGGCTGAAAGATTCACTCTTTCAAGGTTAATTGCAATCAGAACTTTGATGCAATTAATTTTAACAGGGTAAGAGAATGACAGGTTAGAAAAGAGAAAGGGCAGGTTAAAGAATATTTAGATGAGTTAGAAAAGTTCTAGTCAGCAGGGTCATGTGAAATTTGGTTGAAAGTTGCCAAAGCAACTGCTGAACTATCAGTGATTGTCTTCAGATGCTTATGGAGGATCAAGAGGTCTCAGAGCCCTAGAGAAACTTTCACATAGTATCTGTATTTAAAGAAAAAGAATTATAAAGTAACTTATCAGACAGATTAACTGGGTTACCAGAGCAAATGTTTAAACAAATAAGTGAATGCACTGAGTAGATAATAAAGCGATGGAGATAGTAATTGTGGATTTCTCAAAGACAAATTACATCAAACCCATCTTTATATTTTTGACTTCTTTGCTGATCTATAGAATGTAGAACAGTAAGACTTTGTATTTCTTAATGGTCACATGCCAAATGGGGAATAACTGATTATTTGCTATAAAGTGAGTATACTGCTTAAAAAAAACTACTGTCAAAGAAACCTTATCTATGCTTTGGGGTAAAAATGTGAGGACATTTTAAGTTAGAATGCTGTGAGGTTTACCCTGAACACAATCTGATTCAGTATTTATATTGCTGTTTTGAATGACATAATGAAAGAATGAGGAGGATTTCAAGAACTGTGGGAGACAGGATCATGTTTAAAATTGATTTTTACTCTATGGAAAATTGCCAGATATCAACCAATGAAATAGAGTAATAGAAAGGGAAAAGTATTGTACCTAAGAAAAAGTGACTAAATGCCTCAGAATATGTGAAAGACAGAAAAGATTGAGAGGTTTCAGTGGTAAACTGCAAAAGATTTGAAGATTTGTTGGTTTATCAAGACATTTCAGTCTGGGATATACTCATAAGGATATGGAAGGGAGTTAATTTCTTTTCCCTTGTGTGGCACCTCAGCTGGAATACTGGGCTCACTTCTGAGCAGTGGATATTGACAAAGTGTTGGGAATCCTAAGGTGAAGCAATAACATTGATCAACAGCTGGGAAATGTGACCTATGGAGTAAGCTCCATTTAATCTCGAAAAGACTTAAGTAAGGAAGTTATGATGGAAGTTGTAAAGACTCTCCTGATAACTGATCATTTCCTATGCCCGCTCATGATCTGGCATGAAAAAATAAGCTAAATGTAGCCAACAGAATTTAGTTTGGATACCCGGAAAAATCAAACAAAAGGGACAGTTAAGCTCTAAACCCAGTTTTATAGTGAAGCAGTGTTATCTGACTATTACTGTTGTTATTATTACCATCATATTTCTATGTTCTTCCCTGTAAATATTTCCATATTAATTGCAAAAAATTCTTCTTGCCTTGTTTTAAAAGCAAGATAAACTGAATCTGCTTCCTGTGGATGGACTTAACTAGTGATTCCGAATACTGCTGTATCTAAACCTCCCTGCTGCTGCCTTTGCCTCTTCTGTGCCCTACTGCTTCTGACTCCTGTTGCTATTTCCCCTGCCAATCTGCCAGCCCCTGTTTTTCCTAGTTTCTGACATCCTGCCATCCCCACACCTGCCTGTGATGCAGCCTGCTTCTGAATTGCTGCTTCCAGCAGTGGTGGCTAGAGATGAAAAAGATCCCTAAGAGAGATTGGCGTGACTGGCACATCTTCCCCTAAGAAGCCACCAGGCTGTATAGTTTCTTCTGGTCACTGTATATTTCCTTCCATGGTCACTGCCATGATGCTATGGCTTTTCCTGGCAGAGTGTAGTGTGGCAGTGCTTGAAAATGAGTGCAAAGCAGAACTGTGCAAAAAAGGATTTTGAGCCTTCTCAGCCAGCTGTATGCTGATCTGGCTACCTACCTTCGCCTGCCCAGCATCAAAGATGCAGAATTATGCTGACTTCCAGTAGCTGTGAGGAATTTGTTGATTTTCCTATCCAAAACCCTTGTAGCTCTCATTTGTAGCTCAGGCTCCTTTGGGCTGGCTCAGCACCAAGGGGAAATCAAGTAATAACAGGGTAAGCTCCTGCGGCTCGTAATGCTAGTGCTGTGTTGTGCTCCTGGCACTGTGCAACAACAGGCCAGAGGCAGCCAGGAGAATGTGCCCTAAATGAAATCTTGCTGTAAGCGAGTTAGGCTAACTTCTGCAATGCTGAGATATAAATAGCCATATGTGTTTACACTGCAAAAAGAATTACAACCACACACATACAATATCACTCCAAAATAAGGAAACATAAACTGTGAAAGTCTGGCCTTTTAGAATAAAGATTAAGTCCAGTGATTGCTTCCTGCTCAGAGGTATAGCTTTGCTTTGGGATTTCCATAATGTTTTTTCAACTTTGATCTCTCAACAGTCAGTCTCTAGCAGATACTAGATTGGAAACCAACATAAGGTAATTATTTTTCTCAAGGTTCCCAAGTAATATTTTTGAGAGACTAAATTACATTTCATAGAAATATAAAGCTGGTTCCACAAAAATTAATTGCTCTATGTAAATATTTGTTTTCTAAAGTAATTTTAAAGAACACTTGTAAATGTTTCAAGTAGTGTTTCACAGCATTTGCTTGTACTGAGCATGACTCCAACTGGCTTTATCTGATAGCTGTACTTGTATGGGAAGGGTCCATGAATAGTCAGTCCTTTCCACACC
The DNA here is from genome assembly GCA_035222235.1 of Margarornis squamiger. NCBI lineage: Eukaryota > Metazoa > Chordata > Aves > Passeriformes > Furnariidae > Margarornis > Margarornis squamiger. The sequence continues at coordinate 98,123,210 of JAWWTY010000106.1, forward strand.
CTGTGGGCTTCACACAAATCCTCAGACCTCTACTGTAACTCATTCCTTTTCCTAATCTATTTAGATGTTGTTCCCATTTCAAGACTGTATGACCCTACCATTTCTTCTTTGCCTGCCACTGCCTTACTCCTTTTTCCACACTACAATACGCCCTTCTGCTCAGAAAGTAAGTGATGGATGGCATCAGCTCATGGACTCAGCCAAAAGAAGAGGCAGAGGTAATACAGGATACATTTTTCTTAGAAGGCTTCAGTGGGCTTCACAATCTCCCCATGGACTGCCCCATGCTCATCGCTTTAGTTTATGTTAGCCTCCAAACCAGTGTTCTGACAACTGATCCTCGAAACCCTGGAAGTAAATTACTAAATTTCTGACTGAAGAAAGATTGCAGCAATTTCCTGTATCTATTGCTTGTGTCTCTGATGCAGACAATGTTTCACAACAGCACAAAAACCTTCTCTAGGATAAACCTGGGCCATCTTAAAGTCTAAGCTACGCAGGACATGGATTGAGGCCCCCTTTTGCTTTGTGACCCAAGCACAGGGCTTCCTATCCAGTTAATGCCTCTGGGAATCACACTTACTAGTAAAAATTATGAATGTGGTAAGTATATCTTTTGATGCTATGCAAATAAATAAAATAAAAACATAAATATTTATCAACCTTACATCCTCTAGGGAAATACAACTTTTAAAAAAATTATATTCTGCAATTCTTTGTCACCCAATACACCCCTTTTGCATTTTTCAGTATGTGTGTATTGTAAAACATGTAGGGAGTAAAGCAGTATCTTGAGTAGATGCGTATGTGCTTTTTGAAACTAATACCTAATTTCATTCATATTAGTAGTGAATGTTCAAAACAAGTGATCTTTAACAGTCTGGTCTTCTCAAAGCAGAGAAACTCATTATTTATATGATTTCCAACATGCGAGTGACCTAACATGAAAGAAGATACAGAAGAAAAGTAAACTTCTGTTTTTAAGTGAAGATCAAAAAGTGTTTTACAGACTGTAAAAATTAAGGTTCTCAACATCCCTGTGCATTAGGTAATGATCTAATTTTACTTCTGGGACAGACTAAGGCACAAAGAAATCATCAGATTTATGAACCATATCATTGTAAGCCTGTGATAAAGATCAGAATAAAGTCTGAAAATCTTCAGCTTAGTCTTTTGCTTTAATTAAAGCTGTTTCCTAAAATAAGTGATTCTCAGGAATTTTAATAGATATACAGATTGAAATTCTACTAATATAACTAATTGATATTTATATTGAATCTTTCTAAAGCTTGGAAATGAGGTTCTTGTCTTCTGAGGGTGGGCATGAACAGCCTACAACAGAGCTCATAAAAGGGATGTAAATTTTTGTTTGGCAAAACACTTTCCTCCCTTTACTTCACCATAAACTTTAGATCACTAGCGTAGTCTGTTGTGGTCTTGGTTTTATTTTTTTTTTTCATGCCTTTGAAATAAATGGAATTATATACTATAAGTGAGGAAGATTGCTAATGAAAAGATGAAAAAGTATCCTGCTGAATTGCTTTGTATTATGAAATCTCATGCTTATTTCCATTTGCATGAAAGAAGAGAGACTTTATTATTTAAAATTATTTCTAATGAAAAGGCTGTTTTTATGTTCCATTACTGAATCATTTATAAATGGGGAGAAATCAAAAGGGGGAGGAATCAAACTAGCTGGTAGAGAAGGGGCAGGTGCCTGCTATTATAGGCAGGTGTGCATCTTGGAACTGAAATCTTTGCAAATGTCATGTGAAATAACTGAATTTATTGGAAGTAGGAATTGCACATACAGAAGCTGATGACCTTGAGAAAACATTCAGGAAGCTTTGGGACTGCAGGCTAGAAAGTACTCTTCTTATCTGTATTCAAAAACCTGTGAAAAGGCTCTGATAGATTTAGCTGCAGCAACTTCAGATGTTATTTCTCCTATCTGCCCTATTTTTCTGACAGAGGTTGCCAGCAGAAGAGACAAAATGGGACAGGTTGCTGCACTTTGCCTGCTCCTGGTCACACCTTGCATATTGACACAGTTCTCTCTTCACAGGGGATGGGGTTAAAACAGTGAAATGGGGTGACTGAAGTGAGACACAAATCCAGTTCTCTTACTGCAGGATAATGACAGCAGTTTCTGTCAGAAAGGAGAGGAAGAGCATGACTAGTAAAGTCCTTACCAGCAGGAGATAAGAGGCCATTTCACCGCTCTGCTCCTGCAATGGCCCCATTACACAAACTATCTGGCAGGCTGTTTCTGCAATGACAGACACGCTATGTGCTGTGTGCCCTTGGCAGTAAGATGCAGAATTGCAGAGGAGGTTGGACTGACCTTTGGATGTCACCTCCTCTAAGCCCCTGCTCAAAGCAAGGCAACTTCACACATGGCTGTGCATGTGTGCTGGCAGACATTAATATTTCATCTGTAAACTGATTTCATGGAGCTTTTCTTTTTTTTTGTGTGACCTTCAGGACTATTTCAGTCCTATAGATCAGGAACACTGGGCAAAAAAATGAGATTATTTTTTTAAAGTACACAGTCATAAATGGAAGTGGATGTGTAGGTGCTTTTTGGTTTGTTTGGTTTTTTTGACTTACAAGTTTTCACAAAGTATGGAATTTCTGATTTCTTTTTTTTTTTTTCATTATAAACATTTTTCATTTCAGGTGAGATTTTTTGCTCCATCAGAAAGGCAATTAAAGTTGCAGTAGGAAGATGCTCAGCTTGCCCAAGACTAGAGAGTCTGCATGTTATAAAATCCAGATAAATTCAGTAGAGCAGGGGAGACTAGAAGTAATCGTGGTGTCCATAAATAAATAGGTAGCTTGTATGTCTAGTTTCATGTTGGTATTACATAGAAATTGTCAATTCTACAATTACTAGAGGGTGGATCAATAGGATACAAAATCAATGGGCAATGTGACAGTCAAGATTTTGAAATCATGGATGGAGTGAAAATTTATGAGCATTTAACTTCTATTCCTCCACTGCTCACTTCAACTCTCAAATGAAGGAGAATGTGTTGAGCAAACTTCCATAAAGGACCTACTAATTATTTAAAATGTGTTTGTATTCTTGCTCCTACATCCCCTTCCATCCATTAGGCGTCAGTAGTGATAATGTTTCAGCATCATTCTTTTTCTTTGGACAAGAAAAACAGGTAAGTATATTTTGCAGTGTTGGCATATCATTTGAGAATGTATCGTGAGGTGAAAAATGAGAGAAACAATGAAGTCTGACAATTATCAAGATCAAAGATAACCTACAGCTGGCCAGAGGAACAGGAAACCCTTGCAAAAAAAATTTATTTTTTTTTTTTGTAATTTTTGTTTTTGTTTAAAACCCAAATACAGCACTGGGAAAAGAAATTCATAAGCACAACAATTAGTATGAGGCATAATCTATAGGAGAAAGAGGTAAAATTAAAATGCATTTTTCAATTTTTTGTCCATCTTGTAAAAGAGCATCTGTAAAGTAGTGTTGCCAGAAAGATGAAGAGCTGAGAAAGGAAGCTACTGGGAATGTCCAGAGAGCTGAGTTGTTAAGGAACTGGTTACCCATGTAGCTCAGGGAGCTTGGGAAGCTGCTGAGGTAGGATGTTTGGTGTTTTCTGTGGCATGCTGAGCCAGCTGGCTACAGTAGCTTTAGAGACTTCATCTTTGTTGTACTATCTTGATTTCCAGCTGCCCAGGGAACTGCTAAACCTTACCAGCTCCTTTATGAGCTTGGATGGTGCTGAGAAGTCTGCCAACCAGACTGCTTATTAAAACCCCACAGAGCTCAAGAGATTAAGCAGCCAGGAGTTGGCCCGATAAAGGACTTTGGCAGCCAAGCACCCAGGAAATGTGGTGTGGGGGGGGGGACGGGGACGGGTAAGAGTGGCCACAAGTGAATAGATTTTCTTCAAAGGTTGCAGCAGAATTGGCATATTCTTGAAGAATGCTTTGATCTTCTCAAATCCATTATTTTCTGATGGATGTGGGGAAATTTCTGACAAGCTTCAAATCTGAAAAAAACCCCAAACAAACAAACAAAAACAACCCCCCCCCCCAAAAAAAAATACAAGTCAAAATCTGCATGTGTGTTTTTGTTTTTTAAATAATGTAGCAATAAGATATATAGGCAGGTTTGTTTTTTTTTTTTCATAAAACTCTCCTCTTTATCCAGTAGGTGCTGGGTTGTGAAGAACTTCATGTATATCTGGGTACTATTTGTGGTGCCACAACTCTATTCTGCAATGGTCCTTGTAGCTGGGAAATAGTAATTTTTTCCCTACTTTACACTAAAATATATTAATTCTGAAAAATTTCCTGAACTTGGCAATGGTTATAGTGGTTATCTCAAAAGAGAGGTGCATCCAGACCGAAGTTCTGCAACCAAATAATTTTATTAACCAAATAAATTGGTTTTAGTGTGAATGGTCAAAATGGCCCTTTTAATAAAGTGATCTGGGCCAAAAGTCCAGATAAAAACAACAAAATCTTAAAAGTCTTTCATTTACAGATCCAAATCCCAATGAAAACATTTCACATTTTTTTAATGCTTACTCTGAATACTTAACCCCTTTTTTAAACCATACATATCTACATTTTAAGCTAGTCATACACTTTCCCCTCAATAATTTTTCAATTAAACTTTTCATTTCACATATAAAGGTGAAGAAAGTTCTACCGCTCCCTTTTTTCCTAGTCTAGTGGCTTTCTGGAAGCCAAATTAGTAAGTGAATTCTACCCCTAAACACCAAATAAATCTAGTATAAATACTTTCACATGGTTTTGATTGCATGCAAATTCTTTGAAAACAAATTAGGATGTGCTATGGGGTTTTTGATTGCTTTGCAGATGTAGTTTGATTTTTGTTTCACAACATGCATTTGTAGATAATTCTCAATGTGCCACGCTTCCATGTGTTAAAATACTATTTGCTTTTGAAGTTTAGAGAATGTGCACATCTCTTTATGTTATTTTCAAATAAAAGTTATATTCTCTATACATCTTTATTCTTCAACAGGCATACTCAGTCCCTTACCCAGTTGTGAGCACCTGGTATTATCTGTTGTGAGGTAAACCTTTCTCTGCTGAAACCAGTGTTCTTCTTTTATCAATTCAAGCAGCATGTCTGAAGCAACAAAATAAACTGATTTTGAAACAAGGTAAAGTGCTAGTTCCTGAAAAGTTACTAGATTTCTTAGAGGAAGAGCTATTGGATCATTGCATTGTGTTGTTAAGGCCACAGGTACATTGTTTAGGAGGAATTGGTTTTCAGAGTTTATAATTGGCATAATTAATTCCTTAAAGCATGACATTTGCATAACAGTAGTGTTGCAATAGCTATATCTTAACAAGGACAAAATGAGAGTGAGAATGAGTGAGGGAAGAAACAACAGCTGATTTCATTGCTTTTTAATAAAAATGTTATGCAGGGTTTGCCATTAGTAAGTGTTTTAAAGAAGATCATACCTTTTGGGTGTACAAAGAAAGATCCTTCATATAAGATAAAAGGCCAGCAGCCAGCAACTCTATGGAGAACCATTTTCCTTACAGGATTCCTGAGCTGCTTCCGTAAGAACAAACGAAATACTGCTCTCAGAAGAAGACTGTGGAATTAGTGCAGGGCAAACCTGCCTGTCTGCCTCCATCTCTTTTGTTTTCCGATTGCTGAGATGCTAACAGCTTGAACAAAGCCTGTGCCACACAGGTGTCATGTATCTCTGTGGTTTTCCTTCAACACTTTTTTCAACATCTCCCTCTGAGATCTTCATCTTGCCTGGCAGATCTACTCTGGCTTCATTGCCAAGGAGTGTTTTGTGCCTGGCAAAGGGAACTCGATTTGTCAGAAAATATAAAACAAAGAATCAAGGTGCTTGGAAAGAGTTAGCTTAGATAATTAGTTATTTATTTTTAACCAAAAGTGGTAATACCTCAGTCAAACCTTCATATGCAATGTTATTATGTAGTTTTCTGTTTTGACCATTCAGACAAGATGCAGTGTCACTTCTTTAATCTTGTGATAACTATGGAGTGCAGGTTCTTTATTGTGTTTACACTATTTTGAACCAGCATGTCTTTAAAAAATTGTGCTCACTTATTTTGATGTAAAATGCAATGTAACATATGACATTTTGTCTTCCAAACTTGCATTTTAAATAGCATTGGGCTTTGAAGATTATCACCGCTGGAGGTGTATTGTGAATAGTCTGTCATATGGAGATTTGTTAAAAAAAGGAACCATTCCTGAAGAATTACACATTTTATTAATTTAAAAATTAATCCTGAATAATACTGGTTTGTTATCTAGTTTGATTTGTTTTATGCATGTATATAGCAACATAAATTGTAACATTAAGTATGAGTCCTACAGTTTGCTTTTTTAAATACATCAGAACGTCTATACAGAAACATTAACTTCAGAAATGATAGTGTAACCATGTAACTAACAGCAATATAACATCCAATTGGTGAAATAGCCCTCATCTGTAACATATTTCTGCTCAGAATACGTTGTGTGACAGCCAAGTGCCAGAACACCTATTTTGTCCAGAGAAATAAGGCAGAAACAAGGTGATATAACAGGAAGTCTGTAGAAAGTATTAGATTTGATTCCACATCTCCAGAGTCAGGTTAGCATTAGGATTTTTATTCCTTACCAATAATCAGAGATATCTAATATCTCATCCTAGAAACAACCTGATCTTCCTAGCTAGTCTTGGCTCCTTTCTGGTCCATGCTACAGTTAGTGACTATGATGCAGTGTGTAATGCTATTGTAAAGTTTTTTTGTTTTGTTGGGGTTTTTTTATTTTTTTTTTTAATTTTTTTTTTTAGTTTATCTAAATTTCCATATTTTGTGTTTCTATTTAATCAAATACTTCTAATTTCATTTTATGTGTGTAAGGACAAATTTTGTGAGTCACCATTTTGCTACTCCAAATGACTCTTTTCACATATTGTCTTTCATGTAAGGACTTTTGGTCCTTAGTGCCTTTCTGTGCTCACTGTCCTATTGGAAAGGAGTAAAACTGTTGAGGAAATCAAGATCAAATAAGTAGCTCCTCAAGACTGACATTCTAAACTTGTGATAAAAATCCAGGAAGGGAAAGGCACCTCTGCATGAGCCCCAGCTGAGCTCCTCAGTTCTTCACCATGTCCACAGCTCCAGGAAGCTGGCTGCCCTCCTCAATGCTCTGTAAGTACTTCAACATCTATCAGAGAAAAAAAAAAAAAAGAAACAAAAACATGGAATAGGAGAAAGGAATGACTTGTGCAAAGAAAAAAAGCCTCATATTTCAGGTAGGTCTTTCTGGTTTTAAAAGCTTATTTTCTGTTAACTGGGAAGCAGCCTGCAGCAGCCACCCCAGAATCTGGTGTTAATCAGGATATTGGACATATTTAACAATTAACCCCAGGAGGTTTTAGCATTCCAACCACCTTCCACATACATGGCCTCAACATGACCAATTCCTTGGGCTGAGCAGATGGGATGAATGGCTGGGCAGGGAGAGGTAGGAATCTGAACCCCAAGGGGGGCCAAGGGGCTGTTTGATCCCCACACTGGGCTTGCTGGAGTCATGAGTGGTCATTCCAGCAGCCTGGTTGGAATGCTCTTCACCCCTACCCCCTCGCCACGTGTTCACCAGGGTCCCAGAGATGTTGCAGGGAAGACCACACGCCGGGGAGGCAGGCAGCAAAGAGGTTTTATTCCCAGGGTCACAGGTATTTATAGGGTTCCCAAGGGGAAGTGAGGTCACATCCTGGACCTTGGGGAACAGAGGGTAGGAAAAGGGTTAACAACAGAAGCAAGGGACGGGGGACAAGGGACAGGGGAGACATTCTCGTAAAACTGGTTTGGTCAGCTCCTTGCATAGTAATGAGGGCGTTTACCAATTCTTTGTGAGCAGACAAAGGCAGTGGCAGATCTCATTTACAAGGGAATAAACCTATGACTTTAAAACATTATGGTGAAGTTTTCTTTATCTTCTGAGGCTTACTGCTACAGGTCATCATAGTGCTTGGTGAGAGAGGGCAGAAACCCTTCATGAAACTTGTTCTTGACTGCACTTTCTGGGCCTCTGTCCTTGACCATTTAAACCATCTCTGTCAATGAGCCTGTGGGAAAGTGCTGCCCTGGCCCCTGGGGTTATAAACTGCCTCAACATTACCAGCGTTTTGTCACTGTGATTTACTGTGCATCAACAAAAATCTGCTTGAAAATGCACAAAGGAGAGAGAAGAGGAGGAGCAGGTATGGAAATATTCTTCCCTACCATTTATTTCAGTGGAAAGGCAAATTGCCTGCTGGAGAAGATACTTAAGTTTTATTTAGCCAAGTTGCTCCTCTGGGAAATAGTGACGATCAAAGGTGTTTTATTTTTTCTTTAATGCAGTAATTAATTTGTCACCCTGCAAAGCTTTTCAGAACTCATCTTAGAATTGTCTGCTCTCACATGGAGTGCTGTAACAAAGTTCAGCTGTTTCTGCTCTGAGAAGGCAACATCAGGGCTGTCAGTAGCAGCAAAATAAAACTGTGATTTTTTACCAGCGAGAGTGATGGTGTTCACAGCAGGCAGTGAATTTGAGCAAGAGATCACTGAGCTTTTAGGATGTTACATTTTTTATCCTGAAATTCTCTGCAATTAATGAATAATCTTCCCAAATGTACAGATGACTCTGTTAGGTCTCTCTTTTGTCAAGCAAGTCAAAGCCAGTAAGATTTACTTAGTTCTACCATTGCACTGAAGAACCTCAGAGGACAACAGAAGTAGTTAAGAGCCTTATAAGCTTCATGCATACCTTGCTGTTACTGACTGTAGGGAAAGTGGAGCAACAGAAACAGCCAGTGGCCTGTTTTTTTCCCTTTTTTTTTTTGAACAGAACTAATGGACTGCTGCAAACAAGAAAGTAATTTGAATTCAAATCTTGAATGACCAATAAATTGCTTTTGTGCTTTTTGTTGTGTAATTTTTATCACCATTTATGAACAAATTTTTTTTCTTAATGGAAGTTGATGCACATAATTTCTTGAAAATTCTGAAGGTCTCTTCATACATCAGTCTCACCAGTAGCAGCACAGATGCAGAAATTTAGAGAAGGAAGGGCTTGGAAGCCTTAGCTTTAAACATCAGACGTTGATGTCACTGGCTTCTGGGCTGTAAGGAATCTTTAACCATGGCCCTCCCTCAGTGTTATGTAGCTACTTTGATAACTCCATATATTCAGAGAATCACAGAATGGGTCATGTTGGAAGGGACAACACTGGATCTTCTGGTCCAACCTCCCTGCTCAGGCAGAGTTGTCCTAGAGGACATTGCATAGAATTGCACCCAGATGGTTCCTGAATATTTCCAGTGAGGGAGACTCCACAACTCCTCTGGCCAGTCTATACCAATGCAGAGTTGCCTGCACAGTAAAGAAGTTCTTCCTCATGTTCAGATGGAACTTCCGGTGCATCAGTTTCTGCCCACTGCCTCTTGTCCTATTGCTTGGCACCACTGAGCAGAGCCTGGATCCATCCTCTTGACATACCCTTCAGATACTAGTAATATTGATGAGGTTCCCTTTCAATCATTTCTTCCCAAGGTTGAACAGGCTCAACTCCCTCAGCCTTTTCTCATTAGAGAGATGCTCCAGTCCCTTAATCATATTTGTTGCCCTCTGCTGGACCTGCTCCATGTCTCTCTTGTCCCAAGGAGCCCAGAACTGTACACAGATTCCAGATGCAACCTCAATGGGGCTGAGTAGTAAATTAGTAACCAAGACAATTTTTTTTTTCTCTACCTCCTTATGCTTGATCTTGTTTTTGTGCTTACTTTTGCTGGGACATAATTTGTAAGTGTTGTCTTAGTTTTTGGTATTTCCTGTGGATCTGAAAGTTGCAAAAGTTTAACCAGCAGTTAAGTTGCTTTGAGTAATCAATCAAAACCTGTGAAATTAAGGAATTATTCTTTTTCATTAACAAGATTAACTAGTTGGCAGATCTCAGGTAGAAAATAATTAGTCTAACTAGTTTAGGTATCCAGCATGAGAAGTTGCTTGCCTGTGCCACGACACTGAAGATTGCACATAAGTTTTGGTCAAATTTCATTGAAACAGAAGACTGTAGAAATAAAGTCTGGCATGTACATAATGGTGGCTATATACTGTGGATCAGCCTCTTTAGACAGCCATGACCACTTCAAAAATCAGATTTTAACTGACCACTTACAGAAATCTATTCTGGAACTGAGTAAATCCAGCTATGCAACTCCCACTCGATACGCTTACATATATACATAAATGCAGAATATCAGAGTAGACATCACAAAAATAACTGTAGGCAAGAACTTCAACTACAGTGATTCAGTTCAAGTGTGTTAGTCATTTCATTGCCGTGTTGGAGACGGGTGGTACCATCACTAGCTACAATCATGAGGTGGTGTATAACACTCTTCAGGGAGAATTTTGGACTCAGAACTGAGAGATGACAGAGGGCATTCTCTCTCCTTGTCTCAGTAAATTATTTTGTGCAACTGTATTTCATACAGTTGTATGTGGCTAGTATCTCTTGCTGGCTACCTGCAGGGAATTTCTGGCAGAGTGGGATGTTTTAGCAGCCCTCTGGAAGTGTCTTAAAGCCTCCAAATGTGTGGAGCCATATGCCTGATGCGTGTTTTTTTTGGTGGTGACAATGTGTTACATTAAGTTTCTAGATCTGGTAAATTGAAATTATGTTACCGTTGTCCTGTGTTTGCTTCCCAATCTTTAGATAAGGATTTCAGAGTGAGGCCAAAGTGTTTTTGATTGTCTATTTCGTTTGGGTACAAATGTACAAGTTTTGTCTACTATGTCTTTTTTTTTTTTTTTTTTTTTTTTTTTTTTTTTTTTTTTTTTTTTTTTTTGTCTACAGCTATGTTGCAATAGGAATTAAAAAGCCTGAGGGGAAATAGAAAGAAATGATGGTAAGCGTTTAATTATGAATACTGCCTGTTTAAATTATTATGAAAAAGTGCCCTTTTGTTGTTTTATACTTGTATAGTTTATGTTTAACAGCTAATGTATGCTATTTCAGGGAAGAATATGGTATGGTAATAATAATAATTTTTCTGAGATTCATTATGAAAAGTTTTGGATACAAGGATAATATTACTCTGTCCTAATTTTCCTTTGTCCTTACTGTGTAACTATTTAAATATCAGTAGACTGGCAATAAATATTTTCAGGAATTAAGAATAATTATTACTCTCCTGCATTCTTTGCTGTAGAGTGCACAAGTGGAAGTTCAGACAGTGCAAACTGCAGATGACATTTAGTGATTCATCACAGAGTCACAGAATTGTTGAGATTGGAGGGGGCTTCTGGAGGTCATCCAGTGCAAACCCCTGCCCACAGCAGGTCAACTAAAGCAGGTTTCTCACTGCCATGTCCAGTCAGGTTCTGAACGTCTTCAAGGATGGAGACTCCACAATCTGTCTGGGCAACCAGTTCCAGTGTTTGAGTACCCTTAAAAAGGTTGTTCTTTCTTGTTTGATCTTGGATAGTTTTCATCTCTCAGCTGAAACTGATGCCAAGTAAGTGACGCCTTCTCATTTTTACGCGTATGTGAAGTCAGAGACTGACCTAGATCTCACAGATGCTAAATTGGCTTATTTGAATTTAAACTGCTACAGAAGATAAGAAACATTCAAAATTAGAAGGTGAGAACCCTTGATCATAAACCTAAATCTACTAAGACTTGGTCATGCAGGATACATATAGATTATTTTTCTAACTACCTTTTTTTTTTTTTTTTTCCCAAACAGTTGAGTTTTAGCTATATTTAATCCAGTTAACATGAATTATAGGGGGAGGGGTTTGAGACAGTATTGATACAAAAAATGCCATGTTAAACTGTATATCCTTTCTTAGCCATTTTAGGCAGTTTGACCTGCCACATGTGCATTTGCATTGTGATATCTCTGCTGTATTAATTATTATAATAGCTTGTTATTGCCAGGGACATAACAGACAAAATGGAAGACTGGCACTAGTGAAGTCCCATTTATATCTCCCAAATATATCCTGAGTGGTTCAAATGGCCTTTATTGAAATTTAAGCAAACCAAATAGTGGGCTACTTTAAGACCACAGGAAGCTCTGAATACTGTTTGATAGGCAGAGTAGGTCTGTTTCATATATACAATGAGTCTAATCTGTTCTTTGTCCTGTTCTTCTGCCCCTGCAGAGAAGGCAGAGTTCAAATGACTGGCTATGTGTCCAGTCTCACTGAATATATGATTTTGTGTCCAGTCTTGCCACACATATAGTGGATAGCATAGTCTCACTCAATGTGATATAGATTGCATCCCATACAGAGTTCCTTTGGGTATGCTTAGGCAGTCGGCGCTTGTCATTATCATTCTGAACAGGATCTTTGCATTCTCCCATGCAGCACTGAAGGCAAACAGGATTGTAACAGTTAAAAGGGAAAGGCCTTTGGTAAATTTCTACATTTTGAATTGTAATTGGATTTTGATTTGAAATAGAGATTTGCAGCAGTTATTTTCTGCCTCTGCCACTGCTTTGATAGTAAAATATAGTGAAAATGACCTGGGCTAGGCTGTCGGTTTCACTGAAACTTTGCCATTCTTACTGAGGATAAATAAATAAAGTTAATAATAAATAAAGTTAATGCCAACCAATTTCTTACATAAATAAGAAATATATTTCTTGTAACTTTGGTTATTGCCTTGATACATACTTTGTATAAATTACTAAACTACAAGTTTGCAAAATGCCGTAGTAACACCTCTTAAAATTAACATTTTAATTACTGTGAATAAAAAAATTATATTCTTTGATCTGCATTATCAAAGCTATTTAATGAAACACACACATAATTTAAATAGTAGTATTTCTCTTTGTACAACTGTTTGTGATGTACCTTATAAGAGTGCTTTGTGAATAGAGAGGATTTAGAAAATGTCAGCCTGGAAGTGACATTTTCAATATATTTTATTATTTTCTCTTTTGAATTGAATTTAGAGCCAAGTTCTGTTTGTTCATGAAAGGCAGAGAGACCAGATCCAAGTACCTGGGAACACCAGTTCTTGGGATGGGGGCATCCATCCAGCTGTGTCTTGCCTGTATGTCATGATGAGACTTAAGGGTTTGTTTCTCTACCCTTCTTGTACTTTGTCTTCTGCTGAAATGTTAACAGGAACTTGGTCAGAAAGAGATCTCTAGGCAAAAGCTACAGTACACAGTGCCAGACTCTGTGTCCATCTGGCTGCATATTACTATATATTAGTACATTAAACAGTCTCCTGGAATATATTTGGGTACTGGAACTCAATTGTCTGTACTGTGACATCCTTTTGGTTGTGCCAGCTCATACACCAATTCCCAGTCACTGTCTACCAGTGACTATTCTCAATAAGCATGAACCCTGTTTTTAAGAGCAAGTGAGCTTAATACAATGGAGTAGAAAGATGATAGTATGTCAGATTGGGGAATAGGTATTATCACTGTTTTGTTTAGTAGCATAAATGTAGCAAGTTCCTGTGCAGATATTCTGTGGTACCAGGATTTTGTCATAAATTGTCCTGCAATGTTTTTCCAGTTTAAGAGTTTCTTGTACTCCACAAATATTCTTTAGATCTAGAAAAATCTTAGACATAATGGAAAATAAAGGACTAAAATGCAAACCTAAATTGCATCACTGCCAACCAATTAACATGCACTCCTTCTAGAACTGTAACAGCACACAGTGTGCACTTTCATACTGTATGGACAGGGCCAGGGCATGGTCCTAAGGATTGACAAGTGGTAGAATGAAATCTCTGTTTTGTTAGTGTAGTCCCTGAGACATTTTGGGCAAATGTTAGTTGGCCCTCTTTCAAACAATGTCCTTATTTTGGGATTCACAATCCCTATGGGGAGGATAGACTATCCTGTGAAGATGTTTAGGGCTGGCTAGGAGTATAGAATACTGCTTTGTGCCATCCAGTCCCGCGTTATTTATATAGATGCAGCTAGTAAGGCTGACTCAAGGTTAAAGACACATGGGTGTTGAAAGAGAAAATGTAGATTTTTATATCTAATCAATTCCTTGCCTTATACATTTGCTGATAGAATCCCATCAGTGAAGAAATCTGTCTCACTGATTATTCAGACTGTGGCTTTTTCTCCTATATAACACTTGCAGCTTTTGCACCTAAGGACAGATTTTATGATGGAGAGATTTATGCTTTCCTACCTTTGCCGTTACACTAGCAGCCTATCTTTGTATCTACTGAGTCCTCCTCAGCAAAGATGAATTCATTTGGATGAACAGATCGAAGTTACATAGAAGTTTACAATCACTGCACTATCATTAATGATAACAGGGCTTTATGCAGCATAAACTAAAACAAAAGGCTGCTTGCAATGCCTTTTTCAGTAGGTGAGGAAAGCAGGCTTTAGAGTTACTGGCCTGCTACTATAAATATTTAACTGTTTATTCTGGTTTTAACTTCTGTGTGAGAAATCCTTTATGATTCCAAGTCTCAATTTTTCACTTCTTGGCTTAGCAAATAGTGGAAAAGCTGTAATGGCAGCTTATTTTCTCAGGGGAGAGAGCGTATCAGGCCATTTGACAGTGACTCCTCTGGTTGATTAAATTGTGTCAGCCACTTCCAAACAGAAAAATCTTTTGGACAAATGGTGAAAGAACATAACACAGGTTTTTGAGTATAGAAGACATGAAACAGTGAAGACTTTGGAATTCCTCAACTATGACAGATTTTCCAAAATACCGACAAGTAACATATTGCACTGAACAAAGATAGTATTTGAAAGTAGGGCTAGTGTTTATATTTAGGGAATGCTTCTGTGAAGAAAATATTTTAAACATCTTGCATCAGCTAATGATGCATGATTTATTTTTTTTTGCTGCAGATTAAACCAATAATTCACAGTACTATCTGTGTGCTTTCCAGATGGCAATTTATCTATAATAAGCCATGTAATATCAAGTAAGTATGTTTTAAATAAACCTTTTTTTTTTTTTTGTTTTAAGTTTTCTACTCTGACTTTTCATACAAGTGTCTCTGTTCAGCTAAAAACTGAATGTTTGCAGCAAATCTTTGGTTAACCAGGTATGATTTGGAATGATTAATTTTTTGGCTTAGATACCATGAATTAAAGTTAGCTTTGTATGGTATGACAGTAGATTTAATTTTTCCAAAGTATTCCTAAGGAAGGAAATAAGTTGAGAGTGATGATGTAGTGCAATACATAGTTGTTTTATGCTAGTGAAATTTAAAGAAAAGGCTTTGTATAATAGTTAGAAAACTTATATGATACAATGCTTATACATCATAAATAATATCATAAAAGGACCCTTAATACAAGGGTTATTTAGAAAAAAAACCTCATAATCACAAAACATCACAGAGATTTCTAAAACAGTAGGGTGTTATTAATGAAGAATTTGAGAAATTAATTCTATGAACTGCTAATGAAGCCTGATTTCCTATACTTGTCTCTCTGATATTAAATAAACTTTGTATATTAGCCCATAATAATATGGAATAATAATTCACTTTTATCTACCGTGTGCCTTTTGTCACCTTGCCTGAGCGTGCAATGGGGTGTACTATGGCTACGGTTCGTAACAACTCAGGTAATGTGTCTAACAAAATTCAAACCATTTTTGGTGTTGTGATGCTTCCTGCAACAGTTCAACTGTGCAAGAGAGGGGGAGTAGTGTTCGATATGAAGCAAAAAATATAGTATCTTGTTTCACGACCTTTCATGTTAAGAATTATTTAATGGAGAAAATATTATTTAAAGTGATGAGCATTTAAAATGGTATAACCAGCGAAAGGGCTATTAATAGATATTTATAAAAGTTCTTATCTAAGTTTTAATTTGATTTCAACATAACTCCTAATAATTCAAGCGATTGTTGTGACAGTGTATACATGTAGGTAATTCTAACAAGTTATAAAACAGAGAGATCAAAAAGCTCTGCAAGTTTTGCAGTGTCATTCTATAATTATGTGCTTTTATATGACCTTTTCTATTATCTCCACCTATAAACTTGTCTATTATGGGAAGGAAAAACAAATATGTTCTCATCATTAACTGAAGAACAGTAGACTTGGACTCTGACAACTGCAGCATTTGTTCTGTGCTAGAAGACAACATTGTTGACTGTGTGTATTCTCTCTGCATATGAGTAGATTGATAACCTAACCCTTTGTATGGTCTTATCTGGAACTTTTTTTTGGAGATATTTGAAATCATCAAAATAAACTCTAATCGAGCAATCACACATGATTCTAATGTCAAAATGAAGAGCTAAGTTAAAAAAACATAAATTGAAGGATATGTCTGCTGCATGATCTGAATTGCTTCTTCAAGGAGAGGAAATGGGTGTTTGTTTGATTGAATAATTCTTGAACACTGTATAACTTCCATTGGCAAATTAAAACAACAGAATCTGAAGATGAATAAAATCCTTTAGGCCATGTAGTTAATTCTTGTGGCTGCCATGCTATGCAGGGTATTTTCCTTGTCTACCCTGGATTTATATGTTTCTAGGGATGATGTTTCTAAATCAACCCTCAGAGGATCATTCTGCAGTTTTTAATTTTTACATTAACAGTACGTTCTCTGTAAAGCTATTTTATTCTTAAACTTGACCAACAAAATTTGTGTCAAATTACATAATGTATTTGAGGAAAAAGCTGCTGAAAATGAAGCACGAGTCTCCCTTCACTGGCAAACTGCGTTTCATCTTCCATAGATTTACTGGCTTTTACTGCAAGTTCCACTAGATGGCCCCAAACTTCTTCTGAATGCCTGCTTTATTGCTTCAAGATGTTTTAATGTCGCATGCAGACATAAATATTTGCTCTTGACTGAAACCTGACACACTGTGCTAGGACTTGCCCCAGGCAACTTTATTTATTTATTAAAAAAAAAAGAAAAGGCTCAAAAAAAGAACACATGTTCATGGAAAGCATTTGGCTTGCCACAATGTTCTTACCTATATAGGAAGTTATATTTTGCCTTTTGCAAGAGAAACGATAAACAGATGATTAAAATAGAATTTATTGGTCTTAGAACAACAAAGTACATTATAATATTACACATAACAAAACAAAAGCAGGAAGAAAGCTGTTAAATATTGAGCATTTAAATCCAGACTGTATAAAGCAGTTAGTAAAATAATTATTAATTTTTATGCCATCTAAATTATGTTAGATTTCTTGTGTTACACAGGAGCAGCTTCAGCTTCCCTTTTGATATAAACAGAAAATTCATTAAAACTTACTTTGTCATGAAAGAAGACATAGAAGGTACTTTCTAAGGCATCTTAGATCAGATTTGCATCACTGTCAGTGTGGAATGTCTGATTTAAACCTGGATTGCAAAATGCCTTTTAAAACTGAGAGTTTTTCAGCTGTAAATTTATAAATGCTGCTTTCTGTCCAGTCCATTTCTCATGTTACAAGACAAAGCAATTCTGCTTGTGAAATGCTGGACTCATAGCAGAAAATCAGTGACCTTTTACATATGTTCTTTTAAGTGTAATCAGGTTTTAAGATTCATCATTTTTCTGTGAGAGAGACTGGATATAAGACTGAACTCTTGATAACAATCATAAATAGTACAAAGTACTGATAATGTTTACATGTAATGTAAACATATATGTTGTGTCATTTGTACCTTCAGTATAGGAAAGTTTATTAGGAAATTATTTATTGATAAGAATGCAAGGAATTTTCAGTTGAGTTTCAATATCAAAAAAGGGAAAAGATTTAGTGAAAGAAAATTAATGAAAAATGCATGAAAATTAAGTATTAAAATTGATGTCATTAGTGATGCAGAAAAGGGAAGGAAGTATTTTCATGTTTGAATGGGTTGTGAGTTATGGCTAAGTTTCAGAAGGTAAAAAAGAAACTTAAACTTGTGAAGTAATAAGAAGAAGTGAGGAATTTCAAGGAGAATGCATATGTAATGCTAGGGGCTAAGGAAGGTGGCTTTACCATAATAATTTTTTTTTCCAATGAGAAAATGTAATTATTGTAAAGGAGATTATACACAGAATATGATAAGAAATAATATTTTCCTCTTGGTTTAGTGGAATCTCTATTTAGGAGAACAGTGTATGTTAAAAGGGAAAGAAAAACAGAGTAAATGAATTTTGAGAATCTGCCATTGATACAAAATCACACAGAATCAGAATTCTTAAGATTGGATAGCACTTGTGGAGGTCATCCAGTCCAAACCCCTAATCCCAGACAGATCTACAAGAGCAGGTTGCTCAACATCATACCCAGTCAGATTCTGAATATGTTGAAGCCTGGAGATGATGCAATCTGTCTGGGCAACCAGTACCAGTGTTTGATCACCCTCACCATAAAAGAGGTTTTTTTCTTATGCTTAAGTGGAATTTCCCATCTTTCCATTTGTATCCATTGTCCTATAGTGAGATACCATTGCAAAAAGTCTGATTACTTTACTCACTCTATTTACCTACAGGAATTTACAGATCCCCCTGAGCGTAAACTTCTCATAATCACATAAATGCTCCAATGCCTTCCTCCTCCTTGTGGCCCTTTGTGGCCTTGCTTCAGTAAGCCCATGTCTCTCTTATACTGAGCAGCCCAAAACTGGACACCACATGTAATGTGGACTGCAATGAACAAAACTATTGATTTGCTAACTGCTTTAATGAACTGTACCTTAGTTTTGCTAGGAATCATGATGACTGTATGGGATAACATAAAGAGACTTCAGATGAAGTCTGAAGGATCAGATGTTTTTCACTGTTGGCTCATCTTTTACATCAGACAGACTTTAAGGATATGATCCTGTGTATTTTAAATGAGATTTAAAGTTTGATGAAATACACAAAGATTTAAAATGAACTATTGAAATCTAAGTTGCACTACTAATTATGGTCCAGGTTATATAATTTTGTCAAATTAATAAGATTTATCATTTTCCTTTATAACACATTTTTACTGAAGAAAAATACCTTCTTTTCCTCTTGGCACTGTTTTTTGCCCAATGTAGACAGAACCAAGTCACCTATAACATTTCTCATACTGAGGTTCATTCTGAAAAGCTTGCCCTAACAAATAAAAAATTGTTTGTTTTGCTTTTGTTTGTTTGTTTGTTTGTTTGTTCTTTC
Source organism: Margarornis squamiger (assembly GCA_035222235.1). NCBI lineage: Eukaryota > Metazoa > Chordata > Aves > Passeriformes > Furnariidae > Margarornis > Margarornis squamiger. Next base: position 98,142,360 of record JAWWTY010000106.1, read on the forward strand.
CATTTAGGAGTTATTCACAGGTGAGAGAAACTATCAACAATTTAATATAACCAGTAAAATCACTCAATCTGGCAGTTTATCAGTCTATTTATTCATAGATTATTTAGATATCATGTGGCAAATTATGACTTTTTAATGTTTGATTATACATGGAATACATGAAGAATTATCCATTATTAAAATCAGGATTTTTCCAAACTTCTAAGTTAACAAACCATGATAATAAATATTTAATTTTCTTCCACGTATGTGGCCTCAGTGTAGTCAATCACATATTAACTAAGTCCACGTTTTCAGCCAGTGGGAATCTTGAGTTCAACTAATATGTGATCATATCATACTGAGTAACAGGATGTGAGCTTGTGCCTCAATATTTAGCACTATTTAATAGTAGTAGGTCTGATTTTTCAGAACATTGTTGTAGGTAATCTTTTTCTTTAAAAAGTGGATGTTCTAGTAAACTATAACTTTATTGCAATTATTGATGTTCAAGGCTATAGAAACCAATGAAAAGATAGTCACAGCTGCAGTTGATAGGTAACAAAATAAAATGAACAAGTGTTAACTGGCAAAGACAAGATTAACTGATGTTTCAATTATGAAACAGGATTTAAAATTACATTTGAATACATAGATGATGTAACTTCAGCCAGCTTCTTGAATCAACTGTTTCTCATTATCATTTGGTTTTGATCATGTTCAGTTTGCAAATAAAAAATAGACGAAGTCACATGGTGAGCTTGAATGTATCACTAGAGAAATAAAGTAAAATGAAAGAAAAGAGTTCAACTTATTTAGATAAATGTCTGTATTTCCCAGGATATCAATGGAGGTTTATTTCTTTTGTGAAATCTTCAGTCTAAGTCAGAGATGATAAAAAATATTTTCCTTTATGGTTAAGATCTTTCCTTTAATTATTAAATTATCAGAATCTTTACACTTCAGAGAGTCTTTGTGAAAGTGTTTGTAATACAAAAATCTTGGAGGGAATAGAAAAAAATGTCCTTCTCACTTATCTACTTCAACTTGACTTAATCATTCTTTCTCAGTCTTTCTAAGGAACTGTTTTGTTCAGATCTATCCATACGTTGAAAGGGTTTTTTTTTTTCTGGCAGCAGGAACATTCCTAAAAGCTACAAATAAAAAATAACCTTGTGCTGAACTTTGTTGCATTGTTTTTCTGTATGTATCTCTCAGGGCCTGAGTTCCTTTAAAAGTTATGTTTTCTTCTTTCATATTGATAACAATATTTCAAGAGTTCAGAACTGCAGACTGCAAACCAGCACAACATTTTCCTTAGAAAATTTTACTTTCCCATTTGTAGAGGCTATTTTATAAATTCAGTATGTTTAACTCTTTAAATATGGTGCTGTCTCTCTCCTGCTTTACACAGAACCCACCACTCAAGGCCTTACAGACTGAGTAGGCTTTTCTGTTAATTAATCCTATAGCTTGGAACCTGATTTTTACAACCATGTTAACATATTTCTTTTGATTTTTTGAGCCACAGCTTTTTAAAAACATTGAAAAACCACTAAAGCTTGTCCTACATTAACTGTTATATGTTTCAGACAATTTATTTTGCTTTGAGGGAAGGTGTATAAATGTAATTTTTGGAGATTTTAGCCTCAGCAGCCACTGTGGAGATGCATTTCTTCATCTCTTCCATATGTTACCTATATAGTGTAAAAAAATAAGCAGCTCAGCTCCCATCTTTTATTTTCAACATCGCAGCTGGGTCACAGTGATATTTTCTGTGGCTCACGTTGAGTTTGTGGTCAAGCTGACATCTCAAGGTGCTTTGTGTCAACCATCCACCATTTCCTCCTACACACAAGCAGTTTTACTACATCCAATTTTCTTGTCATGATTTCCTTATACTCAGGCAGTGGAGAATGCAGTTTGAATGTGCCCCAAGCATTTTTCCTGTTCCTGGGGTTTGTGCTACTGTAAAAGAGGCATAGCATATATTTCCCTTTCAGTTCCCCTCAGTCAGCTGGCTGAATCAAGCTGTTTTTCTGTGTTTTCTGCTGTGTAAAACTTTCATCCTTATTTCTTTGCTACTGAGACATCTTTCCACATCTTGAATATTTTATCAGAACAGTTTGTTATTGCTGCCAGTATAGACATCAGAAATGAGATTATTATAGACATCTACTGCTGTCTGAAATTCCCTGGTGTATCCTACTTGAGCTCTAGTTGCTGCTCCAGAGTAACATGAGGCTGCAGAAGTCATGCGGCCCACCTGCTGTGTGCCTCAGATTCCGTAGGTGTCTGAAAGTGCACTAGATGCCAGTGATTAAACTGCTGAAACCTGTGTGTGATTGTAGTTGATAGTGATTGTAGTGATAGCAAGTTTTGGAAATTCTTGGAGATCATCTGAGGCAGCACAACCTTGTTACAGACATTTAAAATCCTTCTTGCCTGTTACTGTGGCACTTTTGTCTCCCATACGTGGCCTCCAAACTCCTGCAAATCCACCTCCAGATGAATAGATCAAAAAGACCTTATTCTGGAGGAAGTTTCTAGAACTGATTTTACTGGAAGCAGGTCATTGTGCAACAGTTTCTTGCTGGGTATAGAAAGACCAAGCTTGGAGTCCCATTCTAGATTTTAGAAATCTGCATGCTTGTCAAAACAACATGGCTTTTCAAGAGAAATTAGTTTACATAAGTGAACTTCCAAAAGACTAACTGTCTACACTGAAAAAGGTCTTGCGAGTTAAAGAAAGCAGTGAGAATTCTCACAGAGGGATACCATGGCTCTGTAATCCACAGCGGTCCACACAGCAGACATTAGAATCAACAGCTTGCCTTACCTTTGAAGACTGATGTTTTAGAAGCTGGATAATGTGAACCAGTTTTAGAACTGAAATCTCAGTTCTCTTCATATCAATTGGTTATTTGATGGATCTTCTATGGTTAGATACATCCTTGCAAATGACAACATTCCATCTAAATAGTCAAGGTTCAAAGCATTTCTTATGACACACAGTCATTAATTTTTCTACTTATCATGTTACATTATTTATTGGATCTGGAGTTTTTATTAGTCAGAATTAATCTGATGGTTGTTTTACTCAGCTTCCTAATTTTATAAGTCTGTGCAGTTTCATATTCTGCAACTGGAGGCTTATAACAAATATTACAAGACTTTTCCCCCTAGCTAGAAAATCTAGTGCCATAGTAGGACTTAAATTGAATGCTAATTTTCTTGATGAAAGAACCCTAGACAATGTGTTCTTTCTGATGGAAAAGAATTTTCAGAATTTAATTATTTTCCTGTGTTTAATGTAATGCTTCTATTTCTTATCTCACATAGAACAACACTGACATTAATTTTATCTAAAAGTTCGTGTCTTTGGTTATAATTTACCTTTTGATGCACATGTTGTTCTTTGTTACCATTTCAAGCATTGTTTTTTTCTAGTTTGTGGTGAATGACTGCTTCTGTCTTAAAAGTTACTGCAATTAGAAGTCATGATGAAGTCTTGCTACTTTTTGTTGTTGACTACTCTGAACTGATTTCTTTATGAAAATATATCTGCAATATTGGATAGATAATATTTGTGTATTTTCAAAAGGCATTTACTATTGTGGGTTTTTTTGTTGTTTTTTTTCATTTGAATTCTGGTCATGGTGAGAAGAAAACAAAAGTTTCAATTTTTAACATATTGTAGGACTGTTTAAATTACATTGTGCAAAATAACCCTCTTCTTTTTAACTTCTTTTTTCAGCTTCCTTTTAATTTTTATAGTTCACACACAGTTCCTCAGTTATTATTTTTAATGACTAATTAACTGACAGTGCATGACTTCTGATTGCTCATTTAAATTAACTAATGAGCATGAAAGACTTCATGTAGTTTTGATACAGGAAAAGATGTTTTTTTGGTTGGCAGGATCATATCAAACTTCCTCTCAGTAATACATAAGTGACAAATTTAAGTGTCAGAAGGATAGATGTTAGGGTGTGCAACTTTGTAATGCGTGCAATTTCGTAATGTAGGGAATTAGGCACAGATCTGATACAAGCGACAGAACCATGAAGTTTTTAATATTTATTTATTTTCTTTTTTTACAATCTGTAATTGAAATTCACTAGTTGTTGACATGAACAGCAAGAGAGTCTACACACTACAGAATTTATTTTGATGTTTGAGTCCATCCTAAAACAGCCACCCTTGGGAATTACCTTGTAGACAGGATGTTAAACACCAAATTTAGGTGGTGCTTTTTTTTTTTCCTGCTGTAATACTTTCATATTATGGTAATTAGTTGACTGTTCATTTGGAAATATTTAGGGTATTTCTGACTGTCCACATGAATCTTTTTTCTTTCTATTTTGCCTTTGTTTTTCTTACTAATGGTTTATATTTCAGCAATTGTTTGAGACATTGTTATGTCACCATACTATGTTCTGGTTTTAGGTCTTCATTAGTTTAATGTTAAGCTTTTCTTAAAATTTTTTTATCTGTGTTGCAGTAGTAGAACTCATAATATGATTAAGTCATTGGGCTCTAATATAGTGTTTATGAGTAGTATACATGTATTTTACTTGTTGATGAAGGCCCTGGTTATTTCCTCAGAGAAAAATTATGTAATTAATACTGCAAGTACATCTCCAGCTATAACAAAAACAGTTAAACAATAAAGTAAGCTAATTATAATAAGAAATATACATGTGGAATGAATAGTATTTATACACTGTTCAATTCTTAATGATGAGTAATTTCAATACCACCAAACAGAAAAATTCCCACGTTCATGTGTTCAGTAACTTAAGAAATGGAACTGTCTTTCAGCATCTTGTAATACTAACATTTAGGCACTGTCTGATCTGAAAAATGTGGTGATTAGTTCATGGATCTGAGTGTAATGTTGGACTTAAATGTAGCAGATAAATGAATAATCTGCTTTCTGTTGTTTTTGAAGTTCCATTAGCAATTTCTGAAGCTGCTTGATTTTTATACAAATACTGTAATTGGGTGGTAGTAATGTTAAATTTAGCCTATGTAAAAGATTATCATCTTGAATCGTCTGAAATTGAATTGCCATGCACCACAGAATAGGGAGTCACAGATGTAATATGTTTAGCAAAAAATGAGCTGGTATGTTCTGTTCTAGGCAAGGTTTCTGAATGATTGTGGAAAAACTGCTGTGTTTAGATATTACACTGATCTGGCCAGACACATGGATAACTGTTTAAATCCTAGATTTTTAAGGAAAATACTCAATCTATTGTCCCGTTGATGATAAAGTATTTCTGCCCACCATTACTCAAATATTACTTCCTTTGGAATCCTGAATTTGGAAATAACTTTGAGAATCTGTGGTTAGAGGTGTTTTTTGGAGTGAAGCCATAGCAAAGCAACCTGCCTCTTAAAATGCCTATTTTTCTTACCCATGCTAAATCTAGTTTCAGTCACATGTTTCTTTCAGTATGATACTAAAGTGGAGAGAAATAGTTGTATTCCATTCGGGTGAAACTCCCCTTCAGATCTGCAAATTCCAGTGTTATATACCACAGCTTTTAAGAGTTTTCTACAGTTGCTTTCTTATGTATTTTCTGTATATTGAGCAGACACATCTATTGAGCAAAACTTCTTTATTCCTCCAAAATTTATTAATCATCTGACACCTTTTATTAAGATCACGTGTGGATGTAGCCCAGTTAGGCTTTCTTCAAAAGGGCATGTGAAAATTGTAGTGGTTCAAACACTATACCTAAAAGTTAAATTTACCTGAACCGAGCTTATGAAATTCTTCAGTCATGAAATGTCTTTCCTAAAGAAGAAACTCTTATGAAAATGCTGTTGGAAGGAACATTGGAATGTACTAGCTTTTCATATTTATTACTGAAAATGTTTTATTAGCAACATAATTAAGTCTCTAAGTACACAATTATCTAAGTATTTTTTTATACTGGGAAGGTAGAATAGAGTGCATAGAAGGAGCTATTGTGTTTTCTCTGTGTTAAACAAAACTTTCAAAAATGGTCTTAATATCTGAGCCAAAGCAAGTGGGAAAACATTCAGCTTTTGACTAATGCTGACAAGTGTCACCAGTTCTCTTCTGGCACTTAAAATCAGGAGATAGGAATCCTTTTTGTGTAATAGTCAAGCTTCATTTTAAGAAAAATATAGTTTTTTCTCTGCTCCTTTGATTCCAGATTTTCATTAATCTAGTCGTTAATACCATGAGTTTCAGCCTACATTTTATCATAGACATGCTGGTATGATACACTTGTTTTGGTGATAATATTATTTTTTTAGTTTTAAAAGTTTTAAGTATTTCCTTGTTATTTTAGGATTTGGGTCTTTTCTTATTCTTATTTTTTAAAAAAAAAAAATTAACTTTTTTTTTTTTAAATGGATCAATGGATCAAATTTAATAGTATTGCCAAACTGGAATATCAATCTACCAGAATATACCAAATATTGTTTAAAAATTATATTGTAGCTACTGAGATCACTTTTCTTAGCTATTAGGCCCTTTCTTAAAAGTTCCTTAACATAATTTAAATCTAAAGCAATCCTCCACAGTTCGTGGTGTCTTCTTGTGCAGTCAATTAATACATTTTATTTGTCATTTATATTACTGGGTTGGGGTGAGGGTTGGAGAGCATTACACTAGTAACATGGGGAACCAAATGCTGGGTTTATTGTGAGGAAGTAACCTTTGTCTATTTTTTCTGAAGGACAAGAGAGTTATTAAGTATTTGGTAAGAGCTCACTTCTTACATTCCTTAGGTTCAATTGCTGTATCAACTTCATAATTTACTATCTAAACTGGCACGTTATTTCCATTTGAAAAAATGTGCTCCTCTGCTTGTGTTGATTCTTTAGTCTAATTTTTTTGGGGTGAATATTTGTCATACAATGGGTAGTAAATGAACTTTGCTGTCACACTGACAAGAACAGGATTTTCGCAAATCCCATCATTCCCATTTGGGCTCGTGAGGTAAAGCCAAGGACATATGATTATCAAACAGTGTTTTCTAAGAATGAGTATGCAGGTATATTCTGTCTTGTTCAGATTACGTTTTCTGAGAAGATAGCTCATTTTTATTAAGATACTATGATTTGGGGGTTGGATGTCATGATGTGCAAAAAGAGACTGACAACAGGGTTTGTTCAGCCTTAAAAAAAGGAAACTTATGGTGACACCATTGCTTTTCAATTGCCTTATAAGAGAGACAATGGATCCTTGTTGTTAACAGAGGTGCCTGATGAAACAAGAAGGGTCAACTGACAAAAGTTGTAATATTAGAAATTCTGATTAGATGTTAGGAATTTTTTTACCATAAGAAAATGGCCTCAATGGAAGATTTAGATTAGATATTAGGAAATATTTCTTCACTGAAAGGGAGGTCAGGCATTAGAATAGGTTGTACAGGGAAATGGTGGTGACACTGACTCTGGAAGTGTTCAAAAAACATGTGGATATGGCACTTGGGAATATGGTTCAGTGGTTGACATGGTTGTGCTAGGTTAACCATTGGGCTTGATGGTCTTATATGTCTTTTCCAGCCTAAATGGTTCTATGATTACTTTCTCAGATACAAAACAATAGAAAGTGATAATAACTTAGTTTTGTTTCACCATCCAGAGAATGCAATGTATCTTTTTCTTGAAGAGATGCTTTCTAAAGGAAACAGCAGAGCTTCCCCATTGCAAGAATGTAGTCTCAATGAATAGGTGCCTTTCCCTTTTAAGAGCGACTGTAACGCCTCATCAGGATCTATCTGTGGTGGAGTCTTCATGCATGCTATCATCTTCAAGACAAGTCCAATGCTGGTGATTCCATTGGCATGTAGCTTTTTTTATGTATCAGAGTGGAAGTAGGTCTGAAACAGGCACACTCAGCAAGTTAGTCTTTGAAAGCTTGTTAATGTGAGATGAGAGGAGACAGTAGTGGTTTGTACTTATTGATAAGGTGTTATTGATATTTGTTTGTGGTGCAACTGTCAGGACACTAGATAATTACCTTTTATTTTTAGAACATCAACATTTTAGGGGACACAGAAGGGGTTCAGATTGTTCAGAAACTGTTAGTTTCTCATGGAATGGAGCCTGAGAAGTGAATGTAATTACTTGTTTACATCAAGCAGGATTTAAAACCAGCCTTAATTAGCTGTAGCAGCTAACTATTGCAAACTACTCTCACTCTTCCTCAAGAAGAACCAAGCGAGCGTTGGCTATTACAAAAATTTGCGTCTAGGAGATAGTATGAATGTAGGTGAGCTGAAATTTTTGATAGACTGGCTTGAGTTTAAAAAATAGTCCAAAGGAAGAGAAAGACTCCCATTTCTGTGATTTCTATCTGTGCAGTCATATTGCATATCCATATCGGGTATGTAATATAAAACTAACTCTATTCTCATGAATGGGAGCTAAAACACAGGTTAGAAGGTTCACTTTTATAACCCATGCATTGGACTGCCAACACTGATAAATCCTGTTTGGAAAAACAAATATATATATATATATATATGTATGTATATATGTGATACCAGTCAAACAGGAATGAACCTAATAAAGGCACCAGTTTTCCTGGATCAGAAATGGCTGTACTTAATTTTGGGTTTAGTAGGTCTTTACAGAGGAGCTCTCAAGCCAGGCTATCTAGTTGTTCTTCAGAAACATTTGGTTTGGACTTTATATTTCTTATTGAGATATTCTATAAAGATAGTTTTTCAAAAGTTTTAGAGTTATGGTTATGATGAACTCACATTCCTACTTACCAATACCTTTCTGTTTGAAAGCTTTTTTTCAGGCAGTATTTTTATTTTATGGAGACCAACATACTTTTACTTTTTACAGTATTGTTTGTATTACCTGCATGATGTGGCATTCCTTCTGTAGTATGATTTGGTATAATATTGTTATTGCTTTCACAATTATTGAGAGCAGATATCTTTGTGGGTTGGCATATATTTTACCTTTATCATTTGATTGCATTTTTAATTTGATGTGTGTGGCATTTTTGCTCAGCCTGATAAATTTTCCATTTGTGAGTAATAATTCTTTCTAACTCTCCTAATATTTTTTTCTTTAGAAAGTCAAGATTTTTACAGTACTCTTTTATTTGTATTGCAATTAGTTATATTGCAAATACAAAATCTAACAAATTAGTTTCTAAATTTGTAATTTTTTTAAATTAATAGAAAAATTATGAACTATATATTAATTTATTTATGCGTCTTCCCAGTCTTTTTTAATGTACCACCATGAGCAATGCATGATACTAACAAAATATTGTGTGTTCTTTCAAAAACATCTTCCCAAAAAATGAGAGTTCCACAGAAAATATGAGAACTAAGAAAATTAAACACAGATATCTGTAATATATAAAATGGACTGCATAAACATAATTACTTATTTGTTAGTGCTTATTTGAATAACTGCAAAACACATTCTGATTTACAGAGCTTAGAGTTAGATTTAAGACAACTTATAAGATAATTTTATTCCTTTGGATTTGGAACTAATCCATAAATAATTTTTATTATAACAGTATTTTTTTTGGACTGTGTTAAGTATCAGTTGAGTGTATTTTAAAATAGATAGCTAGTTTAGGAATACATGAAATGAATTCACATAATTATCGAATATTGGTAATTCAAGGTGATCTGCAATGTAAATTC
>JAWWTY010000106.1:98155757-98170309 GCA_035222235.1 Margarornis squamiger
TGTACCACCATGAGCAATGCATGATACTAACAAAATATTGTGTGTTCTTTCAAAAACATCTTCCCAAAAAATGAGAGCTCCACAGAAAATATGAGAACTAAGAAAATTAAACACAGATACCTGTAATATATAAAATGGACAGCATAAACATAATTACTTATTTGTTAGTGCTTACTTGAATAACTACAAAACACATTCTGATTTACAGTGCTTAGAGTTAGATTTAAGACAATTTATAAGACAATTTTATTCCTTTGGATTTGGAACTAATGCATAAATAATTTTTATTATAACAGCATTTTTTTTGGACTGTGTTAAGTATCAGTTGAGTGTATTTTAAAATAGATATCTAGTTTAGGAATACATGAAATGAATTCACATAATTATCGAATATTGGTAATTCAAGGTGATCTGCAATGTAAATTCAGACAAGACTTATGGCAGGCAGAAACAACGACCATTTTGAAATCTTCAGGGGATCTAAATCAAGGGACTTGATGATTTCACACCATTAACCGGTATCTAAATACCTTATGAAAATGTTTCACAGCAGTGTCTAGGTGCTTCACAAGACAACCTGCTGATGTAATTGACATATCTATGATTTCTTCGTTTACAGTCCTGATGTGTACTGTTATGTTCTGATGTGTACTATGGTGCAAGGGGTGAAATCATTCAAGAAGTGGGAACTGAAACCCAGAGGGGGAATAACCCCTCGCTGGTGAGGTAAGTAGGACCACAAGGAGAATTTGGGAACATGCTGGCTATGATGTCATTTTAAACTATATCTTTTGCAACTGAATAGCCAGTGAAAATACTGTGTAATCTGTATGTTACCTGCATTTTGGAAGGAATGATGATAAATCATTAATGGCTTCTTTGAAATTGAAAGATCAGTTGTGATCACACTGTAGTTTTGTATAAAATCTCTTAAAATTTCTAAAGAGTACCAAAAATTGTTTATCATTTCTTAAGGTAATCCATGAATTCTAGTTGCAGTTGGTGATTTTACACAGTAACTGAAATATGACCATTTATGCATAAAAGCTGCAGTTGCTTTTTCACTTTTGCAAATTCAAAATAACTTTAGAAAGTAAAGAGACTATGAATGTAATAAATCTGAACATTGGCATTGGTTACACTAAATACAATTGGAAGCAGATTATTTAGGCATAATTATCAGTATATCAAAACTGTTTAGTCTCTATTTTGACATTCTTTGTTTATGTTTCTCTAGTCAACAAAATCAAGTACCAAGGAACGCTTTAGTAGACCTCCAGGAAAACCTATTAAAAATACAAAAATAGCAGATGAAAAATCAAACCCAAACTTTTAAGGAAAAAGCAAGATGGCAAGTCCTGAGAGGACTTCACATTCAGCATTTGCTGGAGATAACCCAAGGTAACATATAGGTGGTATCTTAAGGCAATATAAATAAATTCTGTTGTGTAATGAATACCATTCAGTCTTTACAGTCAGAACTACTTTCCATCCATATTGGCTATACAAGTAGCCAATATTTGGGATGGCAGAACAAGGGAGAATAGTGAATTTTTTTTAGGGTTATGTTAACTGCAGTTTAATGAACCTGTGCAGGAAACTGTGTTTAGATACATGGATAAAGTCATCTAATGTTAAGCTTTTAAACTAGAAATATTTTTTTTCTGTATATGCTATAGATTTGGATCTCTACAGATCTCAGAGATAATATATATAACCTCCTTTCTGTTGATGCACATTAATGGAAAGGATATACTTAGTACCACATTGTATGGAACAATTCCACATACCAGAAGTATCTGATGCTATTAGAAGGTAGGGCACATAAACGTTGTGTTTCATAGATACATTTAATAATAATTTTGTCATTCTTAATTTTCCTAAATTTCTATTTTTATTTAAGTACTTACTTTCCTCCTTAATGTGTTAAGTTAATGTGCTTTTAAAACGTAAAAACCAAAAACAGACAAACAAAATTATATTTACAATATCCTATTCCCTATCATTTGTAAACATCTCTAAAGACTAAATTATATAATGGACTACTAAAGACTGCTGAAAGGTTCCATGCTGGGGCATGGAAATACTGGTGTGTAAACTTAACAGGAGTCACTTGGCTGATTAACACCAGAGGATTGGCTGTGTATCCTCATTCTGCCCAAACCAAGCCTCTGCATACTGTTGCAGGAGATAAGGTTCCTGTAGCCTACATTGGAAAGTTGCTGGAAAAGACAATGTGATTTTACTCCTCCCTGGGGAAAAGTGAAACCTATTTGTTGGATTGTCTTTGCTCAAACACTCAAGTAGGCTTGCTGTTTAATGTGGGAGAATAAGGAGATCTGGTGTGTATCTCAAGGATACTTCAACTTGGGGGAAAATAATCTATGCTTTCAGTTCTGTGTTGTGGGAACTGATGCAGGAGGACCTACTTGACCTGATGAAGAACAAGTTTCACAAGGAACCAGGTAAGTGCAGTGATAACCCAAAGCATGCCAACCTTGGCATGCAACATGTTTCTGTCCTGTCCTGAAAGACCATTTTGTCAGGTTGGGCTGAAGTGCTCACCTGCTGTTACAGACACTTCTTCTATCTATTAAAGGGCCAAGGGATAGTGGTTAGTAAGGGTGTATACACCTTGATGTTTGTATCATCTAACATCCTTAGGTATAAAGAGGGTTTAAGTATGTAGTGTAAGTTTGCAGTGTTGAAAAGATATAATGTCAGGAACATATGTCCTGTTGAGGTGGGGGAGTGGGAGAGTGGCTGGGTGGGGATTTAGCAGGCAGACAAAGTCAACCCATCAGAAATACTTTATATCTCTCTGTATAAAGTCAGGGGAGGCCCCTATCTTCCAGCTGAGCTTAAAAACAGAATCTAATTCTGAAGGAATATACACAGTATTTTTCAAATGATTTCATATTTTAAAATTGAAAGTTCAGAATAAAGAAAAATACTGAGTTTTATTAAAGGATTTGATGAGCATGGAATTTCAAAGCAAAAATTTTCATTACATTTCAGCATCAAGTGTCTTTGAAATGAGTGAATCAAGAAAAGAAATTCAAGGAGCAAAAGTGCATGATGACAAATATGTTAGTACAGATGTCTAGTGATCAGGCAAAGTCAAGGAAAATTCATTGTTCTCTGCAATGTGATCATGATTTGGCCAGAGCCCTAGGGATGGAACTGCTTGCTGCTTTTTCTTGAAGTAAGTTGTTTTGCTAGAACATGAAGAAAATAAGCTAGCTATTTTAAACTGAGATCATGACTCCATGGTAGGAAACACTAAATAAAAGGTTTAAGAAGTTTTCTCATGGTTATTGAGTCTCTACCAGAGTTGTTTATGTTTCCACTTCTCCTGTGTACTCAACACAATAGTGAAATCAAACAAGGGACACTCACTTATAAGCTCATACAACTTTTTGGTTTGGTTTGGTTGGTTTTTAAATGGTAACGTCATGGCAGAGGAAAAGCAGAATAGTACATACCAGACTGATGCTCAGAAGTGTGCCCAAGAGAATATCCAAGAGGTTTTCTTTTTGCTTTCTTTCTGACAGGGTTGGAATTTTTGTGCCATGATGAGTGGATGTATGTATTTTCTATGTATATACATTTTTCTGAGCCCTGTCACTAACAGAAGCTGAAGTATCTATCCTGGCAAATAAGAAATTATATTAGTGATCATTAAGAGCATATAATTTTCCTCAATAAAAACTTTAATAAATAAGAACATGTATAGTTCAAAAAGCCAATAGAGAAGACCACATATGAAATATTTTGGTTCCATCTGCTTTTAGCTCATGATCATAAGGTTGTAATTAAATAATTATATTATTAAATAGATTTGTTATATTAATTTTTAAACACATGAATGTTTTTACATCTTAGTAATTTTTATAATAGTTACAATAAGTAAACAGCTTTTTTAATTTTATAGTACAATATCCATGTTGTTTTAAACATCTAAAAACATCTCTATTTTGTGCTTTAAAGATCTACTTAATGATACTGTACTTGATAAGCTGCCCAAGCATATAAGTCAGAAAAAGAGTAGTAGATTAAAAATAGAGGGGGAAAAAGAGGAAAATGTACTAATGAGGATGGTATAGTATTTTATTTTTACTTTCATTTGGAAGAGAGTGAGATAAAAGATATCTTTTCTTTTATTTTTTTTTTTTATTTTTACAGGAACATCTGATTAAATATGCTAGTGTTTTTCTGTTTCAGCCCAGATGAGAAAGAGTGCTGAAGGGCAATGAACTATCTTCATCTCTGAAATCTCTCACTCAATTCATCTGTCAGGTCAAACCTGTTTTGACAGTGAAATCTTTATTTTTGTATTTTAAAGAGAACTCAAAGCTTGTGAAAGGTGCCAGACTGACAGTACAGAAAGGTGAAGTCATCTATTTATTCACAGAAGAGATACTGCTCATCAAAGTGCATCAGCACTGAAAGATTTTACTAGAAAGTTCACACAGGCCTTAGAATTAAAGTACAATTGTTCCATAATTGACTGTAGGTCATAAATGTGTAAACCACAGCAAATTCTAGAAGATGGTTCTCTACTGCAATTAACAACAGCACCAGCTTTATCAACTTTTATCGTTTAGTTTCCTGTTTTAGTGTTTTGTGTGTAGGAAGCTCTTTCAGTCTGCTTACCTCTTCCATTTGACTACCTGTTGTCTAAGGTCAATGGAGATTATGTGTTGCCATTTTATATCCATCTAGTTTGCTACTGGTTCTTTTTGAGATGATCTTTAATACAGTGATCTATTCTGAGTTAACTACAGGACTAGACTGCAGTATATTACATTTGATGATATAGTTGGAAAAGATGAACATAAAAGGATATGGAGAACAAGAAAGAAAGTATAGCCAGCTTATCATTTGGTAAAGCATGGGAGAGACACAAAGAAGATAAAAAAGGAAAAAGAGGATAATTCAGGGATGGAAACAAAAATATTAGACAGAGAGGAAAAAACAGAAACAAGTGAATGAATAAACAAAGAATGTTCAATATGAATATGAGGGCACAAGAAATACTTACATAAAATTGTGTTCATTTTTGGAGTATACTTGTTATACAAAATTATGGTGCTCATTTTTTTTTCTTTTATTACAAGGTAAAGAGCTGTAAGGCTCTATCAATATTTTTCTTTGCTTGGAGCACCAATATGCATAAGATCAATCTTTCAGAAAAGCTGTTTTGCATTGCTAGAATGTTACATCTCTACTTTTAATGATATTTTTCTTGGAATGTATTGAGTCATTTCCATATACTTATTTTAGTAATTTAATTAATAAAATTCCTGTATTTTTCTCTAACTATTGCAGCATTCTTCTCAAACAAAACCTTGTAGATAATTTTTATTTCTCTGCCTCTTATCCCTTTTTACGAAGTGTGTTTGATGAATGTTTGTGTGTAAATCCTTTTTATCAAATTCAACACATTTACATTTGTCTTTGAAAAGTAAAACTTCTGTATTTTTATAGATAAGAGTCTATTGCTATATTCAAAGGGAAATTGAACAGTTGGACAGTGGATCAAAGAGTACTGTTTATTGTCCCCTGTTAGTCAAAATATAGTTGTGATGATGGCATGTTAAGGATATGAACTGAATGTGGCCCAGCATATTTAGCTTATGTGCCAGAAGGGCAAGAAAGGACAATTTATTTTGTTAAAGTCCTAAAAAAACGTGTTTTCTGTGTTTTCATTGGTGAAGATCCTTGTTTAAATTCCTGTAAATTTTAAAAAGATTGAAGATCAACATTCTATTGTTTTGCTTCTTTACAATGAATATTTTCTCCATAACCTTTTAAGATAAATGTTAGCCTTTAGTGGAATAAGGTTATAATGCTTTTTTTGTAATTGTGATACTTTTGTTCCTTATTCTTGTTTTAATTCACTCTCATACACTGACAGTAATTTTGATTTGGTTAAATTATTTATAAGAGTTGAATGTCTCTGTGAATATGAAATTAACATAATTCATTATTTTACTACTTTAAGCCAAATCCTCCAGCTCTTACTTAAGCAAAAATCTTGCTGAAGTATATACCTATGCCTGAAGCTGAGTTTTGACTTAAATAAGGTCTTCAGATCAGATCTTCTGTTTAATAATACATATGTAAATACTTATTTTCTAGATATTTTGATTAATAAATTAAAGAATTAGTATTAAATTCTTTGCATATTACCACTGCATATAAGTTAAAATCAAGGGAAAAAAGTTAAGATGAATCTAATAATAAAGTTAGAATGAAATTAGAATGAGGGAAGATTTAATGACTAGTATACAAACTTTGCAAGGAAGAGCTAATTTGATTTTGATGTATGTAGGTTCCATCTGAGAATGTGTAAGAAGTAGAAATTGCAGCATGTAACAGCAGTACTGTGACTGAGGTTAGATTGCCTTGGTTTTTAATTGTGGGTTTTCGCATGTTTTAAATGCAAGCTAGATTTGTCATGCAGAATGTAAAACATTTTCCATTTAATTCTGTACAAGAAGCCATTTAATGTAGTTTCGATTAAGTGATGGAATGGTGACTTGCATGAGGTCTTTTGTTTGATTCTGATGTGGCTGAAATTTCAATGAACCATTTACCTAGGACATCTGTATTATTAAAAGATGATGGGACTCCTGTAGGATTCAGTAATCAGATTTCTGTCATTATTACAGTAGTAACTCATGAAATTGCAACATCATTGGATGACTTTCGACTGAAAATTGAAATCCATTTGACTTAATTTGTGTATACAAACTTCACTTCTTTCTCCTTTTGTAACCAAAAATGGAAATGCGATACAACCACACAGATATTCTTGTGAATACTTATGGAAACAATAAAAATAAGTTTATTTATGTATGGTTTTTTGTCTGAATATATTTAGTTTCATTCTACCTTAAATAGTCATTTGTCTTTTACAAACTTGACTTAGACTTTACTCATTCTTTAACAGTGTTGAAAGACAAAAGACAGCTCTTAAGGCTCATGTGATGAATTCCCTGGAAGAGATTTGGGTTTTACTGAAACTTGTGTGTGCTTTTTAATTGACTTTAGTAAGTTTAACAAAATAGTACTACACATATTTTTTATGAGACAAAGATTAATCTGAAAAGCATAGCTACTATGTCAGAATCTCTTTGTCACTGAAACATTTGTCTTTGTGTTACTTATGCTTAGAGGAATGTCTGTACTGATTCTTTGTAGATCTAAGTCAATGAGTTGAAGAAAAGAAGGAAAAAGAAGCAGGTCTTATTTTAAGGCAGCATTGTCACTGTTTAAGCTATGGGAATATGAATATACCCACAGCAGATGAATACTGAGACTGAAACCACTCAGGAAGGGCTAGTGCCACTTGATGCTGAGGCAATTTAATAGTTTGCTCAATGATTTGAAAAAAATAGGGTCAGGATTCACAAAAAGATCATAATTACAGCATGTAATTTTTACGCATGGTGTTGTTCTGTCACCTTTTTAACCTCAGCATAGTCACTTGAGCTTTCTGTAGACTGCACGTGGAAAATAGGGAATCTCAGACCATGACCCAAAGAAGCCTGAACTCTAAGTGTGAGTCATCTGAGCTGATAAGGTGTTACAACTGCTGGCCCTTAGTTTGATTGGATTTAAACTCGGGCCTTATGACATTATCCTAAGACACCGAGTTGTGGAAGAGTTTGTCATGAGTCTCTTTGGTTTTCTTTTAGATGAAATTATGTTCACATTGCATGATTAAGGAAATGCCCATTGTAGCACAAAATAAAACATAATGCTCCCTTGAACGGGGAGCTGACTGCTGGACACCATGACTGCCTTATGTTTCATGTCTCTATCCCTGTACACCACCACCCTACCACTGTTTCTACAAGCTGAACTCACTGAGGTTACATTTTCCAGCATGAGAAAAGGAAGGCCACTTATGCTGTCTCCTGGTACTTGGAAAGTAGATTTCAGCAAAACACAGGTCTTGCTCTCGAACTTTAATCCAAAGATAGAATTTGGCCCTCTGTATTTGTGTGCTGTAAATGTGCACATGCATGAATAAATGCAGATATAACCAGACATATTTATAGCAAAAGTTTGAGATATGATTCAGAGTATCAAGGCATACATTATTGGCACTTCAATTTTTGTATTTCTGTAACTCTTAGGAAAGGTATTAGAATAGTGTAGAAATAATTAAAAACCTTTAAAAAATGTTTGAGGAACTTGAAAGAATTTGTGATTGCAGCAGTTGCGTATGTGAAAGTAAATATTATTTATTTATGCATTTTCAATGTGTAAAATTCCAACTGAAACCAATGTTGAAAATGCTGATAATGGGATTTCATTTAAATATTCAGTGGATTAACTGCTGTACACTTTTTGGCATAGGTTGAAGCAGATACTCTCTCTCTGAGGATATTCAGGAAATGTTTTAATTAAAAAAACGAGCTACTGTTTTCTGAACAGAAGAGTCCTGAGCAGCACACTAAAAGAAGTACTGCAAATTTGGGTTAAATATATGCATATTTAAAGCATAAGTTCATTTAGAAAACAATAGTAGAGAAGCTGCTATCATATTTCCAGCTTGAGTAAACCTAGACTGTTTTTATGAGCATATACTCAGTAATGCCTTTGGAATATAGTTCTTTCTTACCCTGTAGGCTGTGTATGGGGCTACTGACATATCTGGAATTTTACAGCTCCCAACTCATGTGTCAGTATGAAAACCTGCAAAAAGTGCCTCTAGAAAGATTTTGAAAACTTCATATGATGATAATTATAATGTCACATTCATGAACAGTTATATGCAGAGCCATGAGTAGGTATGGTAATATTTTATGTGAAAAATGGAACTATGAGAAAATGTAATCTGACTAAAAATCAAAGTTTTATAGTGGAGAGAGTGGGTTTCAATTGACCATTTCTTCTTTTCAATGAGGAATTAGGTCATTTTGGGTTAAAACTTTTTATAGCTGTATGAATTTTTCCAGTAATTTGATTTTTCTTTTCAATCAGAATATGAACTAAATAAAAAATACTGAAATTAGTATTGAGACAAAAATTCTTTTCCTACTTATATCTAGAAATCAGAAGCTAAAAATGTTAGGAGAATTCTATTTTTAGAGCGAGTTTGAAAATATGGTGTCCTTTAGTTCTGCTTTTACCATAACTGTTTGAACTCAGGGATAGATTTTCTCATTTTACCCTGTATGAGTCAGGTAATGTTGGTGGGAAGAGGTCCTTAATGAGAGTTTCTGTTGTTGATTTATGAGTAATAATCAAAGCTGGGTCATTTTTATAGTTGTACTATCTTCATTATTAATTAAAATGAACATATAATACCGTCTCACTTTTAGCAGGTAGTAAGCAAACATGACCTGGTAAAATAGGGAACTCTATTAAGACTATGGTAGGACAGCTTTTCTGGTTTATGTTAGACCAATCTCCAATAAGACCTTCTCTGTTTGTCAGTATGAGGTTGAGCAGCACAACATTCCTTGTGGGAATATGTCAGGAAGTGGTCATCAGTGCTTTTCAGGAACTTCCCAGGCTGCTTGTGCTTCACTCTGTTGCTTCTCTAACTAGATATCAGGACCTATAGCAGATGTTAAGAGTTGCCTATAGAAGACCTCATTCAGTTCCTCTTCCTGTGGCAAACACCCGCAATAGTGTCACCCTTACTAGTCTGCCCTTTTATCCTAACTCATAAGCTCTCAATTTGCTCATCATGCACTCCAAGACAGAGTTGGATACATTCCAAGTGTTGTATAACACAGAGGGCAACTCCACCACTGTGCTTTCCCAGTCTGTCTTTCCTAAACAGTTTGTAGTCCTTCATGACAACATTTCTAGTTATGTGAGCTGTCCCACCACCCCTCCAGAACTGCAATGAGATCAAAGCCCTGTGACTGCACACAGACCTCTAGTTCCTTCTGTTTGTTTTCTGTACTGAGTGCATTGGTGCACACGGACCCTGTAGAAGTATGTGATTGTGTCAATATACCAGTGGGGTGCAAAGGGATGTCCCATAGTCCTTTCTTGTGGTTATGTCTCTGAGTGCTTGCACTCACTCTAGATATCACCTCTTAAGCCTCATTTTGCTACTTGGGTGGTCACTATAGTTCTCCTCTTCCCACACCTTATGTCTACCAAGCCTGGCTATGTCCCCATCCCCCTTCAAATATAGTTTAAAGCTCTCTCCATGAGCCCTGCTAATTTCTGAGCCAAGATCTTTTTTCCCCTTTGAGACAGGTGGATCTCATTTGTTGCCATCAGACTCGGTGTCATATAAACTGACCCGTGATCAACACCCCCAAAATTCTACTGATAGCACCAGGCTCAAAGCCAGGTATTAATCTTCATGATTTTCCTGTTTCTTGCCACATAATTTTCTGCAACTGGTAGGACAGAAGAGAACGCAACTTGTGCTCCAGATCCCAAGGCCCTGAGGTCACTCTTGATTGACTGCAGCCTTCTTAGGTCTTTGTCAGTACCCACAGTGAAAACCAGTAGCAGGTAATAATGAGTGGACTGTACCAGGCTGGGAAGGTCCTTTTGTATTCAGGGAATACAGGTGCCACACAGAGCAAGCTCACTGCAGTCTGTGGAGTTCTCTCAGGATTAGGGTTAAAGTTTGAAACATAGGACCACACATTGCCATCCAGATGCAAGGTTTGATTTTTCAGAACATTGAAACCCAAAATGTTTTCATTGTGATTTTTAACTGCAAAGCGAGTAGTCAATATCTGCTTATCACCCAAGGGCCATAAACTAACCTTAGCAGTTTGGCAGATAACAATTGCTCCATTTGCTTCAGTGATTTCAACTGTTTGCTGTCCAGGTCATACAGCCAGGGTTTCAGCATCCCACTGTGTTAATATTGAATGTTGCACTCCCTTATTATTAGAAATGTTATCAATTCTTGATGAGAAGCAACTGGAATCTGAATATGTGGACCATTATTATGTATACATTGATAAGATTCCACTTGCTGGATTTCAGTCTTGCCTGACTGGTGGCCATAATGCTCTTGCAAATCAGCCACCTGAATCTGATCAAACTCATCCTTTTTCATCTGTGATGTCCCACTTCACCTTGAGGTTTTGCACTGGGGAAATTGAAAGAGATAAAGAATAGTTTCTCTAATTTGTTATCACAGGGATCGCACCCTATATTTCCATCCTATCTTCAGTGGATACAATTAGTTTTCTAATCTGTACAGTGAGAGTTGGATTTGTAATCCTTTTAAGCATCATCTCTACCTTTTCTTCCAATTTTTGTTTCTTTTTCTATTCTTCCTGTAACTGTTTCTGCAGCTGCTAAATTTTCCATAATAGTAAAAATTCAGATGCTTTCCTCCCTCCTATTTACTCTCTCAGATCTTTTCTTCTCTCTGCTATGCATTTTCCTATCTAAATTCTGCAATAATTGCCGCCTTTCCCTGAACTCTGCCAAAGCAAGTAGAGTCCTTAGATGATCATTCTCAGTCATAAGTTTACCAGCTTGGATTCCCAATTTTTCTAGTTTCCCTCTCAGAAGCCAATGATGACTTTAATACCTCATTTTCTGATTTCAAAACAATATATTCTACATCAGAAATTAATTTGAAAGCAACAGATTCTTTATCTTTTTTTTCTGTGCACAAGACAAACAGTATCCTAAAACTGCATGAACAACTCCTTTACCTTTTCCCTTCCACACCTTTTTCTCATCTAACACAACATTTTTCTGATTAACAGCATTTTAGGGTCATAGCAATTTCCATTTGCCCACTCCATGCCTGGTGCAGTCAGAATGCATGTTGTGCAAAAAAGAATTGAATTTTTTTATGCATTGGTATGGATATATAGGGCAAGAACATCTTTTAGTACAAAAGAAAATAATCTTAATCCACTTTGATATCAGATTTATGATTAATTCCTAGTATTTCACTTTCTCGAAAATGGACTTCAGTCACTGTATATAAAATACATGATATATTGTTTACACTAGAACTTTTTTTAAAGTCCCATAATCTGTAATATTAATAGCAATCAAATAAGGATTTTTTTTTCACTGAACTCTTATTATATTAAAGATAACTAGAAAGTCATTCATATGAACAGATACACTTTGACATTTTTGGGGTAATATTAAATTAAAACTTTTGTTATGAAAATGTTATATGAAAAAAATCATGGCTCAAGGATTATACATGAAATGTACATCTTGACTGTTCAGCTGACTAAAGTTGATTGAACTTTAGATGCTGCACCAGAAACTAGAACAATTTAGATATTGAAAGGGTCAGTGCTCACTAAAGTGTAAACTGTGTTCTCTGATTTAGACTGAGTGCACCTGTGGATGAAATTAATCAGACTTAAAACTGAACTGAATTACTCAAGGTAGTTTATCTTAGAGCAGTGCCTTAGCAGGTGGTGCTTTGTAAACACTGCTTTCTCAGATACAGTTTACAGTCTATTCATTAGAGTCAACACATCAAGCAGGTGCTCTTTGTTTGCTTGGTTTGTCTGAAAATGCTTTCTGATAGTTAAGCAACATGGTCGTGAGACAAGTTCTGCCCAAGTGATACTGTAAATGCAATGAATGAAGCTGAAAACCTGTTTGCAGAGGTACAAGTTATTAACAGGAGGCAAATTATCTCACTGGAGGTAATGGAAAACACACAGTCCAGCTTCTTGCTACTATGTCTGTGGTGTTTTATCCAAAATATTTTACATTTTTTGCTTGATAGATCTTACAGATAGATCAGAACATTTAGGTGGCTTTTCTTGCTGACCATAAGCTTTTTGTTTTGTACAGCCTCCACAGGTCTGTTCCATTCTCAACTATATCTTTCAGTATTCTTGTAAATAATTCTGCCTTGTTTTGTGGCCCAAGATCTTTATTAAAATGTGTGTTGGAAGTTCTCATTACTTCAGTGAAAACTGTAATCATGGATAAAACTCTGAAATCTATCATTTTGAACATATATTGTTTAGACAGGTGGCATCTCCATATGTTTTTATATGTAATTATACATGTATTTGTATGTACGCTTAGCCCAGAGAAAAGGAGGCTAAGGGGAGACCTCATTGCTCTCTATAACTACCTGAAATGAGGCTGTAGCCAGGTCGGTATCAGTCTCTTCTCTCAGATAACTAGTGACAGGATAAGAGAAAATAGCCTCAAGTTGCATCAGGGGAGGCTTAGACTGGATACTAGGAAATTTTTTTCACAGAAAGACCTGCACTGGAACAGGCTGCCCAGGGAAGTCATGGAGTCACCATCCCAGGAAGTGTTCAAAAAAAGGTGTGGATATGGCAGTTGAGGACATTGTGAACATGATGGTAGTGCTGCATTGATGGTGAATGATCTTAAAGGTGTTTTCCAACCTTAATTATTCTATTCTATATCTAAATACATTATAATACAAATGTAGTATTTATTGTGAAGTTTCTCTTTGTTCTTTTAACCACTCTATAAATAATTTCTGGCACTTCTGAAATATTTTGATTTCTCTGAAACTTAGAAAAATGAATTCCTGGTAGCTTGCATTTAAAAAAAAAAAAAAAAAAAAAAGAAGTCAGTATGAAAAGTTAAAACTGTTCATGACTTGATTTGCAGAAAATCTGGTAATTCTGAAGGTTTTATATCCATATGATCGTTGCTGGGTTAAAAAGAAGTCACTTAACAAGAAGTATAGAAAAAAAATATTACATGAAAGTTCTATGTCACCTAAAGTTGCAGATTTTCAAGCTGTTCTTTAGATCTCTAATTTACCTTGAATACACAAAAATAAATAGATTAAAAACCTTGAACCTGAAGATCTGAATTTTTATCTGCAATCTTTCAAGCCTATTTATCTTAAAGAAGTTGCAGAAGGAATGAGCATCTCTTAAATTAATAGTCACTTTGAGCAATGAATTCCCATTGAAGCTTGTTAGTTGTCCTTTATGGAAGACTCTTTTTGCACTGGTGTAGTTGTTAACTTAAAAGCAGCTATTTTGTGACTTTAGATTACCAAAATGTTTCAGAAATCAGCCTTAAATGTTCTGATAGAAATCCTACATTTCTAATGTCTCAAAATGTATGTATTTTGTTCAGGCATTCTCCTGTTGAGTATGGTTATTGGTGATGGGTTAGAGCTTACACAAAGCAGTTGTAATAATGCAAAATGTGTCAGTTATCTTTGGTAAAAGCTTCTCATAGAGTCTGTCCAAAGGATTTCAGAATCATCTCTAATTAAGTTGACATGAGCCTGAGTATAACTGAATAATTTGATGTACTGCTCTGATGGGCCAACATACTGCTGCACAGTTATGGAGGGATTGACACTAAGGATAAGGATCCTTTGGACTTTTGGGTTTTGTACCTTGGGACTTCTTGCAACCTCACCTATATTTTAAAAACTTCAAAACTTCTGCACAGCTTATAATCTATTTTGAATGAGCCTAGGTTTTTTTCATGTTTTGACATACAAGAGATTACTTAGCCCCAAAACATCATGTTTGTGCTGGTTTAAAGGTAAACCGGCAGGGGAAATGGACCCACCACAAGAGAGATTATAAGTCAGATTTACAATTTAA
>JAWWTY010000106.1:98170409-98186985 GCA_035222235.1 Margarornis squamiger
ATGAATAGAAGGTGGTAGAATACATAGCTTTGATCACCCCCACACAGTGATAACTGGTCCCACCTGCTGAACTAGGACAATGTTCTATTTTTAAATTATGAGAATTTAAATATTTCTGTTCTGTTATTGATCACTGTTTAAATAATTCATTGAAATGACTTCTTATTCATGGTAACTATTTATTTTATACCTTGTTATTTCTTTAGCTTGTTTCCTCATCTGCCTCAGGCTACATCTGTACAGCTAAATAAAACAAACCATGGACCTTTCTCTGGTTCTGAGGTGAAGTGCCATGGCCTAGATTGACATATGCCTATTAAGTCTTCCCTTTCTTGTTTGGGAAGGTTTGGCCCCATCCATAGTGATTTGTGCTCTGTTCCAAATTACACCTAGATGTAGTCTGGGGGTGTGATAGCTGGCATGGGTTTTTGCAAGGAACATGTTAGTAAGAAAATGCTGTGGACAGTTGCAGGTTATTGCTTGAGCCTGTGAAATAGTCTTATTTCTTGTATTAGTCGAATTAACAGAATCAGAATGATTCAGGTTGGAAGAGACCTCTGGAGGTCAGGTCTCAAAGTGTCTCTAACTAGATCAGGTTCCAAGGGCCATATCCTACTGGGCTTTTAATATCTTCCAAAATGATCATTCCACAACCTCTCTGGGCAATTTGCTCCAGCACTGAATGGTAAAAATGTTTTCCTTCGTACTCAGTTTTCTATGTGTCAGCTTTTATGTCTACTGCTTCTTGTCCTTTCATTGTGTACCTTTGAAAACAGCCTGTATCCATCTTTTCTATCACCTCCTATAAGGCAGTTTTAGATAGTAAGAATTTTTTGCCTTAGCCTTCTCTTTGTAAGGCTGAATGGATCTAATTATCTTAGGCTTTTCTTATATTTAATTTTCTCCAGATTCCTAGTAATTATGATGGACTTGTTACAGTATATCTATGTCTTTCTTATACTGGTAAGTTCAAAATTTTACATGTACTCCAGATGCAATCTCACAAGAGCTATGCAGAGACTGAATTGCTTCCTTTGACCTGCTGGGTATTCACTTATTAATGCACACCAGAATGCTGCAGGCCACCTTTGCTAGCAGTACACCCTGGTGATTGATGTTCACCAGGACCATTGGGTTCTTTTTTTCCAAGGCTGCTTCTCAGGGTATAGAACTGCAGCCTTTATGGTTGTATAGGGCTACCCCATCACAGGTACAGGCCTTGCATGTTGTTTTTTTTTTTTCTTTTAACTTTTTGAGGTTCCTGTCAAGTTTATTCATAGTCTGTCAAGGTTTCTGTGAGTAGCAACCCCATATATCAGGTATCAGTCACTTCCCTCCTATTAGGTACTGTCTGCAAACTTGCTGAGACCATGTCTGTGTGTCCCGTTGAGGATGGTCATAAAGACATTAAATAGTATTGGCCCCAGAACTGATCTCCAAGGGACATTGATAGTTTGGCTGGGGTTTGTGCAGCTAACCTCCAAACAAGATGATCCATATAATTTTCCTCTCATGCTACTGCACATTTACCAAATATGTATGTCCTCATTTTGGGGGCAAAGGAGCTTAGGGAGATGGTAATAAACACCTTACTAAAGTGCAAGTAAACATTTACTCCTCCTCCCTTCTCTTCAAAGCTGGTCGTCTCATTGTAGCAGACAATCAGATTGGTCAGTCATGACCTGCACTTAGTAAAGCCATCTGGGCTGTTTCTAGTCATCTGTTTGTCTTTCATGTCTGTTGAAATCACTTCTCAGAGGATTTGCTGCATAACCACCTCAAGGACTCAGGCTGAACAGCTTGTAGTTCCTTGAGTCCTCCTGGATGCCCTTCTTGAAGTAAAGATGTATTGGAAAGTCTGGTTCAGGCTGTTGCATATTAATGTAATTAGTCAAAATTTTAGTGCTCTAATTTTAATTATTTTTGTATAAGGAAGTAACACAATGGGTGGTATAACTTCCAGACTGATTAAATGATGTAGGAAAAGAGAAGTGTTTTGGGTTCTACTTCTTCAGTTTATAGTTCCTTTGATACAGAAATGCATAGTACCATATGTTCAATATCAGTTCTGGTATAAAAGCAGTTTATGTGATGTCTGCACTGATATATGGAGTATGCATAGATTTCATTCAAATCTGTTAAAAATAGCACAAAAATATACATTGGGAATTTTGTATATGAGTACTCCTACCAGTAATTCTTTTCTACAGTAGTAGTTGTAGACAGGCCAATAGTGCCCTTTATTTTCTGCTTTACATTTGCAGAAGTATATTTTTGACAACTTATCCAATACCTGGTTTTAAGATCACATTTAACAAGTTAATTATTCAAAGAAATAAGTCCTGAGGGTTTTAAAATTAACAGCTTTGAACAAGTTTACATTTTTTGTTCTAAAAAGGGTTTGATGCTCTATCTCTTGCTCAGAGTACTTTTATTACACCCACCAATTGTAGCAAGGCTTATACTACCAGAACTGTAGTTGTTTGTTTTTTTGTGGTTTTTTTTTTTTTTTTTTAACACAGTTTATATTGTTTTCACAAATGAAGTAAGTTAATAATAATATTTTGCTGATTTAAATTAGTTACACTAGAACTCTTTTCAGTATTAAAAAAATGACTGAAACTCACACTGTGATATGATTTTCAAACTGACAAAGATCTCTCATATAGATCACAGTAAAAATACAATATTTTGTGAATACCCTTTCAGATTTGATATAGGTTATCTTCCTAATTGTCGATAATTATTTAAGTAAATCAGATAGACACTTGGATGATACTGAAAAAATAACCATGTGATCAGTGGAGCTCATGAAAGAACTGATTACATTGACATTTCAGTTGGCTTTTTTGTATTTTGAAAGTTTGAATTAGCTCTGATGTTATTTAAATCCTGACTAATTTTATAGCCACTTCTATGATGCAGAAATATATATCTGAAGTATTTTCTTCTTCTTCTTTTTCTTCTCTCTTCTTGTTATGTGCCTGAAATGCACTGCAGTTCTACTTTTCTTGTTACTTCTTCCTAGGTAGTATAAGGTAAATTAATAACAGGAATATACATTTGTTATGGTCCAATGTAGCTGTTGAAGTATGCTGGATGCAGAAGAAATGTTTTTAGTCTTTTATAAGAGGCTTTGCTATGCAGAAAAATTAACAGAGGTCTGGGAACCCAAGACTGATAGATAATTTCAAATCTACCATTAAAGAATTGTGCAACTTTTTATGAGACACAATTCATGAAGTTTTAATCTTACTCAGAATACCGATTTTATCTATGGGAGTTAATGAGATCAGAATCAGACCCAGGGTTGCTTTTTGAAATGTTAAGGTTCTTCACATGCTTTTTATTTCCTTTTTTAAACATGAAAATCACTAGTGAAAGGTTTAATGTCATCCAGAAAAATTACTTTTTGTATATTTCTGTTATTTTCATAGAAGAAACCATACTTGTGTTACAAACACCTTAGTAAAAGACATAAGGTAATAAGTCTCCCATGGGATTGGTTCAACCTGGGAAACTCCCTCCCATCTCTGGAGCTGGACCAAGTAGTAACTGGGCTAACTTTCATAAGTCCCAGTTTAGGCAGCAGTGTTACTCCTCCTTAATTTCTAAAGTGTTAAATCAGAAAACAATTTGATTGTGGAGCACTAATCCATTAATAACTGAGCTTTATACACATTTGCTACATAATGTTTCCATTTTAGGCTGTTTTGTGATAGCTACATACAGTGTCATGTTTTATTTTGGATAGCTGCAGCAGATGATATGAATTAAATAGTATCTTTTGTAGTACTAAATGTGGCAGAACACAATGCTTTTTATTTAATTATTTTTTTTATCTCTGCATACTCTTTATTTGTTGAAAGATTTTGGAAGAGATCTTTTTACAGTGTTTACAAATTATTGTGAATCTACAGATTCTGAGTCCATTGTGTTTTTAACTGCAGGGTGTGGGTTAGTCTTATTTGATTTTTCCATTGGGTAAGATCCAGTTATTTTATTCTAATGAGTATTACTGATATTTGAGACCCTTGTTTAACAGTGTAAAACTTGTACTTTACTCTGTGGTGGTGGAGTTGAAATAAATATATTCGAAGTGAATTTTTGAATCATAGCCTGATTTATATAGGCTTCCAAGTACTTTCAGCCACATCATATTACAGTTATATCAGTATTTTAATACTTTGCATATGTTCTTTGTAATTGATACTGTAGCAGTGGATGCTGTTCCTTTTTTTTTTATGTGCAAATTTATAATTTCATTTTGATGTTTTATTGTTAAAAACACTGATTCAGTCTTAGATTAATTTAAATACACCATGTGTAAGTGCACAGGTTTTGTACACAGGTATTATGTGCAGGTATACTTGCAAAAAGAAAATGCTTTTTTTGTTTGTTTCAAAACTGTTCTGTAACATTTAATGGTAGAGAAGTGTAGACTGATTTTATGTCTTATATTTTTACACTGGAAACTATAACTTGTAAAATATACTGATTTTTATAACACGTATTTATTTTTAAAGTCAAGAATTTCAAATCTGGTTAATAAGTGATAATATTATTTTACTCCTTTTGGGGGATAACTTGTTGGGTTTTTTATTTAACCAATACCTTCTGTGTGATTTTTCCAATATTTGGATTAATTATATTATCTAAGACTCAGATGAGTCCATATTACTTCTCCGTGAGAATTATTTTTGTTACTTTCAGGGCTCTTGAGAATTTATTTGCCAAGGAAGATATAAGGCAATATCGATTTATGAAGAAATGCTTACATATAATACATATGTAAACATTTATTTACTATTCAGAGGTTAATGGATGGATCTTGTGGAAAAAAGTTATACAAAAGAGAAAAATATGCATAAGATACATGTTTGCTACTGTTGATAAAAATCTCATTCAGTCTCCAGGATATGCTTTCAGGCTTATTATGTATTATTCCTCATGGAGTTCTGCTTTAAGCTGTCTCCAGAATTCAATGGAAAATATTGTATGTATTTGTCAAAAA
Source organism: Margarornis squamiger (assembly GCA_035222235.1). NCBI lineage: Eukaryota > Metazoa > Chordata > Aves > Passeriformes > Furnariidae > Margarornis > Margarornis squamiger. Next base: position 98,175,424 of record JAWWTY010000106.1, read on the forward strand.
GCCGTTACTACTTCTGGGGTGGTATTTCTATTATTTTTCTGTACTTCTCTGTAGTATTTCTAGCTACTTGACATAGTAACCTTGTTTGTTTAATTTATATTCAGGTATTGGCAACCTGTGGTGGGGAGTTCTGTTGTCACTGCGCTGTCCAAATTGCTATCATCACCTCTAGAGTCTGAACAGCCCCTTGTTTCAACTGCACAGGTATGTTCAGGATTTCCATCTTTAGTGACCATTTGCAAGATTATAAGCTTAATCTTGTGCCTTGTGTTGTTTCTGCATCGATTATTGTCCTTAGTTCTACATTGCATCTGCCAGTTATCTGAGTTAATCTAGAGCTACTGAATCAAGGCTGTGATGAACCTCAGGGTGCCTGAAAACATTTCAGTTTACATATTTTGAAATGAATATTGCTCTGAAAGACTAACTTCTAGGAATCTGACATTTTAGTTTGTAATCCAAGTGAACTCTTCAGTGTCTTGTAGAGATGTAGAGGGTTTTTTTTACTCTCTCTAATAGGGACTTCACATATACTGCTGGACTTCTCTAATATATAAACCTTTATAAGTAAAGCAATTTCTATATCTAAGTGACAAAATGACTTGGAAGGACAGAGTCCTGCCAAATTTTTCATGCCTCTTTAATGTACCTGTTTTTGAGCAGCCTAACAGAAACTAATAGACATGTTACACATGTACATGCACTTACAAGATTAGGCTGTCATTTTCTAAAGAATTGTTTTGGGCTTTGGTATTCTATGAAAACATCACACAGGATGTAAGAACAGTAATTTATATTTTAATATTGTCTTTTAGTTTTTCCATTTTAGGATTTAGTGTTACAGACTGAGACACAATTTGCAATAAAATACATATTTGTACTACCAGAGGCTGTCTTTTACTAATCTGTTAGAGCAGTGTTTTGTGAAAAAACCCCCAAGCAATAAATTATCCATCATTCTTGCACAATTCAAAATGTAAACCCCGAATGGGTGGTTATATGATCTTTATTCTTTATTGGCACATATATACATGCTTCCTATTAAGCTTTGGTGGATTTGGAAAGAAGGGATTTAATTAATTATTGGGTGCTGAATATCATCTTTTTACTTTACATGTTGGTGATGATTAATTCTTTTTGTAATTTTCTGATGAATTATTTCTGTTTCTGCCTAATCAGCAGGCCTACTGTGAAATATAATTGCACTTGAAGGAAAATTACCGTCTCATGAGATGAATAAGTTTGATGATTAAATTACGTAGAATTAAGCAATAACATTCACATACCCAGCCAAGATGACATACTCATCCTTTGTTGTGCTTTGATGACCTTTACAAAAACAGACAGCATATTTGGAAAAAATTCAATACGTTTCAGGTCAGGCTATATGAAATGAAATTTGAAGAATCTTAAATAAGATACAGTCTTACAGAAAATACAAGAATTTCACCTTCTTAAATTAAAAATATCGGTCCTGATCTAGCTTCAACATAATGTAAGTCACTGAGGTTGGAAAAGGCTCTTAAAATTGATCAAAACCCACACATGCTACTAAAGTTAATTACTAAACTGGATCAGAAATATGTTTGCAGTATGGCATTCATGTCAACAGGAGGGAGACCTGGCTGGAAGGGACCTTAAAGATCATCTAGTTCCAACTTCTCCCCACCCCCCCAGTCAGGGATGCTGCAATATTTACAAAAGACTTGTAATTTTAAGACAAGTAAGACTTTGCTGTATAAATAACAGATAACTGAGAATAAGTAAGCCAAACAGAGATACCATTATTAAAGGATGTAAAACTAAGTTTTGCTGAGTTTAGCGGTGTTCATTTTGAAACCTAAACTTCAGCTTTCATGAGAGTGGCACCTTAAATTGACTTCTTGGGTTTTCTAATGAATCTCAGCTCTTCAGAGTGCTAATTTTGAGTTACAGCTTCTATTTCACAGCCTACACTATAGACTAAGTGCAAAATCATGCAAATATGATCCACAAATCACACACACACACACACACACACACGCAGAAATTAGCCTTTGGCACGCATGGCTGACTTTTCATGAGAAACTTCTCAAAAATCATTTATAGTATAGATTGTCACCAAGACTGAAGTTCATGGTAGGAAATCCCTCTGGTCCAAGTAGTCCTTTTTACCTCAGTGTAGTGATTGCTAGCATCTTGGTAGAATTTCGGAAAAAACCTCTTTCTTTCTAAAATAAATAATCTATTATAATAAGTCCCTGTAATTTTCAAAATGGAATTTGAAGTTGAAACTTAATCTGACTGGTGGTCTTTGATGTTGAGTCTCAGAAGAGGAGTTTATATCATATTTCTAAGCAATGCTGTGGAACGTGAAAGAAAAAAACCCTGAATAAATGAACAGGATTAGTATACTGAGTGCAGTGCAGCTTTGCTTAAAAGAATGATTCAGTAGTCATATTTTAATGCAGAATCAAATGTGGATAGTCAGAGCTTTAGCCAGTGTAAGTCACTGAAGGCAGTAGTATGTTGTAAGGTTATATGTAATTTCTATATTTGTATGTATTATATATGAAATAAATATGGGAACCAGCTTTTTTATTTCATACTTCATTCAGAGCAATCAATTTCCTTACAAATTAGGCTTTATTTTATCTTTCTTTCTGAATTCAATACAAAGAAAATCAGGTAGAACTTTCAATGTCTATGGTATGCAGGTGAATATTTTGGATACTGCTTTAAGGCCCATAAATCCAAAAGATGATATCTAAATTCTAAACAATTCAAATATAAACATGCTTATTTTTCTATATTTTTAAAAAAAAAAATAAAGATTATTACACTTATTTCCATATTTATGCCCATATTACAGTAGTGTACGTCAAACGGAAGTGACAGTGGTAAGTTTCCCAGCTGTGAGTGACTCCATGTTCAAAGTTAAAAGTAACATTTCCCTTACATCTGCTACAGAAATAAAGGTAAGTATTGTATGAAAACAAAGTAGTGTATATTATCATTTCAAGTCCAGGTTATGTTGCAGAAATTATTTAGGCCTTCTTTGAGTGTGTTCCTTTTATTTCTGTAGAAATTATTATAGTCAACTTTAAAGTCCTACTTCCTGTAATAGTAGATCCTCATTTTACAAAACTCTTTTGGTAAATGACAAAAATTCATTGTAGGGAAACAGTACACTCCATGTTTGTTCTTTTTAGTGCTTGTCTCTAGTCTGACTTCTGTGTGAAAGCTCAGGTCAGATGTGCAAAAAAAGGAAGAAAGAGAGAAAAAGAACCTTCTCCATTGTGTTCTCTTTCAGCCAAGTATTGACATGTTTCATTCAAAGACACGGTCCCTCACAGTTACAGCTGCTTCTGCCCAGTCTCATCCTGGATCATAGCAGGAATTGCTCAAAATTGGAATAATGATTATGATGAATTTTCTGCTTTGAACATATGTATTAATGATGGCGTTTCCCTGGCACTTACAGAAGGTTTTTTCTATTCTCAAAAAGTACACTTTAAAAAATTTGCATACATATATACCCAATGTTTTATTTATAGATGGACACCCATGGTTTGGCTTTTAGATTGGGATTATACATCTTCACAACTACACTTATTGTTAAGATAGTTAAAGTTATGTCAGTAAGTTTCATTAATTTCTTGTGTATAGGATTTTAATAGATGTGGGAGCTGAGGGAATTTATGGTATATGTTTTGAAGAGAAAAATAATAGCAGTTGTATTTATATAGTAAAGAACTGCTGTTACATTCCTGTTTACTGACAAGTTCTGGAGATAATCTGTGAAAGAGATAGAATTTCCTAAATAGATGTGAAGTCACGTGCATGGATGTAATCAATAAAACTCTCCTCATTCTCTTCTAATAAGAGTGGTATGAGCACAAAGGCAGGCTTTTTCTGAAATTGCTCTACATCTAAAGCAAGAGGTGTTTGGATGATACTCTCAGGCACATTGTGTGATACTAAACATGAGGACTGCATGGAGCCAGAACAGCAAAGAGTAATCACATTATTTGCTGATTTACCATCTTACTGGTAGTTGATAAATGCATCTAGCAATGTGTTGCAATTAAGATACTGTTGCTTGGGAAGAAAGTAAGAGACTACTGCAAGTAAGTTAGACTACTGCCAAAGATATTGTAAGATAGGGCATTATGTTATTTATTGCAACATTTCCTTCCCTGATTTTTTTTTATATATTATATTAATTACTAAAAATTCTCTTGTTTTCATGCATTCTGTGTTTCTATGACCAGGTTTGTTCAGCATCTTGGAGGTGGCCATTATTTTTCCTATTATTTTAGAGTTGCAAGATTTTAGTTTTTTCCTTCTGTAAATTTTTAATTAAGAATGGCCTTGGTCTGGTCGTTGTTGCTGTGATTGATCAGTTGGCAGCAAGATGAAAGAAGAGTATTTCTAAGAATAGAATTAGATTGGCTTGTCTGTGTGATGTCCTGAATCTTGTTAATCTTGTTAATTACAGGGCATTTTAGATTTTGTCTCATTAGACTTCACAAATTTATATTTTCAGCCACAGTGTCTAACTCTAAGTCTAGCATTAACTTTGAAGAGAATAGGTGTCAAACGCATTACTTTCTCTGGATTCTTCTTGTAAAATAAATTTAGTTTAGGACCAGAAACCTCTGCCCTATCATCACAACTTAACGCAAAAATCAAATCAGTAGGAGTAGGTAATTATTTTGCATTTTATTGTGCATTCAATACCATAGAAAATTACTGCTTGTGCATGTACTCAAGTAAAGAAAGATAATGACTGCAACTGTGGTGAGCATTCTTCATTCCCAGAACTACCTGTATTCTCTGTTTCAGTGTTGCAACTACTAGGTCATCCTTTAGAGATGAACAGTAGCTAAAATCCATTTTGTATTTGAATGCTTCGGAGGGTCCCCACTGTTATGATTTCTTAATGCTCACAGTTTTAATCTGAATCTTTGGACTGCAGTTAAGACAAAGGTTATTACCAAAGCCTCATCTTTCCCCATTATGCTAATTGTATTTGAAATGCTGGCATGTGTTTCTTATTGAAGTTAAGAATAAGCTAGAACTGATCCTGCAATTTCTTTTTGAAAGTCCAAAGCATTGCAGAGACTTAAAGTGAAAGATATGTGCCCAATGGATTGAAAGCATTGACAGGAAACTATCAATCCTAAGGGGCCAGAGATATTTTGAAGCAGAAACTTGACAGAGTAGATTTGAGGTGTTGTCTTCTTTATTCTCACAAAAATCAGTGAGAGTTTCTCATTGGATAGTTTGCCACTGACACATTAAACAGCAATTTCATATGAACTTAAAGACTATTAATACAAGGTAGGGATAGAAAGCCGGAACTTTCTTCACAGTACAAGTGATAAATGGATGTATTCCTCAGAGCCATCAAGAAGGTCACATTATAATAAGATTAAATTAGTGAAGGAAGAAAATAAGCATATAACTCACCAATTACCTAGTTAAATTAAGGAGAATCTACTGGTATACAGAAAAAAAAATAGGGAAACCTGAGATATTTTCATTTATTACACTGAATTCAATAAATGGTAAAATAATCAGAGGAATGCTAAAACCAGCAAAGTGGAACATACAAGAGATCTTGATCAGAGATGTATATTTTGTTGTAACTCAGTTAAAATATGGAACACTCGGTGACTGATAACCCCATCAGTTTGAGATTAGGGACAGATATATCATTCCACACTGATAAAAAGATATCTAGCTCAGTCGTAAGCAAAACAAACAGTATAAATTAGGCTGACCAATATGCTGCTGAAGAAAAGAGACAAAACCCCAACAACCACACGATCTGTCAGAATTTTGAACAATTTTTTGTTCTGGAAGATCTTAAAGTACGAAGGTAAATGAATTTACTGCCAATTTTCAGTTGAACCTCTGAGAAATGACTTTTTCCCTGAGCTGCACCCCACTGAACATATACAGTAGTATCAACAAGTTTGAAATCCTACTGCCTCACTCATCCCCATAAAGGTAAATTCAGACTTCTGGGTTATCAAAGCTAAATATCTTTCACAGAACATGAAATATTAGTGCTGAAATTGGATAGGGAAAGTCAGTGTTGAAATATCACAAATATAGAGCTTTCTGTTGTGAAAGAAGCAGTAATAGGAAAGCACTGCTGAGAATAAGAGTATTTTGCTGAATTAATATAATACCTGATCTACCATTGCTCATTACTTTGCATAAACAAAAAAAAAAAGCCCTTTTGCTTAAAGCTCTTTTACATAATTCTCTTGGTTAGAATGCAGAAGAGAATTTTCTGTATTTGATTCTATTTCTAGCTAATTTGGCTAGATGTAGATACATTGTCATTGAACTTTTTGGGCAGCATTATTACTGTGAGTAGTTATATGTTTAAGTTTAGGTTTCCCCTAAATTTTGAAAGATGTGTATGATTTGAGAAAAAGGGAACTCTGTATCTTTTATCTTAATATTGTTATTTTTAATTTATGTTAATCTAACCTCAAAAGTAATGACCTTTAGGTAATTTGCATGACTATTTGCTTTCTCTTCAATTCTGGGAACCTGGGGGAAATCAATCTATTCTGAAAACTAAGAACCCTTCCAGCTTATAAAAAGCATAAGCTTTTTAATTAGACTGCTCTTCACATGTTTAGTTTTATTATGTATGATGAAATGAATGGAGATTGCTAAACAGGTGGCCAAGATAAATGCTATGTGGTTAACTGTGTTACAGAAAATTAATATTAGATTATAACTGTCTTGTAATTTTTTAATGTTTTTGCTCTGTAAAGTTTACTACCTTATTAAATTTTTAGGTTAGTCGTTTTTAGGAGGTTTTCATAAGATTTCCTAAATAGATGGCTGGTGAAGAATTCATCATAGAAATCAATATATCTCAGAAATTCATGGTTATAATTTAGTTTGTAGGTGGAGGGAATCAAGAGACATGTTTCTTATTTCCAAATTCAAATTAATAGACATGCCCTCCTAAATTAAGTTTTTCAATTTCAAAGACAAAAATCAATATAATTAAAATTATTTGAAATATATTTTGTCCATTGCATAGCAGCTCAGCTTTTACTCTTCCCTTTTAAACATCCTGGTATTACATCATGCTGGCTAGATAGAGAGTGATTTGCATTAAGCAATAATGATGGAAATATATAAACCAGGAAAATACAATTACCTACACACAAAAGCCCCCCCTCCCCCTTCATAAGGATTATGATTGTTAGCCTCATTTTCTATAGAAAAAAAGTGTATGAAATTGAACTGTCTCCACAGCTGTCCCTCTACCGCTGCTTCCTTAGTCAATGGCTAATTTCAAGCAAACTAGATAGTATGGTTCAAAGACATTAAAATCCTATAAACTTTGGTGTTCACAGTGAAAAACTTGCTGAGAGACTAATACTGACTGAAAGAATGCAGCAGGATCTTAAATTTATTTGACAATGGAAAGAGAAGTTTAGAATCCAATGCTGTGAAAGTTTAAGTTGGACTTTATTCTTTTGTTATGTGTCAGAAAATTCCCTCCTCAGTCAGGGTTGGTCTTTGATACAGATTCTTTGCTGTATGATAGGTTTGTGCCTCAGGTTTTGTGTACTTCTGCTGAAAAGCCAGTTGATTATGAGACATACCTGCACTGCAGACCAGGGCTTGGAAGGTATAGTGTTTGCAGGAAGTATTTTTCTCTTGTACAATGCTATGGTATAATGCATTATGGACTCATTGCACTAATTGCCTTGTGGGTTGATCTTCAACCTTCAGTGAGCTTGTCCAGGTTCTTGTTGACACTCATAGTCACTGTCCTCTCTTTGTACTGCCACAAAGGTGATCACAGGGCTAAAACACCCCTCCTATGACAAAAAGTGAAGAGTAGAGGTTCAGTGTTGCGAAGAGGAGGCTCCAGGGAGACCTTATAGCACCCTTCCAGTACCCAAAGGGGGCCCGTATGAAAAACTGGGACAGACTTTTTAGGAGGGTCTGTAGTGACAGAACAAGAGGTAGTAGTTTAAATTGAAGAATGGTTGATTCAGAATAGACGAAGAAGTTTTTCACATGAGGGTTATGAAACATGTAATAGTTGTCCAGAAAAGTGGTGGATGCCCATTCTCTGGAAACATTCGGGTAAGGTTGGACAGGGCTCTTAGCCACCTGATTTAGTTGAAGATGTCCCTGCTCATTGCAGGGGCATTGGACTAGACAACCTTTAAAGGCCCCTTTCAACCTAAACCATTTTTTGATTCTATGATTTGTGCTTTTCCCTTCATTACAGTATTTGATGTCAAGATCTAGGGGCTTCTAGCTCTAATCTTGGGCTTGCTATGCACTAAAACAGAAACATTAGTTGAACAAGGGCTTTTAAACTGTACTGAACAAGCCCTGGTGATTTCAGTAAAAGTAGTCACCACAGCTGATAGCAGAGTCACAAGGTTTCCAGTTTAATCCTAAGTTTCTGAAGAATACTCAGGAGCTAACTACCTTTGGAAGTATACGCCTTAATTTTTTTATTAATTCAAGGAGCTATCCTAACTTTCCTTCCTGTTGTAATTTATGCTTATGCTGTGTTTGTGATATCTGATATTGCTTAAACAATAAAGACTTTCTACCACCAGAAAAGAAATATAACATAATGTTACATCAAATGAAATGTTGTTATCCTCTGTTAGGTAACGAATAGAGCTTTTTTCATCTATTTACTCAAAAAGCAAAAGGCATTGAAATCATCATTTTAATTGTGATTTTATTTACGTTTTGTGAATGCCGGAAAGCCTTCATCAGTGTTAGTGTGCCATTATGCTGAGTGAAAAACACAACAAAGGCACAGTCCTTATTCCAGAGAGATAATGATTTGAGAAACTACAGAATACCAGGACATTTTTATGTGTGCTTATGTCTGAATCAATATTATCTAACGGCTAATGTTTCTTTTTCCTCTTTATGGGTTGTATCATCCATTGTTATTTTAGCAGGATGTAGAACATTGATATGATACATTTGTCATTATTGAGATAAAGAATGAAATTATTGGAAGTTCTTTTGCAGTCAATAGTTTTATTTTGTCAAAACTCGACAGATAATGTTCCTTTTTTTCTTTCTGATGACTGGATGTGATGACTAAAGTTATGTGGTTGTTTAGTTTTCTTGCTTTTGGTTTAGGCCTTCCCTAGTAACAGGGTCATAACTAAGGAAATATTCCACACCATTTCTTCATGTAATCAGGTGTATATAAAGACAGGAGGAAGGTTTCCTCCCTCTCTCTCCTCCTTTCATGTGCTTGGAGGACATCAGGTCTCAGTCAGCTCAGCTCTTATCTCTATGAGCTGAGGTCCTATCAGAGAAACTGTTGTCCCAGCTGGGCAGAGGGAAAGGAACTGCTTTCTCTTAAGGGGAGTTTCAGTGAGAATTGATTGTATTAGTTACTTATTGAGCTTTTCTCTGAGTTTATGAGTGTGTGTATCTGTTTTGTTTGGTTTTACCCCTTTTTGTCCCATTTCCCTTTCCCTTTTCCCCCCTTTTCCCTTTTGGAGTTGTTTGGGGTTCTTATTCTGTAGATTCATAGTGTTTGATATATGTAATTGTAATATATGTGAAAATATATATATACTTTTACTACAATTGTCTTTTGTCACTTTTTTTTTCCCTTCTCTCTCAGGACGAGGGGGAATCTGTGTGTCCAACAGCTGGGTTTGGCAGGGAGCCAACCCAAACCTCCACAAGTTATTATAATCCCTAGTTAAACAGAGGAAAAGAAATTATCAAAATAGTGTATTTGTGACTGGAGAGCTCAAAAACAGTAGCCATAAACAAAAGTCCATTCTATAAGAAATGTATGCATATCTCCTTCTGTAAGGGAAGATACTTTTATTGCTCTCACAGAAGTAATAAATCATGGCAAAAACTGTTAGGAAAATACAGCCCTGCACAATGGAAAAAGAAAATCCTTGTTACATCTGATGATTGAAGAGAGGAAATTATGTTGACATTATACAGAAGTTTTCGTGGGTGCTGTGGGAGAACTGGAAGAGATGGGAACTCAGCCCACATGTAAGATATGTCTCTTGGATTCCTAGATTACCTTGCTCAGCCTGTACTCTTTTTCTCATCTCTAGCTTGCCCAGCACTCAGTGCTGTGTGTTGATGTTGCGCAGCTCTTGTTGAAGATGTTGTTGCTTTTGCAGACTCTCTCAGCTTTTGGCTCTTCTTGTGGGTTCATTTTCTATTGACCAGAAGTGGAGAGGAAAAAAGGGGTGTTGAAGGGCAGGACATGAAAAATAGAGAAGATGCTTCAGGGCAATTTCTAGTACATGAGATCTGTGGTATCTTGGTCACCTCCCTTTCACATGCTAGAAGTGTGCAGGGAAGAAGTCACTACTGCCAGTGCAGAAGGCTGAGGAAAAGAAATATTTCATTCTGGCCCAGTGGAAAATGAGATCACTGCAACCACTGATCAAGTAACATATGTCCCTTACTCTGATTATAGCTGTACCAGTAGCTTCAATAATGTAAGGGAATGTACTCGGGCAGTTGAGTTTGATCAGCTGGTAGAGAAGTCACTGACTATGGTTTCAGACCATGCCATCCAGTACCTGCTCCTGCACATACTGAGAATTGTCACAGATGCAGAACTGTTCCCATTTGGCAGTTTGCATTGAAGGGGAAATTGAAATTGTAACTGTTCAGCTATGGTGATTTGTGACCAAGGAATGGTCTGGCTTTAGAGGTTGTAAATTCAGTGATGATAACTGGGTCAGACCATGCACTGTCCCAGGCCAAGGAATGATCCCAGATGTGGTTAATTTTCCAGTGTAGATATAACTTGTGTGTCTAGCTTTGTAGCTCTAGCTCTTATCTGTTTACCTCAAAAAGGAGCAGTTTTGTACTTACAGCTCTGGAGCCTCGTGACTGCCAGAGATCTCTAGGTGTGCTCTAATTTATTAATCAAACTAAAAGTCTTTGAGAACACCAAGTAAGAGATCTTGATATATATGATTCAGGCCTTTGGGTTGACAAAGACTGCACCATAAACACACATTTCTTCTACTGAACTTTTAATCATTAAAGTGTTTCCGTTATGTCTCCACTCTAAATTCCCAAGCCATCCTGTGGCTGTCGTGCATGCTAATGAACAAAGGTCTTGTCTCTGTCTCTTTTTCACTGACCACAGTGTCTCTGTGCATAAAGTAGTGCATATTTAAGGTTTGGTTTTCTGTGTTATGTCTCTGGTATTCACATAAAAATATTTTTAAAACTGGTGTATTTTTCTCAAGCAAATCTTAATTCTTGATAGAACGAAGCAAAGTAAAACTAGTAAAAAAGAAGAAATACGTGTGAATAAAGAGTTAACAAAAAATAGTATTATCTAGTAAATCTGTGCTGTGTAGTCTCTTTCAGCAAAAAGATCTAGCTTCAGATCTGTTTTCTGCTGCCTTTCTGTGACTGCTGAGTAGAGCGCTCCCCACTCCCTTCCCCCCATGCCCACGAGGTCCCAGGGCCAAGGAAGGGACCACACATGCGGGCAGCAGGGCAGGAAAGCAGAGAGAACTTTATTCCCAGAGTCTGGGTATTTAT
>JAWWTY010000106.1:98201246-98273489 GCA_035222235.1 Margarornis squamiger
GCCCCAGTGCAGAGCACAGTGGGACAATCCCCTCCCTCGACTGGCTGGTGATGCTTTGCCTGATGCCCCCCAGGACAGGGTTGGCCCTTCTGGCTGCCAGGGCACTGCTAACTCATATTTAACTTGTCATCCACCAGGACCACCCGGTCCCTTTCCTGGCACTGCTTTCCAGCATCTCATTCCCCAGTCTGTACATCTGGGGTGGCCCCATCCCAGGTGCAGAATCCGGCACTTCCCCTTGTTGAACTTCCTATGGTTGGTGATTGCCCAGTCCTCTAATTTGTCCAGATCTCTCTGCAGGGCGTTCCTGCCTTCGAGGGAGTGAACACCTCCTCCCAGTTTTGTGTCATCTGCACACTTGCTTAGTATCCCTTCCAGTGCTGCATCCAAGTCATTGATGAAGATGTTGAAGAGCACAGGGCCTGAGATGGAGCCCTGTGGAACCCCATCAGTGACAGGTCACCAGTCTGATGTCACCCCATTCACTGTTACCCTCTGTGTTTGACCCATGAGCCAAATGCTCACCCACCACATGATGTGTTTATCCAACTGTGGGATCCTGTGAGAGACAGTATCAAAAGCTTTGCTAAAATCCAAAAAAATGACATCACCTGGCTTCCCTTGATCAACCAGGTGGGTTGCCTTCCCATAAAAGGAAATCAGGTTTGATGGGCAGGACCTTCCTGTCATGAGGCTGTGCTGACTGTGACGAATGACTGCATTGTCTTTCAGGTGTTTTTCAATACTTCTCAGAATAATCTCCTCCATAACTTTGCCAGGCACTGAAGTGAAACTGACAGGCCTGTAGTTTCTGGGGTCCTCCTTCTTACCCTTTTTGAAAATTAGGTAATGTTTGTCAGCTTCCAGTCAGCTGGGACCTCTCCAGATTCCCAAGACTGCTCAAATAGAGCCATTGATCATACATATCTATAACAAAGTTTTGACATGTTTTTTGATTGTTTGAAGAAATTTCAATACGTATGTTATTGACTTTTAATTAGAACTTTTATGTTAAGCTTTAATTTCCAGGTTTATATTTCTATAATTTGACCCTAAGATATCAGAAAGTCACCTATATATCCATCTATTTATTATTTTTTTCTCTCTCTCTGCATTTGCCATCTCCTTTTTTGGTGAAAAATCCTGTACCTTCATTTGTATTTACAGGAAAGTATTCACATAAAAAGCTGCATTTTTAAAAAAAAAAAAAAAAAAAAGAAGAAAAGAATGAATACTTAATTTTAGCCCAAACAGGTGTTTGCTCAACCTTATCAAAATGCTTCAGAAAGAATAATATGAGTCAGAGATGGGTTTTCTCCTTTTGATAAAGAAAGTTTCCCCACTTTGGAGGTAAGGAAATTGAACTGATATAAATAGAGAAGAAAGAGTATGTCTCTGGCAGTTCAAAGCTATATTACAGGCTCCTCTTTTATATTTATTAAACATATAAAAATGTTTATTGCTTTAATAGTTAGAAAACACATTGTTTGGTTTTTTGTTTCTTCTTTTTGTATATAGTCTAAAGATGCTTGGAGATACATAATGAAGTTAACCTTAATGATGCTTTCATGTCTTATTTCAGTCCTCAACAGTAAAAAATTTGGGTCAGATGTTGCCTTGTATTTCGTCAATTGTACAGTACCTGGTATAATGACCAGCTAAGATTTGCTGGCACATCACAGTACAAATAAGTAAGAATCACTAAATGCAATATTGTAATAATGTGTATTAAGTAATATAGGGAGAATTCCCTGCCCATGCTATGTTTATATTCATGTTAACAAATATTATTATATAAGCCAACCTTTCTACAAGGTAGGAACACAGAATGTATACGTTGCATTACTTATTAATTAACAAAACCCAAGAAAGTGTATAGATGTAGTACTAGCTTGGATGGTTATTTCCCTGAATCCTGGTGCAAACTGAAACACAGCCAGTCTAGCCCTATCTAGTTCAGACATAGTCTGGATACTATAAGATTTCATTCACATTTATTCAAGTTTGACAAAAAGTGGAAAGAGTTTTGTACTCCATGCCATTTTTTGGGGTTTGATGTATTTCCTCATTCCCTGAGTACACAGGTAGTAGATTCGGTTATTGACATGGCATGCCTCAGTCTTCTTTGTATAATCCACTATAATTTATTCTTTCAAGGATTTCATTTCTAGTGGCTTGAAGTGATGGTGTAGATTGTAAAGGAAAATTTTTAAATTCTATATACATCAAGATGTGTATAGGTACTACGAAGAGTTACAGAATTTAATTATGAACACTATGTGGAATACTAGAGACTAATTGGTATGTTTTTTTAATTTGGGGCCACATTGATAAACAATTTCACAGAGTTCTGTGATGGTACCTACACTGACCATCACAGTTGCATGTGATTTAGATTTCTAGCGTCCAATTTAGACTTTAATCTTTATACTTATATTTGTAAGACCATCAGGAGCAGTCGGTTGGATCTAATTTGCACTGACTAAACAGGAATTTTAGGAATGTAGGAACTGCTATACTGTGTCAAACCTGAGATATGGTGTCCTGTTTCAGCAGTGTTTGGTACCAGAGAGTTCAGCTGAAAGTGTTAAAATTCTCTAAAATGTTGCTTGTGGAGAAATTTCATCCTAAACTGTGTTAGCTAATGGTTGTTTGATGATTTGAAGCAAATTGTCTTCCCCCACAGCATGAGTAAGAAGCATCTGCACTGTGTTTGTGGCTGTAGCCCTCAGAGTAATATTATTTCAGGTGAAATAATCCCTATACCCTTTTCCTGCATTTTGATTTCACTAATTTCCCTGTAATGTTGTATAATGAGAAACAAGCCCCAGATCTGCCTGTCTGAAGTGGTCATTCTTAGGTGTTCCTAACCTATACCAACTCTTCCCTAAAAACATATGTTTGTAGTTTGTGTCTTGTATGAGTTCCAATTTTGCCAAGCAGGTTTTAGAATGTTGTTAGTTGTTGGGATGGTATTTAACCTTTAGTTTTAACACTGATCTGTGGAATAATGTACCATTTCATAAGGCTGATTTCTGTGAATATACCAACTTCTATGAAGACTTCAGTTAAATTCTGCTGTATTGAATGGAATTAGATCATCAGCACTGAGACCATTTTTTCAGGTGGTGAAGGACAATCTCTCAATATAACAACATTAAAATATTTAATTACCTTCTCTGTTTATGAGGGATTGTAAAAAGCTCCTTCAGTGAATTCTGCTGTGTGACTGCTAGTGTGATTGCAGAGCAAGAGAAACATTGTAAAAGACTTTCTTTATGTTATATGTGTTTTATAGGAATCCAGGCATTTTCTGTGCGATTTTCCAAATTATCATTGAGAATCTGTCAGAAGATAAAACTGGAGAAGAATTAAATCTGTTTAGTTTCCAGTCTAGGGTAGATTTAAATTTGTGAAAACTGTTCTCAGGCAACAGTGCTTGCATTGTTGTAATTTCATGAGAATGTATATATCATAATGCTGTGCATCAACTTGATGTTATTTCATGAGATAATTTGTCTGTCGTTCTTGAACATTTTGAAAAATCCCTCATCCCAGCTGCCTTGTTTTGACAGCCAAGAAAGCTTGGTTCTATGAAAAAATGCACTTAGTCAAAGAGGAATTCAGTTTCCATGAGCAAATTTGGAGACGTCTCTGAACAGGGTGAACAGACAAACTGAGCAGGGGTTTTCCTGAGAAAATCTGGAAGGAGTTGCAGAATACTTACCCTTAGCCCTGGGTGTGCTGCAGTGGGGTATGTAACCAAGCCCTATGAAAACAAAGATATTAAAATGACTGGGTAAACAGTGGTATTGCAAGCTGTTTTGTATGTGCATAAAGAATTATCTCCTGTGCCCTCTGATAGCCTAAATTTCCAGGCCGCCACGTGTTTTCCCAAACTGGAGACCAAATTCGTATCTGAAGTTTTGAGGCTAATGGTAACTTTCTCAGAGGTCAGAATGGAGAACCAAAATGGGGTGTTTCTGAAAACTAGTGGCTGAAAGGTAAAGATGTTAGCATCTTGTTTTTTTATTTGTTTGGCAGCCAACTGGGAACTGCTAAATTATGTCAGCAGGTGGTTTTGGGGGGTCCCAGCCGGCGCACTGAGCGCTGTCCAGGCTGGCCGCAAGGTGCCGCCGTTTCTCCATACAGATGCTCTTGCAAAGGGCGTCTCTGGCTCATGTCAGCAAAGGGCTTTCAGCTCATGGCAGAAGGACTAAATATGCTAACTTACTACCTTCAGAAACAGTTACACTGATTTATTTATTTATTTATTTATATGTATTTTTATTTATTTAAAGCTGAGGAGCAAGTTTAGGTCTCTGGTTGAGCAGCACCACCACAATTTTCTGAAAAGAATAATTTATTTTTTTGCCTTGAACTGTGGAGCATCTCAATAAGAAGGATATTGTTTGCATTTTGCTTGCTATAATATAAAATCAAATGCGGTATCCTTTTTATAAATGTTTGTTTTATTTAAATATTTTTAATCTGGGGAAAAAAGAAGAGAAATAAGATGCTGTTTATAACAAAAAGAGTAGAAGATCTTGATTTTAAAAAAAAATTATCAAATTTCAAGTGCCAGTCAAAGGTAAGCTTATATTGCTTATAATGTCCCAGTACAGCACTTGCTATAAACTTACTGAAGAAATTTATTCTGACAAGAGAAACAGCTAAAAAACTTCTCCCAGCTGGTTCTGAAGTGTCTGTGGTAAATGAGAAAAACATTATTACAGCGGAAAGTTCAAGATGAGAAAAAGCACTCCTTCTTGCATGATTTCCCAGAAGGTTAAGTTTGCTGCTTCCCAGTGTTTGGTTAATGTTGCAAATGTGCATCACCTGGCAAAACAAACACACCAACCCTAACAGGAGCCACTCCACAGTTCACATTATGTATTTCATATTGGCCTCCTAGTATTGTGCAGCTGCCTGCAAAGTCACACCAGTCACTGCACTGCAGGACAGGACAGTGAGGGTAGAGGGCAAAGGCAGAAGAGCTTTGCCAATAGAAAGCAGAGCCCATCTGCACCAACCCTGCAACCTGTGTGTCCTCAACTGAGGAGGCAGGAGGGCCTAGGGTTCAAGGCATGTACCTGTAGAAATGTAAGGACTAGGGGCACCAAAATTAAACAATTTTCCAGATGATTTGTGCAGGTTCCTGTTAGGGTGTTAGCAGCCACCATGTATAGTAGACACACTGTCAATAATAATGACGTTATTTGCATTGCTTAGCCCAGTCCAACAAATGACCACTGGAAAATACTGTTCACAAGGCAGAATAATGGAGCTTAGAAATACCAATAAGTCATCAGTGATGGCATAAGGAAACATGGACAAAATAGCCAAGAACACAAATGTAGATGTGGATGAAAGGATCTCGACACCCGAGTACACCAAAAGGTGGTGGAAATGTATCTCTGAAGTATCAAGCTTTCACATTTGAGTCAAGCTTTTATATTAATTACATGTTCCTAGAATGTTCGACAGAGTGCATTATTGATCAGTTCATAAATGCTTTAAAATAAATATTTGGAGACAAAAGCCTCAAAACTTTAAAGTCAGACATAAAGTTATAAACAAGTGTCAAAACCTCACAGAAGCATGGCAGTCAACATAAATCACAGGAAGAAGAAAATGCTTCAAAACAAAGGATTTTAAATCTGATAAGTTACTAAAATATATTAAAAAGCACTTACTGCTTCCATTTGTTTATGGCTGTGGAATGGATAGATCTCTCTGCCTTTCATTCCATCCTTATTTTCATGTGGAAGATTTCTCTTCCAGCCATTTTAGAAATATCATTTTATGTTTGATATATTTTTTGCTATTTTATATTTAAGGTACAGCAGTTGCATGTATATATATATATATTCTCTTTTAAAATTGCTATTACACTGGTTCTTTTTCTAGTTTGGTTTTTTTTTTTTCCAGGTAATACTAATCTTCCGTTATAAATATATTCCTTTAAAATTCATAAAGGGTTCTCTGACCAGTTTCAGATTGTGTATTGCATAAAACTCACTCAATTATATATTTTAAACTAATGTGTGTTAGGGAATTTCATATCCTGAATTTAGTAAGCTCATTTAGCTCTGCATTTTTCTAAAAATCTGTTTTTCCTCAAAATAATCCCCCTGTTATATTTGCAAGACCTGCTGCTTTTCATTTTATCACTATCTAGCATACATATAAATCACAGAGCCACAGAACCACAGAATGGTTGAGATGGAAATGGACCTCTGGAGGTCAGATTATCCAACCCCCCAGCTCAAGTAGAGCCACCCACAGCTGATTGTCCAGGACTCTATCCAGACGACTTTTGTGTGTCTCCAAGGATGGAGACTCCACAACCTCCCTGGGTAACCTGTGCCAGTGCTGGATCACCCTCACCGTAACAAAGTGTTTCTTGATGTTCAGACAGAGGCTCCTGCATTTCAGTTTGTGTCTTTGTTTCTGATCCTGTCACTGGATGCCACTGGAAAGAGTCTGGCTCTGTCCTCTGCACCCTCCCTTCATGTGTACATACCTACATAAACGTGTATATATATATCCCCCCATATATATACAAACACATTATATATGTATATATGTAATATATAAATATATATATTATGTACCACCTATATATTTTATATGTGTGTGTATATATATACACCGTATATATTATATATATGAGGATCCTGCATGCAACCATAAACAAGGACTTTGCTAGATAGGTGATTATGGGACTTACAGGTCTACTGCCTCTAGGATAACAGACTTTTTAAGAAACTTGAGTAAGATTTTTATTTTCATAATTTGTGTTAGTCAAAAATACTGTGAGCTAAATTTATTCTCAAGTTATTTGGCCTGAGGGGGAAATTACTAAATTTAGGGTTATTGTGTGAATTATAGGGAGAAATGGACCTCCTGGTCTTTTAGTCTAAGAAAATCTTCTGTTTCAAGGTCACAGACATAGAAGACCAAATTCAGAGGTAAAATAGATGATGGTGTATGATAGACAGATGATTCAAAAGGCTTGTGGATACTTGGGAATATGGTTTAGAGGTGAACTTGGTGATGCTGGGTTAGTGGTTGGACTGGATGATCTTAGAGGTATTTTCTAACCTTAACGATTTTATGATTCTCTGTGAGACAGCACATAACAGTTTGATGTCTTGCTTTGCTGGTCTGCTTTTCACTCATTGCTCTATGTGATATAACCTCTACTTTGGGCTGAAAACTACGACAACCTGTACCTTCCCTTCAGGCTACAAGCTTTTTTTCCTGGTGTACGTGGGTATTGTTCATAGCATCATTTGTCTCACCCTTGTGCCCTGACTTGCCATTCTTTCTGTCTGTGCTTTTCCAGTGGCGTAAGCACATACCAAAAATGTCTAAGTGGCTGCATGTCTGCAGTCAGAAGGCTCGCTGTTCCAATGAACACACCAGGCATCCACATGTAGCCCTTTTATTTTGTAGTGGAACTTATATTGATAACTCATACTTTCTGTGTCCTGTACTGCGTGTTTAGCCTTGAGTATTTGCATGCCTATTTGGTGAGCCAATATTTGCAAAGGAAAACCTTATTTGCCTTCAAGTTATCAAAATACATATTAAATTCATGTCCAATTCCTCAAGTCTTAAGTACAATTCTCTTTTGGGAAAGAGGCCTCCAGTCCTTCAGTACTCTCTTACGTGCTGATACAGTAGTGAATTATTTAGTTACATCTCAACAAGTTCTTTGGAATGACTGATTAATAAAGGAGTCAAGTTGCTTCCTCATTGATGAAAAACCGTATGCCTGTATGCTTATAAATCAGCCTGTGCTTAAAAACTGTACCTGAAATCTAAGCTGTTTTGTAAAGGTAGCATTATGTCAAAATATTTCAGAACTAGCTGTGCATTTTGCTGGATGTTGTAGCAACATTTAGAGAGGGATGAAGGCTGCATAAGGGATGCCCTGATATGTGGGCCTTGGGAATCCAGCATGTTCTATGCCTTCAGGGCCTCCCTTTTTAAGTCAGGCAACCACTGGAAAGGAAAGGATGGGAAACAATTTGAGCAAAACAACTGCTGCTTCATTAGTTCTCATATTACTAGTGCTGTGTAACAGCCTGCGTGATTATGAGTTCAAACCAACCAAACCCATCGCTGGAGGAATTAGTGATGGAACTAGTGAATAGTTCGTAACTTATCAGTTTGTGACCTTTCCAAGGTTAGGAGCACTGGCCTAACTGCTGCTGTGGAAAGAGAAAAGCTTGTGATGCCTTTCAAGTGCTCGCTTAGCTTGCCAGATGTAAGGGACTACGCTCCGCCCAGTTGTGAGAAGATGCGTAACAGCCATGGTATCTGCTACCCCTTGTGTGCAGTACTGCTACTTGGCAGTATTATGGTCTCTCCCTCTCATATCAGCAAATAACTTTATGGAAATAGAAAAGTAAAATGTGCCCTTTGAGATAGAGCTCACTAATTTCTTAGTCTGTTTTTAATAGGCCAAATCCTGGGAAATCAGTGGACTGTATTGTGAAAGGGCATTGGCATTTGGGGTCCCAATGAGAATTGATATTTCATAGTGAGTGTGATCCTGAGAGGAGCTAACACCACAAATGATCACTGACATTAGTACAAATGTCAATGTGAGTTATGGGGTTCTCTGTAAAACTCAGCCATTCTCTGGGTCAGTCCTAGGAACACTTTTCCCCAGTCAAATATTGAGCAAAAGCTGAATTACAAATTATGAATCCAAAGCTCATGACTACTGTGATTCAAGCTTAAGGAGTACTCAGTGCTTTCAGGATATGGTCTTACAATGTCTAACTCAAGGCAGTCAGTACTTTCCAGCACATGGACCTTTGTATTCTTTTTTTTTTTTTTAAAGTATAAATGAAGTTAAAAACTACTTAATCTGGCATGATCACCATAATAGCCTGGAATTTTTTCATAAAACATAATTTTAGTTACTGAAATACCACATACAGAATATTGATAGTTCTTAAAAGAGCAAAGTAATAGAAGTGTTAGAACTTATTCAATGATGTGATGGCAGTGTGCACACTTTCTGTTTCTATCTGCAATGATTTTGGATTTCAGTGTTGTAAAACAAAACATGGCTAATGTTAAAAACAAGCTTTAAGTATCAATACTTGTCCATTAATTCAAGTCTGATTTTCAGCATGCACTCTTTTCTATCATTCAGTCTCCCAAAACTATTCTTGTGGGTAAACCATTGATAAAAGCCAGGAAATAATAAATCTGGAAGACTGCCAAGAAAAATAAAAGTATCATAAATAAGAAATTTTGGATTTGATGCCTTTTTTTTGTTGTTGTTTGTTTGGGTTTGGTTTTTTGTTTTGTGTTTGTTTTTGTTTGTTTGTTTGTTTTGGCATTACTGATTGATCTGGTATAAGTGGAAGATGGAGAAATTAATTTCTCAACAGTGTGTGACACTCCTATTTGGTCCTCAGAAAAAAGGAATCTTCTCTCTTACTCTCTTAGAACCAACATGATGGTCCTCACTTGTCTGACCCCTGTTTACTCCAGCATGTGAGAAAATTATTAACTAATCAAAAGTGGCAAAGGTGGGACTCAACTTTAAACCCATTAAAATGTGATTCTATAGAGGAGTCCAAACTCTTGTATCCTGGCTTTTCCTCTTTTAATAATTTTTAGTTTCTGTTTCAGTTGCACCTTTTTTGTTGACGCATTGGAGCTGATATTCTAAGAAATAATGATGTTCCTCCTTAGTGCAAGATTGTTGACTGGCTCATGATGAGCATTCAAAGCTATAAATATGAGAAATATAGTGTCTTCACAGCAGATGCCAGAGGGCAAGGTGCTCAGACCAGTTTTGGCATAAACTTTAAACCTCGCTGCAATAATATGGTGCGCTCCCATGGCAGGGTATTCTTAAATGTGGGCTGTTGAATCCAGGATCTGTTCTTCATTACTTTCTTTGCCTAAAGAAGGTCTTTACTGAAATGGCAGTACTACACTGTTGGTGAATGTTACTCCCAGAGAAAAGAAAGTTGTTGGATAAACAACTGGAAAAACAGCTATCTGTCAGGTACTGTAACAGGCTAGCTGGAGCCATAGCTGAAAAAGGCAACTCAGTGTCTGCAGCTGTTTGTATCAGCTGAGTAGCACAGCAAAGCAGACAGAAGAGCAGGTTAAGGAGAGATTTTCTGAAATAAATGTACAGAAAATGAGTGATGTCTTCTTCTATATCAGCATTGTATAATGTTACTGAAGCTGAATCACTGTGTTTTCTCCTGGAGAAGAAAAGGATAACTTGGACACAGATAAGACCTTTGACTGCAATCACAGTAAGTACCTCTGGTTTCTGCCCCTGGGGCTACAACGAGCTGCATCTGCTATTTGAGGATGATAGTGTGAGAGCACTTATGCGGTTGCCCTCCATGTAATGCTCAATCTAATGGCCACTCAGATAGGGGAACATTACAAGCCCCCCTGCGCCTCAACATTTCAAAAATGGGCAGGAAACATTCATTTTATGTTTGCTGTTATGTTTAATGATTTGTGAAATCAACAGACACAAAAATCAACCCCTTTTGCCAGGTATCAAGTTGAGATTATTTCTTTTTATATCCATTGCTTACCCTTTTATCTGCTCCATTTGAGACTTTTCAGAAATGCACGTGGGTCTAATACCCTAAAACTAAAAGGAAATTGCTTTATCCAGTGCTTAAGGAGGAGCTGGAGAGTTGCTTTTGATCTACAAATGCTATAAAGTGACTAAATAAAGACTTAGAGGGCAATGCGACAAAGCTTTACAGAACTCATGTTGGCAGCCATTTAGCATTAGGTTAATACATATTAGAAGAGGGGCTGCAGTCTCCTGAGTCTTTTTTAACATGTAAATACAGACCAGCAAAACTCAGATCTGGCCAAAGTAGTCCAAACTCTTCCTCAAGATTTTGAAGTATTGATATCAGTGGCGTTGATTTCTTCTAAAGCAACCATAATTACAGAAGCTCATTGCATGAGTTTAGATGACAGTATCCTGACCTAGCCTAAAGTTAATGTGTAAAAGGGGTTTTTTGCATGCTTTGTTATAGTAATATTTAAGTATTAGACATAGACAGTTTTCAGGTAGGTAAGAACTGAAATTCCCTTTTAATAGTGGCTCAATGCAGGATGATTAAATGTTTTATCTGGGGTTAAGGAGAGTCAGTGGCAGAAGTAGAGATAATGTTTAGGTATCATGATACAGACAGAGCCCTGTTTGCTTCATAGGAAACTGCCATTCCTGTTGTTTATTGGGGATAATCAGAGGGTCCTGTGGGCCACTTTGTGAGCTGTGTTAAACTTTTGCTGTCTCAAAGGTGCTATTCTGTCTGTGGAGTTAAGGAATTCTGTGTGTAAATCCAGCATCAATTTTGTGTCTGACTAGTCTGAAAGTGACTTACTAGAATCTGTTTTTACAGTCCAAATAAATCAACAGGTCTCCATTGCCTGTATCTCTCCTGAGCTGTTGGTATTTTAACAGTATTTTCTCTATATGTAACTCTTAAAATCCCCTTTTTCCACTAACTTAGCTTCCTACTAAAGCAGAGGCTAAATAAAATTCTATCTTCTCAGAAAGCATTACACAGAATTAAACCTCAGCATAAGTGCATGAAAAATTAGCAAAGTGATTCTTGAGAGATGTTCAACACAGTCTTAATAAATTTCTTAGTACAAGCTAGCAAAGCTTAAGCCTTCCAGTGTGGGGGGGAAAGCAAAAGCAGGGCACTTTTTCTTTGCTTTTGAGTGGTCCTTCTTGTCATTACTCCCTAGGGTGCTTTTTTATTTTTTCTCTACCAAAACAGAAGAGTTTTGTGGATTTCACATTGACTTTTCTGTCTTACTGCTCTGAAAGTAACTCTATGGTTACATGCATACTGGTAAATAAAATGGACCAGGAACAACACTTTGGCCCTGATGGTAACTAGCTGATATGGCTTGTATACTGATACCTAAGCTTTCCTCCTACCCAAAGCCAAATGTCTGTTTGAAGCTGTCTTTGGCCTATTCTGTGACTGCATCCATTCCTAGACATTGCCTGGGAGCATGAAAGCTGGTGTGTGCTCCTATAGGCAGGAACCAGCTGCAGCTGAGCTTATACTCTGGCCCTGTTTAGTGGACTGTTACAGCTATAGCATATGTGTACTTAAACACAGCAGGTGTTAGGTTCACACTTTTTCAGCCTGTCAGAAGATTCGTTGAACTATATTCAATTGGAGGAGTTAAGATACCATACTGATCTTCAGCTGAAGAGAATTATTATCTTTAATGGATACAATAGACTTTTTGGAACATCTTGATCCTATTGTTGTAAGACTCAGAATTGTTGTACAAAATGAGGTATCAAGTGTTTTGGTCATTCCTGTCTTGGGACAGAGTTTTGCTGGTTCTTTTTGTTATCTGATTGAACTTGATACTTTATATTTAATTTGACTCCTGATACTTAATTATTTCTTTTCTCTAACTGTATTTCTTTTGTCCTCATCATATTTTCTTTCTCTTGTTGTGGTGGGTTGACCTTGGATGGATCCCATGTGCTCACAAAAGCCACTTTATAACTCCCCTCCTCAGCTGGGCAGGAGAGAAAATATAAGGCCTGAGATAAGGGCAGGGAGAGATCACTTACCAATTACCATCACAGGCGAAACAGACTCCACTTGGGGAAATTAACTTAATTTATTACCACCCGAATCAGAGTAGGATAATGAGAAATAAAACCTAATCTTAAAAACACCTTCCCCTCATCCCTCCCTTCTTCCCCATCTCGACTTTACTCCTGAGTTTTCCTACCTCTTTCCACTCAGTGGTGCAAGGGGAATGGGGACTGTGGTCAGTTCACTACATGTTGGCTCTGCCCCACAGGGTCACAACTCCTGTCAGCAAACCTGCTCCAGTGTGGGCTCCTCTCTCCATGGGGACACAGGTCCTGCCAGGAGCTTGTTCCAGGGTGGGCTTTGTACAGGGTCATAGACTCCCTTTGGCATCCACCTGCTCTCACATGGGGTCCTTCACGGGCTGCAGGTGGATCTCTGCTCCATCATGGACCTTCGCGGGGTGAAGAGGCACAGCTGCCTCACCACAGACTGCAGGGGAATCTCTGCTCTGGCACCCGGAGCACTTACTCCCCCTCTTTTTTCCCTGACCTTGGTGTCTGTAGAGCTTATTCTCTCACACATGCTCATTCTTCCCTCTGGCTTCTGCTGCACAGGTATTTTTTTTCCCTTTACATAACTATGTTATCCCAGAGGCACTAACACCATTGCTGGTGGGCTCAGCATTGGCCAGTGATGGGTCCATCTTGGAGCCAACTGGCATTGGCCCTGTTGGACATGGGGGAAGCTTCTGGCAGCTTCTCACAGAAGTCACCCCTCCCTCCACAGCCTGGACACTAATACACCTGCCAATAAATTTATCAAATCTCTGTCCTTCAAATGTTTGGATGCAATTAAGTTTCACTTAGAAATGAATCTAGTATTTATCTCTGGTACTTAACTGGTAAAATAGAAGCTTCATGAAAAATAAATGTCAGAGGTTTTGGCTTTTGAAAACCATAACCAAGAAATAGTATCTTATTTTTCTTTATTCTTTTGCCTAAAAATATACTTTCCATTCATTATTGGTATCATAAATGTAATGTTAACACTACTAAGATCATGTTCATGCTTTATACAAAGTTATTAGTTAATAGTATTAGTAAGTGACTCTTAAAGGTAGCTCAGGTGCAGAACACAGTTCAGGCATATTTATTTTAGAAGGAAAACTGCAATGTCTCCTTGCAGTATGTTATTTGACCTTGTTCAAATTAACTTGTTAAAGATCTAAAGTAAACAGAGATCTCTTTCAGTTTTTTACCATATTTTTTTGCAAGTCATCTAATTAGTCCAGAGAAATGAAAAAATGTCTTTCAGATGGTGACAAACTCTTTTTTCTTTTTTTTTTTTTTTTTTCCAGTGCTGAAAAGGAAAAACTTTCTTTTCCACTCTAGAAAAGGAATTTTTCATTTTGCAGAAGATTTACAATCTAGGATTAAAGAAAAATATTATTTGTGTCCAAATTCCTAGAATAGGTTTAGGCCATAACTGGGACAGCCAGTGCTTGAGATCTACCTTTTTAGGAGTTCACAGTCTTTTCTACAGTAACTGCAGTAACTGAGAAATGGAGGTCGTCAGGGGTCCTGGAATGTCAGCTTCAAAAATTCCCCAGACAAAGCCAGGCAGTATATATGCTTGGTCTTCATATCCAAAGCACTAATGTGACTTCAGGAGATATTTCACTAGCATGACCTGTCTTGTTGTCATTTAATTTACATTTCTTTTTTATGTAATAAATGTTTTGGTATGCAACACATAAATACAGAGTAGATCAAGATAGTGAATTATTTAATAGAATCACAGAAACGTTAAAGTTAGAAAAGACCTCTAAGGTTATTGAGTCCAACCACTAACCTAACACTGTCAGATCCACCACTAAGCCATGTCCCTAAGCACATCCACTTCAATAATAATGGGAAACTAGATCCTGTCACAGCAGATTCTGTTCACCATCACTGGCAGCTGAGAATTTATTTCTAAACCATTCCAGTAAATCCCACAATTTTGTTGAGCATCTCCAGTGTTTGGTTAACAACTGCAGAATTCCTGAAAAAAATTTACCTCTTTTTCCAGGTAGTGAGAATAGTCTTTGGAAACACAGAGCAGAGCACTTCATCATGTTAATAGTCCTGTTGACTTCAGTGGGACTATTGGATGCTACTGAACATTCTTGGAATGGGAAATACTTATAAGATACATCAAGTGGAACTTGCAATGAGGTTGTTCAGTTGCACAGCCCTGTTCACTGGGCAGCAGCTACACAGTTTGGTATCAGGATGCCCTGCTGGGAGGAGGCTGTGAACTGCCCAGTGCTGGCCATGGCCAGTCCCAGGGCATCCTGGGGGCTGGGAGGACACACCTGTGAAGGGATGTAAATGGAGATGGATGAGAGGACACACAGAATGTCACAGAGAAGGGGGCACATGAGGAAGAAAGTGAATAGACCTATTTGATGAAAAGGGAGGTGAAACGGAGGAGCAGTGTGGAAGGGGACATTGCTGGGATCAAGCCTGGAGACCCTCAGCTGGGGTAGGGACATCCCTGGAGGGTCCTCCACCAGAGCAGAGGAGCAGTAGGAGCCAAGGATCAGTGCAAGAAAAACAGCAAGAAACAATGGACAGTAGAAATAAACCTCTGTGCACTGATCTGGTCCTCCTGCACCACCCAACACTGCACTGAAGTGTTTGGAGAAACAGAGGAAGGTGAGATTGGGAAGGTGGGAAAAGAGATGTTGGGCTGAAGTTGGATCTGAAGAAGGGGGAGGCAAGGTGTTTCTCTATGTGCTTAACTTAATTGTTTGTTTTCATTTTTTTCTCAGTTCTCTGAGTTGGGACTCTTCTGCCTGCAACACAGTTAGTTATATGTGTTATATCACAGTATGCAGTAACTGATTAAGCTAGGTAATTGGATATATGTTTTTATTTATATTGAGAATTCAGAGGAAAATGTGGCAGTTTTATTCTATGAGAGATTATATGAATGAGTGCACATTGCCACAACCGTGGAAAAAAATGTCTGGAAGTGGTCGTTCCAAGAGCTGATGACAATTCTCTAAGTCCAGAAGGCTGGCACCAGATGCAGATTGTGTTTTTGTTTGTATTATGTTCAACTTCTAACCAATATAAATGCTTACCTGTGGTGGCATTTTTATTCTAGAGCTGTCTCTTGAACATTAGGTCACTTGCCTGTGGAAGGACTGTATCGTTGGGCTGCAGCATGGACTACAGTTTCATATAGAATATTAACTGCATGTACTGCAGAGGCTGTCAGAGGTTTGTATCTCAGAGGTTACAACCCTCCTGGACATTACATTGTCCAGCTGAGCTCCTCATGTGTTTAATATCTTTCTCAACAAAATATTCTTGGCTGCAGAGCAGTACCACAATCCTGTCCTTATTCTGCAACTTTCCCTTATCCTGGTTACATCTGGACAGTGGGTCACATTGCCCTGCTAAACTCACTGGCTGGGAGAGATGGCTGTGGAGCAGAAAAAAATTGTTTTCACATTTCTACAGGAGAGAGACACTGGTGCAATGTGCATATGAAAGGCATTTACAGCTAAGCTGGAGTGTAGAAGGGATTATTGGTTTTATTATCATGTTCATTGCATGCAACTTGGCAGTATGACTCCAGCTCAATGTCAGATAGACAAATAAGAGAATAAAGTACGTGAGATCTGTGCGTTTATACGAATGTGACCACATGGGTCTGTCTTTTTGAAAGATAGCATTTTTAATGATGAATTTGATGATATTAGAAAACACATCCCAGTAAATTGCCAATAATTTTTTAAATTTTATTTTATTTGTTTCCTCCATTCTTCCTTTTACCATTATTAATTTAAAGGGAAATAGTATAGAGAAGAGGGTAAATGCTGTTATATATTATTTATGAAACTCTTTTTGATAGAAACATTTTTACTCAGACTTATTATATGTTCATTTATAGCAGGTGAAATGGTTGAAGTTTATTTATTTGTGAGCAGTTACCAGCACTTCAGAAAATTAGGGAAAATTCCCTAGAAGACTCCAATTTTTCCTGACTAGAGTATTTTTAATTGGCTGTGGGGGCTGTTTTGTATGAAAGCTGCACCTGTATCATACTCTCAGGATACAGTTTTCTAAACAAAGAAGGGAGTATACTCTGTATACTGGCAGTTTTCGTGGTGTGTTTGCTGAGGTAGTCTGGGAGGGAGAATGGCAATATGCTCAGCAGGGATGTAGGAGGTGTTTATAATCAAAAACAACACTTTCAGCCTCTGGTGGCAGAGGAACATATTTAGGGAAGAGAAATTCAAAAGGCAGCTGTTCCACAGATTGTGAATGCCTCAATTTTGTGGCTGTGCAATGCATGACTAAAGGTGTTACTGCCTAGGGGAGAATGGAGAAAGAAAGGTGATCTGTGCAAATAGGTTTGAGTATTAAAACTCTGCAGAGTAGATCCTTGTGTTTGGGTGTCCTAGCGACTTGAGATGGGGATAGTTCATTTACTTCTTAGTTTACCTAGGTCTTAGAAGGCAGACTTTGAAATCCCCCTGCTACTACTCATCCAGTAATCATTTTGTGTTCACCCTTCAAAGGAGGTGGATGCCTGCCTAATGCCCCAAGAATTTGTCCATTAACCTCTGGGGACAGACACACTGCCTGCAGAAGCTAAAATCTGACTCTTTCCTTCACATTGCTCAGATTAAGCAGCTACAGGATGTTTGTGGCTTAATCCAATTGTTTAAGAGAACTACCACAAATCAACTTTTCTATAAGCACTCATGCCCTTTAGACAGGTGGAACGAGGAGACTTATGAAAGTTATCCGAGGATGACACAGTATTGCTGCTAAGACAATTGGAATGCACATCAGTGGGAGGGCCCTGCAGCCTGTTTACAAGTGGATCACATTAGAATGAGACTAGAGACTAGAAAAACTGGCTTGAGACCTCTACTCAGTATACACTATAGATCTATTTGGTTTCCCATCTGTATAGTGAGGATGGGGGTCCTTCCCAGGGGCACAGAGAGATGAGGAGAAATGCATTAAATTCAGAGCTGCTCAGATTGAACAGTAATAGGGCTATAAAAGAAGGAGAAATGGTATTCTGGTAGTACACAGTTATTATTGTATTATGCTGTTCAGGGCAAGGGTTGTCTCCAAAAAATACCTGGCATATTTTGAGTAGCAAAAATAGCAAGTAATAAAGATTATTAAAGCTGAAGGATATATAAGAGTGGGGTGGGACAGAACAAAGAAGTGCTGGAGAATGAGGGGAGCATGCTTACTGTCGGCTTTGATATATTGTAATTTAAGTATGGTACATTTCTCTGGGCTTTGCTTTAAAATACAGGTTGCTCTCCAACTGCTTTATACAGAAATTGAAATCCACTCAGCAAATTAATATCTCCCCCTACTCTCCCAAGTCACGAAGAAAAGCTTCTAACATCTGTATCGATACAGAGAAAAATGGAAATGGCAGTATTGAACTCACAAGGGTATTATGAAGAAAAATTCATTCATTTATTTGAGAGAGAAAGCATCACAGAAAAACATAAACAAATGCAGCAAGGCTGAGGTTTTCTGTTTCTCACCATTTTGTATACAGTTTGCAAAAAGTAGCATCTCAAACATCTAAGAACTGCAAGCATAAAAACAGAACACCTCTATGAAAAGTTTTCCTAAAGAACATGGGTATACTACATCTGAAGAATAAATTGACATTTACTTTCTTAATCGAGTTAGCACACAAGTGGTAAAACAAAGAGCAGTATAAAATAATAATACTGATCGTTCAGGTCTCCAGTCTTCTATAAAAATGCAGGAAATATGCTGCTGTGTTAATGGTTTTGGAGTGCCAGCAGACATTCACAGGGAGACAGAAAAGGAAAACTCTACTAGCTGTCAATTTTATTGCAGGGGAGAAACAATAACTCTATACAGTACAAAAACAGAATTCAAATCTGTAATTAATATGTTACAGATACATTAAAAAAAAAAATACCTGAGTTTAGTGGTCTCAGCAGGATTTGCTTTTTAGTACCCGTATTAAATTAAATCCAGCTTGCAAGAAAAAATAAAGTGCTCACACAGAAACACTTAGATTTTTTCTATTGTTTTTGCTAGTTATAACTTACATGTATAATACCTGTGCAGCATATACAGAAGGTATATATTCTATTTTATATACACATAAATAAAGTTTTAGCTGTAGTAGCTCAAGGCCAGTGTGAGTTTTAGTGGGCACATAAGTACTAAGTGCATGTGTTAAGTTGTATACTCTCCTATTACAGACAGTGTGGATCAGGGACTGCCCTGAAGTACTGAGTTAAGGCTGGATAGGGAACACTTTGGCAATAAATAAAAGTATCACCTTTTTAATTTGGTAGTCATGTAATGGATGTAATGTTTAACTTATAAGGGTACTTTTTTGTTCCAACACTGCCTATGGAAAAACTCCTGTTTAGGGCAACTGGAGAAATGCTTAAGTCTCAACTGACAAAATACAGTCATATAAACTTATCTTTGATGTAAATTAGCTATTTTGATTTAAGCAGATGTTTTCAGATGGAAATATCTTCTTGTGACAGAGACTGAAGTGTGCTCTTAGCAGAACATCATTCCAAAACAAATACTCTTACCTGGGGATATTTCCTGATCAAATAGCTTAAAAATTACTTAATATTTTTATGTTTAATACTTCTTTTAAGATTGAAAGAAAAGCATCAGATCATTGAAATAGCAGTATTTTAATGAAGAAGTTTTTAGTCTGACAGTAGCAGAAGAGTTTGTCATCATCACCATCAATGAAGCAGAAATAGTAATATGCTTTCTTTGGGAATACATTTTAAATTCAGCATTACCATTTAGAATACACACCTCTAGAAAGCCCACACTTATGAATTTCTCCAGAAACTTTGTAGTTTTCCAAAAACCACTTTGGGTATGTCAAAATTCCCTGTTGATACCACATTTTCCCCATCTGGCTGCTGCACCTTATTGTAAAAGTCTGTTTTTACATAATTTCTTCCTTCTGATGATGGCAACATAACAAATGAGTTGTTATCCAAAACTCTCATCCCTCTGTAACATGTGGGTCTCAATGGTTACTGATTAAGTGCTCGTCTCATGGGTGCTAATAGACACATTTAGTTGTTTCAGTTGTGAATGCCAGCAAAGGGAGCAGTTGACTGGATCAAACTGTGGTGGTGTGTAGCTATATATCACAGGTCTGCCACAGCAGTGCCTGAGAAGTGTTGCCGTTGCCCTTTCCTATATATAAAGAGGTGACCAAGGGGTTAGAACAATAAACTCTTACCACCAGAGACAAGCTGAAGTAGTTACTCAAAGCACAAGCACATTCTTTCTCTCTCTCTCTCTCTCTCTCTCTCACCCTCCCTCCCATCTCTCCATTCCCTGTGGCCATGTCATATTACATACAAGCATAGCAATTAGCAAGCTATCTTCAGTGTGAGAAAAAATAACAGAAGTGATAGGGGAATGGACAGGTGGTGTGTGAAAGCATGCGTGCTCAAGCCATTCATTATCTTGAGTGCAATATTAATTTGTAAATGTTAAATAACAGCCCAGTCCTGCAGTATTTCCAGACTGCTGGTACTGTCAAATGCTGATCAGCATTAAAAAAACTCCCTGCCATTAGAGGCTCCAAATGTTGCATGTCTTTCTTTAGCCCTTCCAGTCTCTTTACCTTACCCTGCTGTCTCGCAAACAGCTCAAGATGAAAGTGTTGGTCCTGTATTCCCAGCCCTCCTGTGTTGGCTCTACCATTATCCAGTTAAAGGGGGTGGAAAGGACTTTCTTTTGCTGGGTTACGTTTTGACTGTATCGGCTTCTCCAACCAGCTGATCTGGTTAATTTTGATAAGATGGAGCATTTGGTAAGGCATGCCTGTAATCAATGATGAAAACAGTGCTGTAGCATTGTTGATCTATTGTGATTTAAGCTGGACAGTATCTGTGAATGTACAACCCCAGAGTTGATGGTTTAACTCCAGCTTGCAGCTCAGCCTTGTGCAGCCACCTCCTCACTTTCCACCTGCTTGTGGTGGGATGGGGAGAGAATTGGAATGGTAAAAGTGAGATTACTTGTAGGTTGACATGAAGACAGTTTAATACGGAAAACAAAAGCTGTGCATACAACCAATGCAAAACAAGGAAATAATTCACCACTTCCCATGGGCAAATGGGTATTCAGCCGTTCCCGGTAATGCAATGCTTCATCACATGTAATGGTGACTTAAGAAGACAAAACTCTACAAGTTTGAATGTGTCCATCCTTCCTTCTTCTCCCCCCAGCTTTATATACTGACACCATGGTATGGGACATCCCTTAGGTCAGTTGGTGTCAGCTGTCCTGGCTGTGGCCACACCAAGCAAGGCTGGTACACAAGAGGCAAAATTTGTTTGTATGTTGTTATGTCTTTTTAAAAACAAGCATGAAAATAATTTTTTATCTTTCACCTTGTTTCCTGAACAGTGAGTTCTCCTGATAAGTGTTTCAGGTCTCATTTAAAAGTTCGAGTGGGATGCTTGTGTAGTATCCCACTCCAAGTCACCATACCAACTCTAGGAACAGATCTTTAGCTCTGTTTTCAGGCTTGCCTTCAAAGATGCTCAACAGAAAGCATGTAAATCAGAATGACCTGCTAGCCTTTGACAGCTGGATCAGCTCAGGGATGAAAACCAGGACAGAGCAACCAAGAACTCAGGCTATATGAACTCACAGTATAAACATGAGACCAGCTAAACCCTCCAGCATTATCTTATCTCCTTGAGAGCAGTGTGACTGCCTTCCAGGACTCAGTCCATGTGGTCCCAAGCATCTGTATAATAGCTAATTGGATGAAAGATGTATTGTTTTCCACCACAGTATTCAGAGCATGATTTGCTTTGTTGTAAACAAACCAAAGGGTAAAATACACAGTGCAGTTAACTTTTACATACCCTGCCAGCTTTCATGAACAGTGTTTTACTACTGATATATTTTTTGTAATTCCACAAGCCTCATATCAGGTGAAAGACTGCACAATAGGAAGGTTGTAATGAAGACCAGTGATAGATTTTGGAGGATTACAATGCAGGATTTACGAGCAGATGATTTATATGACTATATCGCATTTGAGGTAGTAATTATGTTTGCCAATACATTTCTCAGTCAAAAACCATTTTTCACTTTAATTTCCATTTTATAACAAGTGTTATCATAAATGGCAAAAAAAATAAAAAGAGATAGACTTATCAGGATAATCTAATCTAACATAAAATGCAAACCTCCCCCCTGAGAAAATTTCTGATCAGATGACACACAAAGTCACTCTACCATTTGACAACATTGACAAATATAAAAAGTTAGTCTTTCTTTAAATGTCAAAAGCCAAAATATCTTTGTTATTGCCAGTGTTTCTAGGATTTGCAAGGAAATTATTAACACAAGATAAATATTTCTTCCTCATGCCCTTCTTTTGCAGGGGTTTGTCTGTCAGGAAATGGAAAAAAAATGGAGAAAATTTGGCAACCATATATTTCCTGTCAGGATGCCATTTTCATAGCTATACTGCCAGCATAATCTCAATGATGAAAACTTTAAATTTACATTTAAAGGGTTAGAAAAGGGTTACATTTATATATATCTAATACTGAGATGTGCAGCCAGACAAAAAATGGATAAGCATCAGACAAGTCAAGTTTGAATAGGTAGCACAAAGCAGAGCATCTTTTAAACCTGAAGTACGCACTTGTTACGGAACTATCTGTGGGTTTCAGACGGGCCTTCAGGTCTGACATTAGAGACTTGTTGAGGCTGAAATATTCAGAAAGGAAGAAGAACATTTTGGTAAGTCCAAATATAGTGTACTATTATCTGAGAACTCTTTAATAAGGGAAAATGACATTACTTTATAACTTGCTTTGAAATGAAATTACTTTTTAAAGAAAGGTACATTGCGGAAGATTTGTGAAAGCTGCATCTGAAGTTGTTGTTCTCAGAATGAAATTTCAAAGACTACAAATCTCAGGCTTCAAGGCATATGGTCGGGTGGGATTTCACTACCATGTATGTGCTGCATATATTGTATGTCTAGAGAAGTTTGATTGCCTCAGGAAGAACTGGAACCAACAGATGATGTGAGGGCCAAATTACCAACCTAGTTACCTGTGCACTGTCTCCTCCACTGAGACCACCCAGCTGGGAGGGAGTGAAATGCACATCTGTAGCTCTGGCAGCTCTGCTCCCAGTTTGGTACAGCTTTCCCATGTCTTAGGGCTGGAGGTCTAGAATTTAGGACTCCAAGCATCCCCCAGCCTTCTACTTCCATTGATCCTTTTATAACTTCCTGGTCACCCACTTAAAGCTGTTTGGGATTCTTCTTTGTATTCCTTGTAGAAGAATAATGTCTACCTTTCTATCCCTTCAAATACTCTTCAGCTATTATACTTCAGATACTGATGGTAGAAATTAACATATAGCTTTTAGTCACTTTTAAAATCAATATTTTGGCCAAGAAATCTTTACCAAACTTTTATTTATGCTGTTCTTGTCCCTTCCTTTCCTTTTTTCTAGTAAAATTAACAGGTAACAGAAAGATAACAATAAAATTTCCCAGAATGGAAAATGAAAAGATTTCGGTATTGGTATGCTTTAATTAAAGGCTTTTAAAATAAACATGAAGTATCATACTGAACTGACATATAAAAATTACTTTTTGTTTTGTATTTTCAGAGTGGAAACATTGCCAAAATAAGTGTCTGGGTAGTTCAAATTTAGCAAGTCAAAATCTTTCGTTACATTTTTTTTTCTTTTGTGCGAAGAAAAGAAAAATTCTAATCACTATTGCTCATTTAACTTGTAAAATTATTACTGCTCTACCTGCCAGTTCTGTAAGGACCTCAGTCAGTCTGGGATGATTGTGTGTTACCAACAGCAATGAAGTTGCCCAAATTACAGTGCAAGCCATCTCACCCTTCTGTATGTTTGTGGGGTTTAAAATGCTTACAGGAATTAAATCTAGTTTTAATTAGTAAACAGCCTGTTAGTGAGACATCTCTTACATTTTGAGATACACCATTGAGAATGCAGTAGAATGTCTTCCTGGGGATCAATGGGAACTCTTGGGGGAGCAGCTATGGGATCTCTCAGGGGGTGGGGAAGGAGAGGACAGTGGGGAGGTCCCAAAACTTGCGAAGATTAAACAGATATTTTAGGAAGTTCCTGAGAGCATGATTCTTTTCTGTTTGTGTATTTTTGAGAGGACTTGATACCAGATTTCAGAGCAAGGCTGGAATTAGTTATTTTGTTTATTGCCTTGATAGTTCATTGGCTCCATGTGGTACACCCATACTAAAATTGTTATTTGATATGTGGTTTGCACACAACAGTACAAAAATTTGCAGTTTAGCTTCAGATTATAGAAAAGACACATGGAGATGAGAACCTCTTGTTCTAAAAATATACCAAATAAAAATAACTTCAGGTATCCTGGCATATATATATATATATATATATATACATATATATATATATATATTTCATTATACTTTCCTACCTAAATGTAAATTTCCCTGCTAAAAATAGTCAGTGCTTAACTATGGGGACTTAAAAATGAGAAGAAAATTCCTCAGCTTTGAGGAATGACTTCATAGTTTGGCTTGCTTTTTTGAAACTAAAGCAGAACCTAAAAAACAATCTATTTCAACAGTATATTTTCCCCATAACATTTTAGGATATTTATATCTAATGTCATTATACAGTGTAATTATGTAATTGCAGATCTTAATTGCACATTCTCATTATTTCATCATGCATGCCACAACAATTAAGTAATTAGGTCTAATTGAATAAATTAGGTCTAATTGTATAAATACATGACAATAGCATAAAAATGGCCTTAAAGACTGGGGAAGACTTTAATCAAAGTGTAAGGAATGCTTTATTTGTCACAAACCTGTGCAATCAGAGGAACGTGTAACACTGGACTAATTCTGTGCAATGATTATTAGGACGGTTTGGGGACTCCTGCTTTCCTTAAGCTAAGAGTATTGAATGCTCACAGAAGTTCTGGGCAATCATCTTCAGACATAGGATTGTGAGTTTATTTGCAATGTTGGGCTTGATATTGAAATTCTACACTGTGATTAAATTCTGACATGTCTATGAAGCATATATGTAATTGTTTACCATGTTGGTCTTCTAACCTGTGTAGGCCCTATACATTTTTGTTTAATGTCTGCCTCAATTCCCTCAGACTGCAGTTTACTGATGGTGGTAGGAATGACCAGCTACAGCTGCCTCGTACACTTAATTAGCAGTGCAGTCCTGAACACTTCTGTGACTGTCCAGACTGCAGAACTGGTAGCTGCCTTTCTCCTTGGACCAAACATCATATTCCCAGGTAATACTTTTGTATATATCAAGGCACAGTGCAGGTCGAGACAAATTCCAAAGACAGGATGAATGAAGTTACCCTGTTCTAGATGTGTGAACAGAGTATTTTGTCACATAGCTACAAGCTGCTCAGTTCCATTCACCAAGGACAACCAGGAATAGACCCAGCTTGTTCTACTTATTTGTACTGGGTTTGCATGGTAAGGTTTTGTTATCAGGGGGACACAGGGCTGGCTTCTCTGAGAAGCTGGCAGAGGGTTCCCCATAGCTGATTGAACCAATGCCAAGATGAACCTGCTGCTGGACAAGGCTGAGGACAATGTTAGTGCCTCTGGGAAAACAAGAAGAGGGGAAAAACTGTTCAGAACAACAGCGGCAGAGACATGAGACTGTGTAAGAGAAAGAACACTGCAGTCACCAAGGTCAGTGAAGAGGAAGGGCTCTAAGTGTGGGAGCTGAGCCTGTGGTGCAGATCACAGTGAGGCAGATGGGTCATGCTGGAGCAGTCTATCCCTGAAGGACTGCACCCTGTGGAAGGTTCATATGGTGGAGCAGTTCATGAGGAACTGCAGCACATGGGAAGTCCTCAGGTTGAAGAAGCTCTTGGACGACTGTCTCTCATGGGAGGGACCCCTCTGCTGGAGCAGGGAAGAGTGTGAGGAATCCTTCCCCTGAGGAGGAAGGAGTGGCAGAGACAAGATGTGATGAACTGACTGCAGCCCCCATTCCCCATTGCCCTGTGCCACTGGGGAGGAGGAGATTGGGAAGATTATGAGTAAAGTTAAGCCCAGAATGAAGGATGCAGTGGGAAGAAAGAATTTTTTCAGATTTGGTTTTATTTTGCCTTGGCCTACTCTGATTTGATTAGTAATAAATTAATTTCCCAAAGTCGGGTCTGTTTTGCCCTTGATGGTCAGTGATGAGTGATCTCTCCCTATCCTTACCTTGATCCATGAGCCTTTTATTATATTTCATCCCCCTTTCCCAGCTGAGGAACGCAGTGATAAAAGCAGATTTTTGGGCAGCTGTCATCCAGACAGAGTCAACCCATCACACTGGTGTTTTAGTATAGCTGTAGCCACAAAGTGCATCTAATAATTTTATTTCATAAAGCTAAGTATTTTCTTAAATACTAATTGATGTATTGTGACCATACTGAGAAATCCCTTGTGAAGTCTTTATGACCTTCAAAATTTTATTTCATAAGCCAGATGACTAAAGGAGGTGTTGCAAAAAAAAAAAAAACCACAAAAAAACAAAACCCTAACCAAACCACCAAGACAATTTTACTTTCATTTTCTATTGATGATTTACCAAAATGATCTGTTTAATTTCTCAAGGGAAGGTATACATGTCCTTTGTAGCACAATGGATAAGGTGTCCTATCTGATACAACTTAAATTTATTTTGTTTTCTTGGTTTTCAACAGAAATTTTACACTAGATAGGAAATTAGGAGATATTTTTTCCCATGTAAATGCTTTAATTTTTCATTCTAGGGGTTCCCTAGGAAGTCACAAATAACCTAGAGGTGTTTTTTAGTTTTTTTTTTTTTTTTTTTTACCTAATCATGTATTTAATATTTTTGAAAAATAAAATAGAGACGTGTATTTATTTTCACTCAGTATAATCATGCCTGTTACAACATGTGCTCCGATACTTCCTTTTGAACCCTTGCAAGAATGAAAACTATTAGTTCTTTACTCCTCATTCCTCTGTCTGGAATGAAAAGTATGCCAAATATATCTCTACTGCAAGTCCATTGGAGATAATGGAGTTGCAAAGGGTTTGAATTTTAGTCATTGTGTGTAACCTGTAACCTCATTTTCGGCAGGATAGGGCAAGAGGTTCTCTGTGCCTTTATTTAGAGCAACAGCTTTCATTAAATTTCATTACTTTTCCCTGCAGCTGTAAATAGAAGGTGTCTCTTATGAAATTTAACTCCTTTTTCTGGCGGCTTGTGTGATAAAGGTGTGGCTTCTAAATGAGGGTTTTTCCTAAAAGGAAGGAGTGTGAATCAAGGATATAGAGGAGAAGATGTTTTATGCTGAAAATGATCAAACTTACTGAAATAAAAATTACAATGGTTATAATTTCCACCAAAATTCCTTCATTAAAATAAAGATTTATCTTCTAGAACTAATCTGCAAATGCAGGAAAACCAAGCATACAAAAATAAGCTAGAGGTGCACAATGCAGAAAATTAATTATTGTAATTAAAAATGTTAAATTAGATCTGGTTTGGGTCCCTGGTTTTCTGATAAGTACAAAGGTAAGGAAATTATTTTTTGTCCTATAAACCTGCTTTTCTAAATTTGTTCTCCTGACCTACTGCCATTGCATCATGCACTGCGAAGAATAGAGTAAGTTTTCTATATTAACAGTGGCCTTTTTTCCCCCTTTTCTTTACTATCCTTATTTTCTTTTTTCCACTACTGTATTTTTCATAAGTCCTGTGTTTGAAATTGACCCCCTCCCTAGCTGACATAACTCTTACTTCAGATGGTGTGAAGGATTCAGTGAAGTTTTCATCAGTCTACCCTTAGAGCTGTGCTCTACTCACCTTTGTCACTCATAATCCTTCTGTTCATCCACTGTACTTTTTTATAATTTTATTTTCTGCACGGCTACAAATATCCATATTTATGAAGTACTCATCACCATGGTATCCAAGTGCACTTCAGTTTATTAAAAGGATTATATGACGTGACTGCTTGTAATAGCAGGGGATTAGACATGATGACGCAGGTTCCTTCTAGTCTACTCCTTCTATAAATTAATACTATAAAGGATTTTCCTAAAAATAGGTACCATTTGTAAGGTCACTATATAACACTTAAAACAGAACCAGTTTTGTTGCAAAGTACATCATGAGAGGTTCAAGAACTCTGCCTTCCTGCTTCCAGGTGGGCTCCTGTTAGCAGCAGCTGGGAAAACTCAATCAGAAGCAGCCAAGGAAAACAGAGACTGAGCTTCATCCTTTGCCATCCCACATGACACTGAAACCCAGCTATCTTGTCCTGGGTCAGGTAACCCCAGAGCAGCAGGAAATGTGATAGGACAAGGGACAGTGGCTTTACATTGAATGAGGGTAGGTTTAGATTAGGTATTAGGGAGAAATTCTTAGAGGAGGTTAAGGGGCTGGCATAGGTTTCCCAGAGCAGTTTTGAATGCCCCATCCCTGGAAGTATTCAAGGCCAGGTTGGACAAGGCTTTGAGCAAACTGGTCTAGTGGAAAGGAGGTTGGCACTAGATGGTCCCTCTCAGCCCAAACTACTCTATGATTCTGTGATAGAAACTATGCTGTGTATGATCAGCTTTACATATAACATGTACTGTTCTACAGCTGGCTTGGCTGAAGAACTCCAAAATGACTCTCAAGGAGGGTTGATAGACTATAGATATCTATGAATAAACAAGATGGAAAATGTTCATGTGTTTTCAAAGGTCAAAGGTTATGTTATTAGCGAGTCATTCTGGATTGGTACTGTAGGGTAAACTGTTTTCTAGAGAGTTCATTCACATTTGTTGGCCAGGCACCTAAGACATTTTAACTTGTATGAGATTTTGTTTACCAAGCAGCCAGTGACAGCAGCATTATAGTTCTGCTGTTCCAAATGGGTTGTTATTGCACTGAACTTAAAATAGTAAATCGTTACAACCATTTGAAGAGGAAGACTCTCTGTGTGTTGTAATACAAGGCTTATACTATTATATACTTCAGACTTTTTAAAAAACATTGATAAATGGACAGTCAAACAAAAATATATTAAGTAAGCAATTTCAATAATTATTGCTGTTTGCACTCTGTTGAAAGTTGCAGCTTCATTTCCAGCCTTGTGAAATTTAGGCTCATAATATGAAATAGTAGGAACAGGTTCTTATCACAACATTTCAGCTGAACAGCTCTACATGTGTCTCATGCACCTTTTTGTATGGTGCATCAGTGCAGGGCCTGTGCTGCATGAAGTACAGCAAATGTAAACGCCCCTTCATCTGAGACTTCAGCTTTGTTCATTTGCAAACACAGCTCCAGTGGAACCAGCAGGAGATGCTAAAGCCTAAGAAAATTGAAGTATTCCCAGTCTCTGGTCACATTTCTTTAATGGTGTAAAATTTTTCGAAGAGACATGAGATATAAAGCCTTGAGGGGCTTGTATATATTAAGAATATGATTTCAGCTTGGGTACTATGCTCAGGTTAGCTTTAGATCTAGCTGGCATAGGTATGGCAAATAATGAAGCGGCCTTGGCATGTGTTTGCTAAGCAGGCAATCTTTAATCTGCTGAAATTGGTAGTGCAGCTATTTAAATTTGTGTTCCAGTCAGTTAGTCAAGAACACCATTTCTAGCCAAGTACACTTTTATGGAAGGCTGTTACCTCCGCAGGCTCATGCACTGAATGTTAAATACTATGATCAGGATTCAGATCAAGATACTCCTACCGAGGCAAAAGAATTGGCTTGCTGTATTCCCACAAGAACCTGTAAGGAGAGGAATTTTGTCTATGGGAATATTTCTCAGTAACATATTTCTGTAAGACTTTGGAAGTTTAAAGACATTTTAAAACGGAAAAACTTTCACTTCATCACTTAAAATCACCTTACTGTAAACAAAAAAAACAGTCCTAAATATTTATTGAGTTGTGGGTGTGGGCAATAATTTTTTGGCTGTTAGTTTGTTAGACCATTGTGGGTATGGTATGATCACTAGTTTACTAACAGATGGACATCCTTTTAAAGCCAAGCTGTTACATATTTTTACCATTTTAGTTTGGATGGAAACCAGCTTTTTTACCTTATGTTGTGCTTTTTATTACTTATGTCAGAGGACAAATTCACTTCCAAAATGTGCTTCTAAAAATGAGGAACGTTTCTGTAATCCATATGTACTTCTTCACCAGACCAATATTTGCCCTGGATATTCCCCTGCTAGAATCATATCTCTGTCTGACCTCAGGGCCTCATTTCTTGTCCCATCCTCTGCCGAAATCAGTGGAATGCTGTTCAGTTGATTGAAGTCCAGGTACAACAGACTTAGGAGATGTCATGACAGATGCCAGGCC
The DNA here is from genome assembly GCA_035222235.1 of Margarornis squamiger. Taxonomy (NCBI): domain Eukaryota; kingdom Metazoa; phylum Chordata; class Aves; order Passeriformes; family Furnariidae; genus Margarornis; species Margarornis squamiger. The sequence continues at coordinate 98,231,289 of JAWWTY010000106.1, forward strand.
TAAGGATATTTTGTCAGGCTTTTCTCTTTGTTCTAGTGTTCCACCATTTGTTGGTTTTGCCATCTGTCATGTTTTGCCTTGTGACTTCCTTTGTTCTTATGGACTGTGTGGTGGGCTCTGCTGCCTATATTTGATTCATAGGTCCTGGACCAAAATCAGAGCTAATATCCAACACCATTGTCACTCCTGTAAATGCAAATTTAAAATGTATGTAATGTACAATGTACTCTAAAAAGAAATGACAGTATATAGTATATATAAATATGTAGATGGATGTTTTCACTGGTTTCTTAGTCTAAGAATTGCATCTCTGAATATGATACAATATGCTACCCAGTGGGTTTATATGCCACTTCTTTGTTGATTCCAAGGGCTGATGTGAAAAACTCCTCATTGAATAACTTTTCTTGAAATATTTAAAGCACAAGAGTATCAACAGGGGCGTAGTAACTAGTAAAGAATGAGTTGCACATCCCTTTAATTTTCCTTGGTCCAAAAAGCCGAATCTACAGTTTTTACTCAAAAGGAAGATAGTTTAAAGAGAGAAGCAGTGTGGTTAAAGAAAGGTATGTTTAATTTTGGGATCCTTATGAAGGTAAAAATAAACAAACAAAAAAAACCCCAACAAACTGAAAACAGTCTGAGTAATTAATTCGAGAGTATTGGGTGAGATCTGGGAGACAAATATAAAGAAATGTGGGGAAAAGCTTTTAATTTCTCAGAAATATGGTACAAGCTGCAGAAAAAGAAGTAAGAAGAATAGATAGAGATTGACTTGAAAAAATAATGACCTCATTACTTACATCAAAGGATAAAAAGTATTTGAAAAATATAAACTAAGTCAAATTATTAAGGATGCATATAAGGAAATTATAAAAGAATGTAAAAATATATAGGACAATTATCAGGAGACATCAAATGAAAAGGGAATAGTTATTTAACTATATTATCAAGAAAAGGGATTTTTGCTCCTTTTCACTGATGATTGATGATGCTGAAAATTAGCAGTGTTCAATGGTTGCGTTTTCACAAAAAGAAAAGTTACGTTATGAGAAGCTGCTTAGTACAATTATTATCACAAAGAGTTCAAAGAACTCGGGTGAAAACACAGTATAGTGTGGATAGATGAAGCAGAGATTTTCCTATCAACTCCTTGACAAGCTTCTTCATAGGCTGATTGCAAACAGAATAATGGGTCTCACTGGTTATTTTGTGAAGGACACCTGACAGAAAAGTGAATAGATGCCTCATGTTATCTTTTGAAAAGGAAAAAGGAGAGTCAAGGAACCATGGGTCAGACAGTTTTTTTCTAAAAAAACCCCACCTTTTAAACAAATAAAAAAGCAAGCTTTTATAAGTACTAGGGAGATAAGAAAAGGAGTAGCAATCTACAATTTTCAAAAAATAATTGAACCAACCTAGCTTAGTTTCCTTTGGTAGCCGAATAATAGACCTTGTGAGCTGCTACTTCTAAGATTGTCACCTGGAACTTAATAGGGATTTTGGGGAACAAGACAAGTTGAAAAGTTAGGTTAGTCACACTAAGTCATGATTGTCACCCTGCCTGACTTACCAGTCATTGGAAATTCCTGTCTTCATCATAGTGCCACTTTTCATAGCATCTCGTTGATGTGGGTTTCCTCCCAAGTTTACAGAAAATGGAATTTCAACACCAAATATATGTTTGAGGAGACATTCTAACCAAGCACCAGGTGAAGGCTGTAAATTAAATAACTTTTCAAAAATATTTAAAGAAAATTGCAAGACAATATAAAATAATTTTAAAACCTTTCCTCCATTGTAAAGGACAACAGAGACTTTCTGACAGGTCTTTAGAATGCTTGCTATTACATAGAACCTAAATGGGGAATAATGTGTACAAAGAGATACAGACTATTTCTGTGTTCCTCAATTGAGCATGACTTGATTAAGTAACTGGAGGGGAGCAGCAAAGTCCAGCTGCCCCCACAGGAGGGGATATAGGAGATGTCTCGGGGGTAGCAGCCAGAGGGCAGGAGCCCAGCCAGCTGGGACACAGGTGCACACAGGCAGGGCAGCAGAGAAAATCCAGAGACCACAGCCACATTCAGCCAATAGCCCAGAGCAGCAGGAAGGTTCATGGTGATGAGGCATGTCAAGCTAGGAGATCAGACTACAGGTCTGGATCAGGCCCAGTGAGGATAACCAGCGTCAGACACAGACCCGTGACCACTGAGGCTGTTGAGGCTTATAGTGACCTCTGAGCACTTCAGCCAGACCTTGCTGTTCCTGTGTGATTGCACAGGCTTTATGCAAGCAAAGGTGTGCAAAGGCTGCTGGCAGAAATGCCTTTTGTCTATGAATACTTATGTATCAAACTTCAATCCATTTTTTAAACAGGTTTGTGATTTCTTTCTCTTTTCCAAATTACCTGTCATACTATTCTAACTTTTCTGTGCAGTGATCAGAATTATAGCCAACAGTGCCTGGGAAAGCTGAAAATATTCAAGAATTCAGACTTCATTTTCATAGTTATCCAAGGCTCAGCAGTTTGTCAGAAGCTGTTACGGATGGTTACTACTGCTCTCCAGCTACTGTAGTTGGCTCATCAGTATCTGGTATCCTTTAAATTGACTTTGCACTGGCATAAGCCAGAAGTGTTTGCAGCTTCAGTGCTGATGGAGCAGGAAGGATTAAGCTCCTCTATTAAATATATGCCTACTGTAACCACACATCTGCCATTTGGGATAAGAGCAAGTAGTCTTTTGACCCTGCAAATCTTATCAAACAGCTGTGACACTGCTCACAGGCAGTAAGATTCTTTGCTTATTTTAACACTTTTTCTCTGCCCAAAAGTTCTCTGATTGAAGACTCAGGAGATGTATACACAGAGTTTCAGAACACTGCAAACCATAGTAAGGTCTTACTCAATTAAAAGTAAAAATCCAGGCCAAAGTTTCTGATCTAAGCTTTTAAATGGACTGTGATGCATACTGGCAAAAAGAAAAAGTTCAGTTCATCTTAGAAGTAGAACGGGAGGGAATATACTAATTACTTAAAAACATCTTTGTTATACCAAGCTGTATTTGTTTTGTCGTTTGTAACAGGTACTTCTATTGCTGTGGATGATGTTAGAAAAGTACCTTCAAGGTACCTTCTTGGTCAGCAAAACAAATGGTGAGTTTTTGCCTATAAATCCTGGAAAAGTTTCCCTTGCTGTTGCCAGCTAATTGTTTTTCTTCCACACAGAAGTTCTTTTCATAATCACTACACAGAATTTAGCCCTTGGAAGCCCTTTTTTTGCAGGCAAATAAAGTTAAACAGGTTGGTCTGCAAGTCACTAGTTTTCTAGACTAATGCTTGTGGTCTTCCAGGAGAGAAACATGTGATTTAGAAATATTTTAAGAAACTGTTCTTTTTTTCTTTCTCATTTGGCAAAAATATGCCACAAGTCAGCCTTGCAGCATCTGTAGTTCACATTTGTATTCACAGAGTTCTGTCTGACATCATATTTAGTATCTAAACTACTAGATTTATCAAGTTTCCCTGTTAAAAGGACTTAAAATCTGTCACTGACCATCACAGTCAGTGTAGCAACTTAAGCAGGTTTAGCTCTAATGCTATCACAGTATCTTGGAAAATGCTTTATTTATAATTATTGCTTGGAGCTGTAGTTTACTATGTTGCTCTATGTATATCTATTTTGTTTGAATTAGAGGATCTTTAAGGTCCCTTCCAACCCAAACCATTTTATGATTTTATACTGATCTATATTTTATACAAGGTATATGTATAAAGTAAATAATTGGTGGGAATTCACGTATGAATTTTTTAGAAACTTTCCCATAAACCATTTTTAAGCATTTTGGAGTCTAAAATTGACATTCATAATCACTTTGACTTAACTGATCTATATGAATTTAAGGAAAATTTCTGCTTAATCAGAACAAGTGCCAAGAATTATTTATAGGAAAGGTTTATCAAGTGGACAGATACAGACTAGGAAAAGTGATAAGGATTCTAGAGAAGGTTGATGATTCACAAGATTGAACTCAAGCCAATTACTATCCTAACATTGTCCCTCCCAAATACTACTAGGTGTAAAGAGAGGCAGAGTTATACACTCCTTCCAAGTGAAATTCAATGGCCTTGCAATGTTATGGTGTCTGATCTTATAATTGAGAAAACAACTAAAGCATCCTTTTTCACAGTCTCTACAGATATTTGAATCTTTTTGTGGTGTTTCATAAAAGTATTTTTGAGCATGGGATATGAAAAAAACACATGAAAAACAGAGTGGGGGTTTCATCAGTTTTTAATTAAATTTTTACTGTCTTGAAGAAAAAAAATACAGGAGATATTGCAATGAACTTCCTTGTTCTAATTAATCCTTTCATTGGAAGTTGCGGGAGGTCTGTCTGTTAGAATTTCAGTGTTTCCTCCACTTCACCATGTTCTCAGTGCAGACAGCTCACTCTTCTATGGCTTTATTGACTGAAAACATGTGAAGGTCAAGAGCTGAGTTTTTCCTTTTGTTACTGTTCAAACCCTTTTTCAGGTATCACTTGGGTAAGTTTCCCTAAGGTCATAAAAAACACAGCCAGGTAACACAGTTGTGTGCATAACCACATCCTTTAGAGACTTCGTTTAGGTGGTAATGGACTTGTCTATGCTAAATATTTTTCAGTGCTAGAGTGCTTAAGTAAACAATCCTCTTCTGTTAGTTCTTATCTACTGGTCTCAAATAGTATGCAACATGAAAAATAAAACTATGCAGGCAAAGGCAACTCATTGAGTAAAACTGTTTGTATTTTGGCATACGCATATTCAGAGAGCATAATCTTACAGACAATTCATGAATTGTACAGACTCTTTAAATAACCAGCTATCTGTTAATTAGGAAGAATGAGAGTCTTTGAACTGTGGATAGATGCATGCAATTAGAAACAAGACCCCATTATTTTTAATAAAGGTGTGTAAATCTACAGCAAGGGAACAGGTGCATAAATGTTATGGACCATTAAAACTTATCACAGGTCCATTATGAAGCATGCAGAAAAGCAGGTCAAGTTCATTTACCAAAGACTCCAATAGGTTTGTTTTACGTAGTATGGAATATGGCAATACTTTTGCAAGATAGCTTTGCTTCAAGTAAGACTTTTGCTGCTGGATGTGCATGAACGTTTCTCCTTAATAGTACTACTATTTCAATTTGCTGAGAATTTTTTACTTAGACCATGTTCAATATTAACATGTGCTGTCTATGTAGCTTGAGGCTATGAGATATCAGTTAAAATCTAACCAACAGGTCTTATCTTTAGAGATGTATCTCTGAATCTAGCCATAGCTTCCTCTGTGGTAACCGACTGTTAAATATAATTCTTCCAGCTCCTTTGGATGTTTGTGGATGGTTTCTCAGCAGCTCCGTTTGGTTTGTGGAGTAGGATGGGAAAAGTCAGTCCCTTTTTTGGCAGTGACTGAGAAGACAGAAAGACACAAATCTATTGTGTGGCCAAAACAAGAGGCAACAGATACAGCAGAAGTTTCATTAGCTGTCATAGCAAACATATGTGTTCTTGCTGCTCTTTGAGCATCCATATAGGAATAAAATGTTACAATAAAAGCACTTGGTAAACTGCAATTTGAAGTTTTTTAAAATGTGACACTAGGAATCCTAGCTTTTGAGCACTTCTTCTAATAGCTTGGCCTGATTTGCTCTTGCTTCAAGTTGGCCTGATTTCATAGGTAACAAAGACCTGGATTAACACTGGCGACAAGGAAGATCAGTTACAAACTTGCAGCAGTACAACACAGCACGTGCCTGGAGAGAAAATACCCAGTGTAAATATCCTTAACATTATTAGACAATCTGAGTATTTAAAAACTATTTCTGACACAAAAAGTTCATTTTTGTATTTGCAATTACCTCATAGTGACTATCATTATTGTATTTTTTTGATGTAAGATCGATATTGATGATTGATATAAGCAACCAATGAGTATTAATCTGCTCTAGCATATCTACCTCTCCTCTAGTGGCTTATTTTTTAAAGATAGACTCACAGAAAGAGGAAACAGTTGCTTTCAAGAAAAAAAAAGAAAAAATGCTGAAGAAAATCTAGTTGAAAGATCACAAGATTATCTGATCTCTAACACCTCAATTTTTAAATGCAATCTTGCTTAAGAAGCTTTAAATTAGAACTGAAGTGGGACAGGAACATAGCCAGGCTCAACAGATGTAAGGTATGTGAAGGGGAGAGCTATAGTAACCACCCAAGTAGCAAAAGGAGGCTTAAGTGAGGATATCTTCAATGAGTACAAGCCCCTAAATATGTAGAGATGAGAAAGGATCATTGTCCCTTTGCACCCCTACTGGAATATTGACACAATCAGATACTTCTATGAGGTCCGTTTACACCAATGCAGTCAATACAGAAAACAGAAGGAACTAGAAGTCTGTGTGCAAATCACAGGACTTTGATCTCACTGCAGTTGTGGAGATGTTGTGGGACAGCTCACATGACTGGAATGTTGTCATGGAGGGCTACAAACTGTTTAGGAAAGACAGACCAGGAAAACACAGTGGTGCACTTGCCCTCTGTGTGATACAACACTTGAAATGCATTGAGCTCTGTCCTAGAGTGAATGACAAGTGGGTTGAGAGCTTATGGTTTAGGATAAAAGACCAAACTAATAAGGTTGACACTGCTGTGGGGGTTTGTTACAGGCTGCCTGATCAGGAGGAGGAAGTGAATGAGACCTTTTACAGAGCAGTTTCAAAGTCACAAGCACTGGTTCTTGTGGGGGACTTTAGTTAGACCTAACTTGGTCTAACCTGGCCAAGGATGTCAAGGACAACAGGAAAGGCTTCTTAAAATACATCAGTAACAAAAGGAAAACAAAATGTAATGTGGGTCTTTTACTAAATGGAGGGGGGACCCAAGTAACAGAGGACACAGAGAGAGCAGAGTTACTGAACACCTTTGCAGCAGTGTTCACTGGCAAGACGGGCCCTCAGGAGTCTCTGACTCAGCAGACCAGGGTAAAGGAATGTTGAAAGTGCATTAGGAAGAGCACTGCCAGCAGGTCAACAGTTGTTCCTGCCCCTCTACTCAGCTCTGGAGGTGTGAGGTCTCACCTGGAGTATTGTGTCCAGTTCTGAGCTCCTTGGGACAAGAGAGACATGCAGTTTCTGGGGCAGGTCCAGTGGAGGGCAACAAAGATCATTAAGAGATGGGAGCATCTCTCTTATGAGAAAAGGCTGAGGCAACTGGGCCTGTTCTGCCTAGATAAAAGATGTCTGAGAGGGGACCTCATCAGTGTCTATATGTATCTGAAAAGAGGGTGTCAAGAGCATGAATCTAGGCTCTTCTTGGTCGCACCAAGCAGTAGGACAAGGGGCAATGGGCAGAAACTGATGCACAGAAAGTTCCACCTGAAATGAGAAAGAACTTTACTGTGTGGGTGACTGTGCACTGGAACAGGTTGGCCAGAGAGATTGTGGAGTCTCCCTCACTGGAGATATTCAAGAACCATCTGGACAAAATCCTGTGCAATGTGTTCTAGGATGACCCTGCTTGAGCAGGGAAGTTAAACCAGATGACCCACTGTGGTCCCTTCCAACCTGAACCAAGCTGTGATTCTTTGATTCTAGGAGCAACACAGTACATGTAGTGGAATTTCTTTCTGTATTAATTGACATATAAAATTAACAGTGTATTAGTTTGTTTCTTTTTACAGTGTTTAACCATAGTGATTGTGTAGTCATAAAATTAAGGAGTGAGCGCATAAATATACTCTGTTCCACTCAAAAGAACAATACATTTTTATTCTGACTGAAAATGTCAAAATAACAACAAGCTAAAACTAGAATATTTTTAGCCAGAAATGGTCAGCTGAAAACTTTCTTTAACAAGAGGTATTTGTCTTGTCAAAGACATTAGTTTCCAACTTGGCTCTTGGTGCAAGTTCCTTCCCTGAGATGCTCAGCACTGTGGCTATGGTGGTTCAATCTTTGGATGTGTTCATCTTAATTGACCAGTTTTTCTCTGAGAAGTTCAAATGTGCTTCTGGAGATTGTTCATTCCAGGGATCACTCCCACTATGTAGCATGGAAAAGCCTGAACAGGTCTTGACCCCTTTTACAGCCCCATGGCTATATTTTCATGAGCTTTGTGTTCTGAAACACCCATGAGCATATTCACTGTCAGTCAGTTCACTTAGATCAGGGAGCTTGTACCTTCAGTGTGGCATTCTAAAAAAAAAAATTGGTAGATATTGGCACAGACTTGGGTAGGAATTTCAGGCCATTGATCAAGTACCTGGGATCTGGAGCAATAGGAGGTTTTGTGAAACATCACAGTCAGACAGTTGGAAATTATTGCACCCTGGTTGAAACTTACTTGACTTTTTGGCTGCTATTTTGAATTATGTATAGAATGGGGTTATTTTTGTGGGATTTTTTTTTTTTTTTTATGGAGGCAGATAATTTTCATGATGTTTTGTGGAAAAAAAAGTTGTCCTAGTTTATAGCTATAAGTGGTTAATTGAAAATTCAGGAAAATGACATTTTCTGAGTAAATTTTTATGTTACCAGTGTTTATGGCTCCATGAACATGTCCCATAATCTTGAGAGCTTTTTTGTCTGACACAACTTAAAGTCACTATTCCATTGTTCCAATTAAATTGAACTGTCAGAGGACATGATCATTGAGTGTGGTGCCTGTTAATTGCATAAACATAGTATTCTAGACCACTCAAAATCATAGTAATACTTATGGTTTTAGAGAAGGGTGCAAACATTAAATCTCTTAATCTAGCCCCTACAGAACAAAATAGAGCCCAACACTGCAATAATGCATTCTGTTGCCTCTATTGAGCAGTGGGACTGTTATTCTGAACTGCTAGTGGTGTTTTATATATTTTATTTATAAATATATATATATATATATTTAAAAGGCAGGAGCTTCATACTTAAATGTTGAGAGTTGTAATCTAAAGCCCTGATCATAGATGTCAGTATGTCAGTGATATTTATTTCCAACAAAAGAGAATAATAAATATTTATTTCTCATGATTGCTAACCAACTATTCAGAAAACTGGGACTGTGAGCTGTGGACACAAAGGCTGCAGACTGTCTTAATGACTGAAGAATGGACACCCTCACTATAGGGATGTGAAATTCCTTGAAGTGCTGCTCTGTCCTCACCAGCATCACTTCAGACATGGCAAAAGAAGTCTGCCTCAGCCAGCTACTCCTCATCCATATTCAGGCACTGAGAGCAGTGTATTGTCCTTTGCTGAAAAATCAATACTGTGAATACTGTGTGTGCTGAGCCTATTTGATCTCTGCGGTTGTCATGGCTACACTTCAAGGTATTGATTCATCCATAGGGATCTCAGGGTTGGATGGTCCCTGTATTGAGGTAGAAATCTTTTGTCTGGTGAAATCTAAGCACATTCTACAATGAATCCACTTTCACACATACTTAGACCACAAAAAGTGGTTTGCTTTTGGCTTTTTTTCTTTATCTTCTAAGGGTGATGGTGGAAACAGCAATTTCTCAAATATTTACTGGATATGGCAGATTCTATTAGCAAAGATATTGCAGACATGATAAAATGTACACTGAAAATTATATGGACAAAAAGAGACACTCAAAATACCACTGGTTTGCTTCAATGAACATGGTGAATCATGCAGACTGGGTGCATTCTCAGTACCTGTTCCTTGGATCCTTTTGTTCATATATTGGATCTGTTAGGGTCAATTTAAAATAAATCAGTTGAAAAGATTCTCTTTGGGAAGGATTGTAATCTGCACTAGAGGTCTGTATTAGAAACTGTTGTTTCCTACAATTTCATACTGTTTCTTCAGTATTTCATACTGTTTCTTCAGCATATGTATAAAACAACAGGTCCCAAATTGCCTATTCTATATGTACCCTAACTTTACCCAGTATTCATGTCTCCCTGTTTAGGTACCTTTTTGTTTTTATTCACCAAAATAGCTGATCCAGCTGTGATTGCTACTGGCTTTGATCCCCTGAAACAAGTGTAACAATTTAGGTAACAGTGTCTTAGCCAATTTTAGTGACAGAGAACTGATTAAAGTAATTGGTATGGTAACGCAACAAGAGTATGTCTTGACTAAGACCTAAATACAAGTATTTGAGGTCCAAAGCTCTATTAAGTAACCGAATCTTTCATGGTCTTAGATAAATTATATTTTGTACCTTAGTATTTCTGAAAGCAAATTGTTACTGGAAAAAAAGGTGAATCTTTAGTGGAAAATACAAAAAAATGAGGAAGAAAGATAATTAAACTGTATTTTATATTTATTATCAGTGCTAAATTCTATGAATATGCAGTGTTACCTTGTGTTACATTTGTACTGGATCTGGCTGAGGTGAAGTTCATTTCCCTGTAGTGGCCCTCACAGTGCTGTGCTTTGCATGGTAGCTAGAAAGGTGTTGAAAACACAGCAGTGTTTTGGCTATGGCTGAGCAGTGCTGGCACAGCATCAGTGCTTCTCTTAACATTCCTCACCTCCCCAGTCCAGGGCAAGATCCTGGGAGGGGAGACAACCAGCCCAGCTGACCCAAACTAAACAAAGGGGTATTCTATACCGTATGACATCAGCTCAGATATAAAAGCTAAGGAAAATAGGAGGAAAGGGTTTCCTTGTTTACAGTGTTTGCCTTTCTGAGCAACCACTACACGTGCTGAAGCCCTGCTTCCTGGGAAGTGGCAGCACACCACTTACTAATGGGAAGTAGGGAATAAACCTTGTTATTTCCCTTTTCACTTGTGAGTGTGAAGACTTTTGTTTTTGCCTTAGTAAACTGCCCTATCTCAACCTACAAGTCACTTTCCATCTTGCTCTCTCTCCCCTGTCTGGCTGGGAAGGGGGGTGATAGAGAGGCTTGGTGGGCACCTGGTGTCCAGCCAAGGTCAACCACTACAACAGTGTAGATATTTCTATAAAAGACAGGGAGATAAGTAACAGAAAAAAATGTTGGTCAGCTTATAAATAGAAAGTGTGTGTTCATATTGTGTTGTGCTTTGAGAACACCAGGCTTCTCTTTCCCAGGGGTGCAGATACACATTTTGAAAGTCTTGGCTTGGGTTTGGGTGATAGGATGTCCAGGTAAAGGGAGACATACTGTTTGTATTCACACCATAAATTTATCAAACATGTCTTTTCCAGAAATAGCTTTCTCAATTTAATTTGTCTCCTGACTGGGTAGAAGTCTATGAAAAATCCCGAGGAATAAAGGGATAACAAGGTTGTCTCAGCCTGCTGCTCCCTCTCTGATCTCAGCTGAGCTTCTGTGAGGGACTGTTGCTGTTTTATTCCACTTTGACCTCCAGCTGCACCCATCTCAAATGTGTGTCTTTCCCTCAGTAAGGCTTGTGATTCTGAAGTTTATGTAATTTTTTCTTCAGAGTGAGGTACTGGGGCCTATTTGTAATTTCGCTCTATAAGGATTTCTAGTGTTAAAAGCAGTAAACTTACCCAGTTCATGTTGTCTCTGTTAAGAAGAAAGAAAAATCCCTTCATGGGGAACCTACTAGGTTTCCCAAATTTTAAGCAGTTCCAAAGAATTTTGGATTGCATTTGTATGTTCTTATATTCCCTCCTGTTCCCTATTATATATGTTAGTTTTCCATCTGTGTTTTCATTCTTTGAAATCATTGGTGGTATATAAATATTGGAGATGACTCTATACGTTGAAGAAGTACCCTAAAAAGATCTCTTTTGCGTTGGTGGTCCTCTGTGGATATACATGTTGGGTTAATAAGAATGAATGATGAACTTAATTTCTTTATTAGACCTTAAGAAGATGTTTCTGGTGAGAAAACTGTTCTGTTTCTGATATCAGTAGCAGGTTAACCTCTCTTTCTGCATACAACTGACTTTCTCCTTTTCTCAGTAGTGTTTTCTGTACTTTTTAGTATGATTTACTAATAGGGTGGATACTATTTAAAGTCTTCAGTTTAAAGCTCCCTTCTTAACTGGGATTTTCAATTTTCAGTAATTTTCCATGAGCCATCTTCAGTGAGAAGATGAAAACCCAGTATTTGTTATTGCAAGACTGTGTCCCTTATAGAAGACAGCTTCCTGCAATCAATCTAATCCTGAGTTTTGCTGTACTCTAAAACTGCAGAGATCTTTGTTAACTTATATGAAAGGCCCATGGACATTTTAAACAGGTCCAGAGCAGACTCTGGCAAAATATGGTGTTCATGCATTCCTGAATATCTCCTTTTAAAAGAACTGTTGAAGAATAAGAACATGGAGAGCTGCAGGACCCTGAAATTACTAGTGATATTTTAGTTTCTGGTATTTTGTGAGCATCTTGCCCATCCTGTGTCCAGAACCAGTTAGAAGCATCTTGGCCTCTTGGTATTGTGCATTGGCCTGGATGCAGTGCTGTGCCAATGTGACTACAAATGTGGCTCATACTGAACAATCTAGAAAATGAAAAGGATGAGCTTCAATATACTTCTCAAGCATGTACACACCTTAAGTATTTAGCTCATCTGTGAAATCCGACTCCTAGATAAAGACTGATGTCTATGGAGTTAAGAATTCATCTTAATTTTATAAAGAAATGATTAGGATTGAGTAATAAACTGTTGTTTTGGGAATAGTATTTTACTATTAACAACACCCTCCTTTGACTATGGGCACATATTTCCATCCATTGTTTTAAGGAATGTAGAAAAACAATAATTTTTCTTTTTTCTTTTTGTTTTTTTTTCCCAAGAATAGATTTGACTGGTACTTTCCTGCAATAATATCCAGTAAATAGCCCTAAAATATCAATTCTTCCTCAATTATAAAAGGGGTGGAAAGTAGCATCAGAAAATGGTTTTAAAGTAGTGAAAGTAGAAAAAAAATGTGGTATGTGGATTGGGTGGCTTCACTCTGGTTACCTGCAATCAGTTCAAGAGGAAAAAACAGGTTTTCCAGTTTAATGTCTCTGCAGTTAGGGAAATCTGTCACCTACTGAAAAACAAACTTGAAGAGAAACATGCAGAAAAAGGCCTCCAGCTATTATCTCCAATCTGTTTTATTTTGTTTTATTCAATAGTTTGGAAAAAGAGAACTTGGCCATGACTTACTGTTCTGCAGCAGTGGCTAACTGAAGTAATATTTTGACTGATGCTACATTAGATGTGGTATAAATTCTATTGAATCAAATTGTTAGGCTTTGTATTGATGCACTCAGTGTTAGTCTTAAGATGTTTCTTTCCAAAGTGTGTGGTTGGAATGGGGTGTCATGGTAGTCACAAACTTTGAGAATAAGACACAGGTGATGCCCTATGACAAAAAAAGCAGGGGCTTTGGGACTAAGAGGAGAGGAAGTAGCACTGGTGTCTGTGCCTCTCTTGATAACTTCACCCCAAACTCTGTATCTCTGTTTCTCTACTGTAAAATGAAACAGTGATAGTTAAGACCTGCTTAAAATCATAGTGGATTTACCATGTCTTCTTTCCAAGAACAAACTTGGACAGGAAAAGCCCATTCCAGTAATTTTTTATTTATTTTTTTTTTTTTAATTTGAAAAAATTACTATAAGAAGAAAGGAAAAATAGTTAAACTTTAGAGACTCATAATGGTCCATCTCTGATTATTGCAGATGGTCTTCCAGAAAGATTTCTAGGCATTCAGAAAAACCTGTAGTTCATCTCTTTGTAGGAGCCTGGGATTAATAATTCATTTATGAACTGTTCAAGGTCAGAATTTCAGCAGTAATCTGCTTAGTAGATTTTCCTGTAGCTGATGCATTTTTAAACCCCATGAAAAGAAGTAGTTGCAACCAACTAGTGGCCATTTCTACATAACTGCTACAGACTGTAATCTATCTGGAGAGTAGTTTAACTTCACATTCTTTCTTGGTTTATATTTATTTCACAGGCATTGGTACCTCTAAATACGTGTTTGCACACACATATGCACACTCCCCACAGTCCATGGTGGGTTTTAAAGTCAGAAAAAATATACCATAGATGTGAGGTAATTCAGTTTTTGTGAGGTTAGGAGAACAATCTGCTCCACTGAGAGGAAAATATAGCCCAAATCCTGTTATTAAAGATCTAGATACATCTATTTTAGCCTTTTGTTTCTCAAGGATAATTCATGATACACTGAAAACTCACAGTGCTTGAGCCTGTTTAGGGGAAGTCATATCAAATGTACAGTGAAAGTACTGAGCAATGTCATAGCTAAGTGTAAAGGCTGTGAAGACTTTCCATGACCTCTTACCTATGGTGTAAAAGATGTCATTTTTTATTTAATCCCTCCATGCTATATTAGAAAATGGATTCTAAAGCAGTTATATTTGAACAAATTTAAAGCAGACCAATATAATTTAGTCTGATATGTGATGGCAAAATGCACTATCTCCTCATCAGACCCACCAAAACTTGTATTATCTGATAATCTACAGTTAAAATTTTTTCTAACAGTATAGTAAACTCTGAAGAAGAGAGAAATGGCTGTGAGGAACTCCTGCAGCTTAGCTTTCAGTTTTCTTAACTGCAAAGAGAGATCTTAGAGTGTAGTTCAAATAATTTACTACTCAAATATTTCTTTCACAATAAACACTTGATTATGAGGAGCTAAGTAAGAAAGCATCTGTTAAACTGTTTTAAATAACTATATCAATCAAAATAGCTTCTTGAGTTGTTAATGTATCATTTTGGAAGGTTTCAGCATTTGCATCTGCTGAATGATTTATATCCCTGACATTAGCTTAATATTATGGGGGAAAACACAGTTCAACCTCCGACAGGCTGGCATGAGATGTGAAACTGTTCCAGGTTGAATTTTCCTTTTTAAATTTTTCATGAAATTCTCTCAGCAGGGCCACTGTTCATCTCTGAAAGGATTTTGAACCTAATAACTGTAACTGCTTCAGTCCAACCATCAGGAAAAAAAAACAAAAGGGAAAAAGCCCCTCCACTGAAAAACATGCATTTCATCAAAGCTCTCTTCCTGCTTTTACAGCAACATAATAACACTGAATAGGTTTAGGGGCCATCAATTGTAAAATTATCATTTTTCACCAAAGCAACATTATATTAAATGCTTAATTATTCATTACTAATGCTTGTCATGGTGAAAGATTGGTCCCAGCAATTTTTAAAGCAGTAGGCCTGGCTTTTCTTCCTTGAAGGTTAATGGCTGAGCCCTCGGTTTCATTACCTTCACTAAACGTAGCACACCTCATATGTCACATCTTAGCTTTTTGCTCTCTCTCTTCTCTCTGCCTTAGTGACTAAATAGTTGCAATGCTAAAGATTTGGTAGGGTCCGTTGCATGGCTTTGTTTTGGTGTTTGCATTGAGATAAGTGATTCACCCTGGCAGTAAGGATGGGTGGCAGCAAGAATGAGGCTGGAGTTTTGTAAGATATAATCATTCTTGGCCAGGCTGAATCATTCCTGTGGGGCCACTTTTAAAATGGTAGCACTTAGGCTTAAATGGAACAAGACGCACTGAGATTATGAGCAAATTATGCAACTTGCAAAGAGCTATTTACTCATTTGAAATTATATGCATGAAATATTGATGGTGCATTAGTTTCATGATGGCAACAAAAGTGAACCGCATTCAGTCTTGCTAGGTACAAGGCCACAGGATTACAGCCTTACGCTTCTTCTCTGTAAACCTCTGAATGTTTAAGGCTTGTATTTTGCAGGCCAATTTCAATATAAACTGTAAATAGAGGGTGAAGGTTGTTTGGGGTTTTTCAGAACCTTAACAACATGTAAAATCCCATGTAACAGAGAGGTCATTCATTTCACTGACATGGAGAAGGGTTGTATTTTTGCTATGGCTAGAAGAAATTGCTCCACATGATTTTTTTTTCATACTGCTATCCTTATGCAGCCTTACAGGTAAGGATTTTGAAAACAGGGTTGGGCTCACTATATTTTGTGTCTTTTTTTTTTTTTTTTTTTAGCTTTCTTCCACTTCTTTTAAAGGAACAAGTTAAACCTGGGTAACTACACTGATTAGAACACTTAAATAGTAAAGAACTAAAACAGCCACTGAAAATTTAGGAATGACAAAGCAGATCTAATGGCATTATTTCCACTGAGTTTACCATCACTACTAGAGATATTTCCTTGCTGACCCATAGGCTAGTATGCTGTTTGATTTCTGAACCTACCAGAGTTTTGTGTTTAGCATTTGTTTCCCCCTGCTGTGCCCACTCTGCTAAAGCTGAATGATTGGCATCTTATGCATGATTCTAATTACTAAACTTGATTCCTATAAATAAAGCCATCACTGTATAAATAAAGAATTCTGAACTTATCTATACATGTACTAATGTTCTATAAATATAAACATGGTGATTTTCAACAAAGCTATTCAGTGCACTTTAAAGGAGATAAATAATTAATATGAATTCCATTTAGTTATTAAAGAGGCACTGTCAAGATAAAAATCATTGGAGTTTTTAACAAAATTTCCTGATTGCTAGAACTCAGATTGATAAATGAAACCAGAATTATTTGAAATATCTAGTTTAGACCTCACCTTTGCTACCTCTGTTAATATCCACCCTTTATATACAATGATGGAAAAAGAATATTTGGCCAGAGAGCAGATGGAGGCCCAGAATTTCCATTTTTTGCTGTCTGTGTGTTTTTTATTCAATCTGGAAATAAAAATAACTGTTTTCCTAGTTTCTAAATTTCATTTGTGGTTAGGGTGCAGGATTATCTTTCCCTTTCCCCCATTCTCTTATCCTAAAATATACGCTAGAAATTTAAAACGTAAAGAAATTAAATGTTACTTTTAATTAAATGCAAATACACGTTACAGTTGTAAGATTAGGGACCAGAATATTGTGGCATCCTCCTTTTCAGGAATGTCTTTTTCTGTAACCTACCCAAACTGGAGAACCATCCAGTAGTTCTTGCATTTGTGGCTAATATGGAGTTTGACAAAGCTGCAGAGGAAGTGTATGTAAAAGAAATGCAGATTATGAATCTAGACCCGGCTGCTTTACAGCATGTAACATGATACCACTGTCGGGCTGCTCTTTCCTCAGGCCACTTCTCTCTTAACTCTTTGGCAAAACCTTCTATTTAATGTGTGTGGTGTGGTTTCTTTTTTCGTTTTTTTTTTTTTTTTTTTTTTTTTTTTCAATTGAAGACAACCAGGTAATTTCTGGACTTGTAACATTATTGCTTAATTCAGACATATTTTTAGTTTGTTATTGTATTTTTAAGAATGCCATATCCTCTCATTAGTGTTTGATTCTATAGCAGAGCATTGACACAGATGATATAATGATATAATGTTGTAGCAGTTACAGTAGTAGCATTTAGGACTCTAAAGTGTAAATACTTTTATTTTATTTCATTTTTAACTTACTGAAAAATATCCTTGTTTGTTTCAACTAGTCTGGGAAAGTAAAAGTGTTAGAAAATATTCTTCTGAGAAGTTGACAGAAGAAAACAGAAAAGACATTTAACAAGGTGACTGCTAAGTCCACAATTAATAAAAGTATTTGGAAGATAAATTAAGAAAAGACAAGAGGAGATAATGAATTATTACTGCATATCACAGGGAGCGCTATTGATTTAACCACTATTGATGATAAAATAATTTTTTACCATTCTGATCTTAAGTCCTTTGGTGTTTATTCTGCAAAGAAATGGTAGAAGGGGCAGAGGATAACGAGTACTTCTGCTGCAGCAGAATTCAGAATCTGTTGTTGGCCCAGTAATTGTTACCTGATGAAGGTTGCCCACAGCTGTTTCCTTTTGCTTATCCCTTTTTGGGAACAATTATACTTGTATATTTGTCATTCACATTATGACAGCTAAGCAGAATTGAAATACAAAGGAAACCTTAGTCTCTTGTAGATGTCTGGGTAAAATCCCAAACCTCCTTTCTCAGAGTATATTAACATATTTTCTTCTAAGCACTTGGAAATAAGAAATTTGGACAAAATGCTTAGTGCGTCTGTTGAGTTTTTAAATCAAGTATAAATTGTGCCCTGTCAGTGTGGCATGTTTTCTCCATCTCTGAGGGTTAGGTCACATCACAAACAAGTCAATAATGTGCCAGCAGCATTACCTACTGGCCGTTTTAGTTGTTAACACAAACATACATGAAGTAGGAGTGGATCCCAAGGTTAGTCTGCAACTCTGTGAGTCCTTGAAGGGTGTAAGAATTATCCAAGAATAACTTCATGAATGTTGGAAATAGGAGGTAGGGACACCACTGTTCAGCTTATATTCAGAAATGTTTCTGATGCTTCTAATAATAAATGTTGGCTGCTGTACAGGCTGCTACGCTGTCCCTGCTGTACTCTCTCGGGAAATTTGCATGCAGGCTGAAAGAGCAAGTTCCCGTCCCAGGAGAGTATTGTATTAGCAGAGATGCTCAGTGCAGCTGGGATAATGCCACGACGCAGCAACGCTGCTCTCGCTGGGCACTGCAGCTGCTTGGCACCTTACTGCGTTGTACTGCATTATGTAGTGTAAGTGTGCCCTAAAGGAGATAAGGGAGGATCTTTTCCATCTGGCATAATTTCACTTCAGCCAGGAAAGGTGGGCTAGAGTCAAACTACAATATAACTGAAGATTAAGAACTCAGAATATTAAGTGAATATTCATCTGCTACATTACCATTGGTTCCTGATAAATTAGTGGTACTGTACATGGGGAAATACAAGTGTGAGTCCCATGAATCTCTGGTGCTATAATATTTTTGCTAATAAATTCCTTCCCCAGCAGCTTTTTATCCCATGGGTGATCTACATTTTTGCCCCTGACTTGGCCTAATCTGTCCGTTTAGATAAAATTGAATATTATATTTAATACTAATGTCCAGGCTTGCTAAATATCATGCTCTAAATGTTCAATTATTTTGAATGTAGAATGTAATTGGGCATTTGTTTTCTCAACTATTTTGATTAGAGGTTCCAAGTAAATAGGTAAATGGTATCAACACCATCCTGATGCAATTATTCTCTCAGGAATATTGTATCATCTAAACTACTTCAGAATTGGCACTGAAAAAACAACCTCATGCTATTGTGCTGCACTCACATTCCTTTTTAAGGGTCTACCTGCAGACAGTCAGCACACTGCCTTGAGTGCTTTGGAGAGTAAGGATGTTACATGGATTCTGTTCCTAATGAACAATTCCACTGCCATCTGTCTGTTTGCTTTCATCTTGCCTGAATGAGTAGGCCAAGATTCCATGAAGAATTGGAGCAATGAAAATAAGTCAGTGTTTTCACAGAGTTTTACAAGTTTGCTTGCAAGCATGATGGGAAAATTAGCAAGTGGGAAATGTCCATCAGTCTGGTGACTTGTTATTGACAAAGACTATCCTTCACAGTGCAGCCCTCTTCTTGAAACCCTACATTAAGACCACAGAAACACTTGGTTGCCTTCGAAGAAGAAGGGCATAGAGGACATCAGGTGAGTTGTCAATAACATTTTGGAGGAATTTTTGAGATAACGTTTGTTCCAATTTGTAAAAACAGAATTGTTTTTCATAGAGGTCCTAATTTTGAGAATATTCTTTAGGAAATGGCTTTGAGATCATATTTACAATTTACTATCAGATTAAAATGGATCAAATTCATTTGATAGCCAAATTGTGAAGACAATGCATCTGAAAGGAACATCTACATGCAGGCTCCTGATAGTGCATGAACTTTCAGCTTCTGAGAAGATGAGTGCTGGGTAGCACATGAAAATATTTGTGCTAGAAATACCCACACATATCATCCCATTATCCCAGTGACATTTAAAAAGAGGGGAAGGTAATATCCATATGTTGAGGAAATGAAAATAAATCCTGGGTAAAGTTCTGCTGCTTTTCTGCACTCTGAGAGAGAAATGGAAGCTGAGCAAATCAAACCCCTCCATTTAGGAAATTCTGTTAGCCCTGGGAATTTTTTGCTACAGTGTGAAAAGTTTCTCTTGGAAAATACTTCCTTCACAGTGATCTCAGGCTTATTTAAAAATCATTTAAAGTAATGGAGAATGTGGTCCCTGTTTTCTGAGCCTTTGGATTTGTAACTTTAGGGATAGAGAAATATTTGAAGAGAGGTTACAAAATGATGTTGTAGTACAAAATGCACTTGGAATTTGAGAGCTTTTACAGTAAAGTTTTCTAGTCTGAGAAGAGAGCTTGCTTTTAATATGGTATTGATACTTATGAAACAACTGAGGTGAAATTCAGTGATTCTATTAAATACCTAAAAATGGATGTTGGCTGCCTTCTCTTTTTAAACTGTCTCTTTCAAGGGCTGTTTCATCATTATTGTAGGAAAATAAGATTTGTCTCAGCAAATTGGCAACAACATCTTTCTTAGTCCAGCTGTTTTCCAGAATGTCTAATGATGTAGCTGATGATTAATGATGTAAGTTTTCATACCGAGATGTAATGATTTCAAAGCATTACAGGCTCTCTAATGTTAAATCATTTGCTTTGGAAAGGCCACATTAAAACTAAAGGTGGTAGACTGATCTACACCACACAAGTGACTAGCCAATATATTATTATTTAATTCCACTTTTTAATATTAAAACTCTTGAGAAAAAAAAAATCGACTTTATTAACTTCTGGTGTTTAACAGTGTTATATTTTATGCTTCCTTACAGGAGATATGACAGAAATATAAGATGTGACACTGAACTGTCAAACATCATGGGGATGAAACACTCAGGTATTTGTCAGTTTGCCTATATTGATCCATCCTTAACCTGTCTGGTACAATTTTCTTCTCTACAGGCAAATCAAGATAGTACAGAAAAGTCAAAAGCGAATTGTAAATGGAAGTGTCATTTCCTGTATTTTTAATTTTCCATGGATGTGCAGTATAAATTGAAGCAATTCAGAATAATTAAAGCAAGCTAAATCACCACATGGTGTAAGTTGCCATATAAACTGATGTAAATCAGTTTAACTTTGTGGCATTTATTTCCTTCAGGACTTAACCCAGAATGTATGAAAAAATAGGGTACATAGGATTACATTACATGAAATCTGTGTTGTTATCCAAGATAACATAAAGAGCTTTGATCTGTATTTTGTACAAAAAAATAAAGAACAAAATCCAACACACTATGGGATGTAAATCAGATTTGAGAGAATCCTCCATAAATTTTTAAAATTAAAATTAAATGTTTTCTTAGAATTATTTTCTAAATCAAAAAGAATTAATCATTCTTGGGGTTTTTATTCCTTTTGAAACTAACAATTTTTAATGCCAAGTAAAGCAAATAATTTATTTATAATACATATAACATAAGAAAATGTTTGTATAATGTAAATTAAAAACATGTCAATTATCTGCCGCAAAGAAGGATTTTCATGTTTGTGGTACCTGTAAATAAGCACTGAGGGTTTAAAGTGTCATTCTTTTCTTTGGCTACTTGTGCTAAGTACTATCAGTGCCTGAGGAATTCTCTTTAATTCAGGTGGGAAAGACATTGACAAGCAGCCATGTTCTCTGTGGTACAAGAAGACACTTTTTCATCTTTTAACACAGTCAAAAGCACCTGTGTCTGCAGTTGTGGCTCTACCTTGTCTTGTTCAATTCTGTGAACTTTCAGATGAGATCTGCCTGATTCATTCACTATTTCTGCTTTCTTTTGAAGCATCCCAGATGGCTTTTTCAGTACTCATGGTGCAAACCCCAGGTACTTAGGTACTGAATTAAGCATCCAGGTACTGAAACACTCACGGTGTTTCAAGGTATCCTCTTGTCTGCCATAGACACTTTTCAGCAATTCCAAAAACCATTATTTATCCCCTTTGTCCTTGAAATACGATCACAGAGCATGATCAGAAACCTAGAAATGTTTTTTCGCTAACCAGAGGAGAAGACAGAATTTGTGGTGATTCTGAACTCAGGGTAAGTATTGATGACCTGCATGGGAAAAGTGGTCATGTGGTACTTCAGAGTTCATGTTGCTCATGGGAACTCATTCCCAGATGCAGAGTAGAAGTAGCCTGCAATTCAAGCATGGGAAAAATTTAAAGGCAGCAACCCTACTGAAGGAAATATTTGTGCATCTTTTTCTTGTCTATGTTCAGAAAATGCTGTTTTGTTGATATTATGAGACAATACCAGAAACAAAATTTCCTTTCTGCTCAGACCATTCATGATTAAGAAATCAGCAGTAATATTTCTATCAAGGTTGTGATAGGAGAAGAGTCCATATTACAGCTTTGAATCACTTAAATCATGTCGTCTTGTGTAATAATGGAGTTACAGAGAGGTTTTAGTCCAAGGTTCTGCAATTTTGGATAAGGAAGAACAGGTATGGAAGATGGTTGGAAAGAGCATGTCTTTTGTTAATTATTAGAATTCTTAATACAGATCTTGTAATTTTTAGTGGTTCTGCTAGAACCTCAGTTATTGCATAAAAGAGCCCCTGAGATTCTAATTTTTTTGTAACCTTGAGTTTAATTCCTTCTCCTAGTTATGAAGAAAAGATAAAAAAGAAAATAAAAAAATCAAGAGTGTGCTTTCAGATTCACCAAAACACAGATATATAGTGGGATTATTGTTTTGAAATGTCAGAAAATGTACATAGTGTCTTTCAAGCCCATGCCATTCTTTTCTTGTCTTCACAGTTTGTGAAAGTTCAGAAGTAACAATTTGGGGCTCATCAGGCGGTGATTGCGTGATCGGGCTGCCGGCTGAAGTTCTGGTTGGATACTGCCAATCTTAAGCTTACTAGTTTTTGGTTTTAACTTTTCATGCCTCACACACTGCTGACCTCATGTCAATCATGCATACACTCCTGTTGTTTTCCTTATCCTGTATTCATAAGTTCCTCACCTCTGTTTCCTTTCCTTTCTTTTCCTGTTTGCCCTCTACTTAGCAAACACATATCCAATAATGTTTTAAAAAGGCCAAGTCCCTCTGGTAATCCCTTTTTCTACAAAGATAAAAAATCTCAGGATTTATTGCAAGATGCTGATGCAAGTCATGGTTTTGTTCATGTTATTGACACACTATTCTTTGTCTTCTCTATTTAAACTCTAAGGCTTGAATTCATCTCACCAAATGCAGATATCTCTAGTGTAAATATTCAACTCTGAGCTAGTCATCACAGTTTCCCTTTACTAAGAATGCAGAAACAGGCAATTGTAGGCTGTGATTCAAATGATTTTGACATGGACACTTAAAAAAAGACTAGAAATCATACTTTAAAGATGCCTGTTACTTTCAAATGACCCAAAAGGGAGACAGGGACATTGCTTATCTGGAAATAAGCCTCAGAAATTTGACAGAATTAGCCTACCTTTACTGGGCACTCTGACTGGTACCGAGAGCATGTCAGGAGGAGTGAGACTCCACAACATCCCAGGTATGTTTGTTTATGTGATAATAATCACATGTGAGTTCTATGTGGATCATTACTCCTCTTTTGCCATATTGACACTTTGGTCAGATTACTCATTCTTTGCACGTTTGTCTATACCCAGGTGTTACCACAATCCTTACTCTGAAATTAGTTTCTTTCCTTCCCTACTTGGCTCCAGCTTTTCTGAATGTTTGTCTTGTCTTGACTTACAGCCTTGACACATCTGCTGTCCTTTTCTGTGGTCTCAAACCACTCATTATGAAGTGATAAACTCAAATTCACATGGAGGAGAAAAGGTTTTATGAAATAAGTTGTGATATCCTAAACTTTCCCTGTACCTCTCCATTCAAATAATCATCTCAGAATTAGTTGTACTGTCTCCTCTGAAGGTAGTACTGTGTCCCTGGGAGGAATGCTCACTTGTGCATATATATACCCAGATAATTTTGGAGGAATCTCAAAGGAGAGAGCAGAGTGTTTAACTGAGGAGAATTTACTGAAGACGGGGATAGGACATATCTGAGGACTGGGGCAGACTACTCCAAGTCCATCCATGTCCTCTGAGTTGTCTTCTGTTTCTTCCCAGATGTATTCCATATGGTTCCTTTCACCAAGAAACAGTTCTCATGGCAAAGAGTGAAAACTGCAGGTACAGGGGAAGAATATTTGATAACAATTAACATAATCTACACAAAGATCACATATTATTTACTTAACATGTTTACTCTGTATCAAGCCAACCCAGCCTTCCTATGGGTGAACACAGCTCTGAGAGACATGTATGTCTTAGCAGAATTTGGGGCTGTACTTTTAATATTTCAACATGTAATAATAAAAGGCTAACCTGGCAACTGATTGCATTGAGAAAGTATGTTTCAATGCATAGACCAATGATTATTAAAGAGAATAGGCTTTGCATGTTAAACAGCTGCCCTGGATCAGAGTATATGAACAACCTAAAATGCTAAAAGGCTTGAGCTCCCAGTTTTACAGCTTTTAAAGTTTTATTCTCCACAAAAATCACAATTGTTTGCAATTGTATTTTGTATGTGTGATTTATTTGACTTTTCTACGAACATATTTTGCCTTGGGATAGCCTTGGAAATGAACTGAGTCACATTGGTGAGTTTTTCCTGATGAAATACTTTAAAATAAATAATCTCTGTAACAGTTTTATGGCTTGCCATCTGTACTAAATACATTTCTATGAAGAAACACTTCAGGCCAAATGTAAAGGAGGCTTGGGAGGTAGAATTCTTAGTAATCTAAGAGCCTGACAGCCAGCCTGAGAGCTGGGTGAAGTTCATGGTGCTGTTAGGCATATAAATTCCTTGCACTGTGAGTGGGGAGTAGCTTCTCAGTCAGTGGGATGGTTCGGACAGCTGACAGAGAATGCAGGAGAGAGGGGTCTGTCTGAAACTGAGGTTACAGTCCAGGGCTGCTGAGCATATCTGCCAAATGGGATTCAGAGTTTGTAAATTACTAAAGACACAAGTTTCTTTGTATAAAGACAGATTAGCTTTTGTTTAAAAATAGGACAGATTGTAGAAATTAGACATACTTGAAATGGGGACCAATTTTTAGTTAGGTGTCACTCAGACCAAGATGTTCTTGGACCTCTTATGTGCCACATGTTTGTGCATAACAACTGATAATACAGGAAACTAATATAACAGGACCAAATCTTTGAAATTATACATTCACAAATCAGGAAATAGGACATTTGTGTTAAAAGAAAAAATTGATTTCAGGGTATGACAAAAATGTAGTGTGATAACTGATAGTTATTAAAACAGGAAAAAGAATTTTTGAGAGCTTTAACAGTGGGGGAGACTCTCCATGACAGGAGATTTTGAAATTAAGTTTGTAAATTTTTCTATGAGATATGATCTTTCAACCTTGATTACTGCATCTGTAGCATCTGAACACAAAACACTGTGTATTAGGGAAGTGATGGTGCTTGGACAATTGTAGAGGAGAAGATAATTTTGAGAGACCTAGGAGAGAGAAACTAGGAAGAAGGTTGAGAGTAAGAAAGAGAGAATGAAAAAAGAATTGGAGAAGGGACTTCTATATGTAGTAACAAAAGGAAAAGGAAATGTGAACATGGAAGGCAAAACAAAACTGGGAAAGAGCACAGTGAGAGCAAATATCACTGCCTACTCGCAAGGTGGAGTACAAGGGGTTTTCCTGTTTGATTTGTTTTCTGAAGGGGTCTCTAGGAGTCAGTGCCTGCAATGGGAGGACAGTGGCCCCCATGCCCCAAGAAGGCTTTTTGATTTGAAATTTCTATGTTGTGTTTAAAGATAAGTAAATATAAAGCACATAGAACACAGATATATAATTGATGAATAAATTACTATTCCTTACCGGCAGAGAAAAAAAAGAAGAACATAAATTATATAATAGCACCTGGAGGCTCTGAACATGATAAAAGCTGTGCTGTGCTTGATATTGCACAGACAGTGAGAAGTAGCACTCGTGCAAGGGACATTACTGTCCTGCACGTACACTCCATGTGAGTTCATTTGGGACTACAAATTATACTGATCCTTAGAGGGGATGTTGGGTGTAAAGCCTAATGATGTGATTCCCATCAGAGTGATTGTATGAGTTGTGTGTGCAGAATTGATGCTCAGGCCTACAAATGCAAAATTTTAAATCAAAGTTTCATCTCCACAGAATGCAAGATAAATACAGTGAAATGGTAAAGCAATAAAACCAGGAAAGATTAAACTCTATATCTTGTAAGCTGATTTATATGCAATGTGCTAAATAACTGACATAAGAACAACTAGCATGCATTTTTCATGTGCTAAAGCTATCTGTTTAATAACCTCTTAGAATATCCAGGAGTTCTAGCCAAGCAGAAATGAAATGCTTTATTCATTTGGTTATTGATACTTGTGAGAGGAGTGAGGAATTTTAAACAATTTCCTGAATATTTTTCTCACTGATGTCTGGAAAACAGTATCTTTCTGTGGCATTGAATTTCACTGCATCTATCTGGGTGCT
The DNA here is from genome assembly GCA_035222235.1 of Margarornis squamiger. NCBI lineage: Eukaryota > Metazoa > Chordata > Aves > Passeriformes > Furnariidae > Margarornis > Margarornis squamiger. Next base: position 98,257,655 of record JAWWTY010000106.1, read on the forward strand.
TCTGTCTGAGTTGGCTTTCCCAGTCTCTCTGTTTATTGAACATTAAGCTTAGAGCTCAAAAGAAAAATGGAGAGACTCTAAGGTTTTTTTGAAATAAAATTTCTAATAATTTTGATGGTAAAAGATCTTTGAGTATCTGATGTTTTTAGGCCAATACACCATGGACAGAATGCTTTCTTTTAAAGACTGTACTTGTTCATAGCACACAACATTAATCAGTATAAGAATTTATGAAATTTAAGAAAAAAAGAAATTACAACTGTCTCATACCTTTAAGATTACTTTCTGTTCCTTGTAACCATCATAATTCTTTGAAAATCTTTCCTAGAACAGTTTGTGGTGTAAAAATCCTAAACTACTCTGCATATTAGAACTTTCAGAAATACCTGCTTCTTTTTTGTCTTATTTCAGCTTTTCTACTTTTCCATAAGACCTGCCAACCTGTCTAATAATTATTTGCTTTTAACCTCAATTAAGATGTCTTTGCTAGGGTATTTTGCCATCACATATAAGAAATGTCACAACATAAACGGTAGATGTGAATTTGTATAGGCTTAAATACTTGTAAGTCTAAGGAATTTGTATTCTTCTGAGAAGCTTCTAAAGAAACCTCAGTGATAGCATATTGACAAAATATTTTCAGAAGAGAAAGTGTCTGATGGCTCACAGCTTCTTGGTTTGTAATCAAAGGAAAGATCTGCTGTATACTCTAGATTACTTTTAGTCTAATTCTACCAAGCCTACCTTTTTTTTTGTCTCTTTCAGAGCTGTTACAAAGAAATCGAATAAGTAGTATACTTTTGAATCACTGGGCCTAGAAGACTTCTTCCAAAGGCATTCAAGATTAACTGAGGAAGTCTCATAAAAATCAGAAGTTATACTGGATTTGTATAAGGCAACTAAGATATTGGAAAGCTAGGAAATTGTAAATGTATTGCCAAAAGGAAAGCAGGAAGGGAGGAGTGGGGAAATTAATAGATGAACTACTATAACTTCAACTGTCATATGTAATCAATGTTTTGGTAGGCATCTGGAGAGATATGAAAATAATTAAGAGCAGCAAGAATTTGTTTAAGGCAAATTAAGCTTTCATTTGTTATTAAGACAATAACCTTTCCTTTTACAGCAGTGTAGAACTTATTGCCCTGAAAGAGCAAGGAACAGATTTCATAAATCACCTTCCATAAGGCTTGTGATACTAACTGATATGTCTGCTATATGAATTAAAAAAATAATCTAACTAAAATACTTTTATATATATTCCTTGCTTTGGTTAAACCTCAGTACATTTATGCTAATGTTTGTATTTCTGTACTTATTTCTGTATTTTTTCTCATCATTGGGATAGACATGAGTGTATACATATTTGCTCAAGATTCTTCATGACAGAAGAGCACAAATTTACAAATGTACTATTGTGAAAGACACACTCCACCCTCTAAACACAAACTCAACAAATATACATACCACAAGACTGTTTTTTCTTTAACAGAATTGACAGAACAAAGGTCATGTCCTGCCTCAGAGATGTACCATCCTTGCCTCCAGTTCCTGTAATTGGTCTGGTTCTAAACCAGCATCTCCTTCTGGGGCCAGTTCTCTCCTATCTGTGTCACCAGCATTGTCAGTCAAGAGCTGTCCATTGGTTAACCAGAGGTAGAAGAGATGAGGAACAGGGGGCTTAAACTGGAGCAAGAAAGGTTTAAATCAGACATGGGAAGTGCTGCAACATATTCCCTGGAAGAAACTATCAAGTCTTCACCACTGGAGGTCTTTAGAAAAGGGCTACACAAAAGTCTCCCAGATATGAGACAGATGTAGATGATTTGGTCTTGGGACAGGTCATTAAAATATGTGTTAGGGTCTTTGTTAGATATTATTTCTGACTTGATTTCTGAGTGATTTATTTCTGCTAGTTTTTCCTTGTTACAGTATTTGTATGCAACCACGCATACATTGCATACATCAGTCAGAGCTGACTGTGACAGCTTCTAAATATATTATGTAAACTAGAATCTGTATTTGCAGGAAAACTTCCTCCAATCACCAAGCCAGTGTAGCAGTCTGCCTAAATTAGCAAAATTCTGCTGGATCATTACAGCAGGGCAAAAGCAGTAGGGATACCTGGTCATAATTAATGGCTGAGATGTGCTCTATTTGTCTTTGAAATCTAGTTTCTATTGGTGGATGGCACAGAACGAAAAAAAATTAGTACTAGTATAATGCCATACCCCATATGACCAAATTGATTTATTGCAAACTAAGTGGTCTATGTGGTGTGCTTATGGAAACACAGTTTTCATGTGCTAAGTTTTAGACCTTTGAAACTGGAATATTTTGTTCCAAAGAGTCAGCTAAATTAAAAGCTATTTATGTCAAAATTTCAGAGAAACAAATTGTGTATATTTGTAGCCTGGATAGAATGCCCCCAGTCTTGTGCAGAAAAATACATTTTCCAATATCAGTCTACTGAAACTGGGGTTCTTAAGCCTTTCCAAGATAAACTTGTTTGTAACATAATTTTTTATTTAGCCATGTATTCACATATTTTGACTAGACATCCCCTCCCAAGAATCTTTTAACTCCTGGGAAATAGTGGTGAATTTAGGTAATACCAAATCCTAAATTTAGACAGGGCTACTTCAGAATCCAGAGCAGGCACAGGAAAGATGAAAACCATTGGTGAAAGAATAATGTGCCTGTGAAAGGTCAAATTAAAATGCATATCCAAATCCACAATCTTGTAACAGTCAGCAGAGTAGAGTAGCTTAGCACATTGCTATCTAAAGTCGCTTTGAATTTCTCACAAGCATTGATCATATATTTGATACCATTGGCATGAAAGCTGCTGTCAATTTATAACCTAGGATATGAAAAAAAATTAAGTCTGTATGCTGATGAATTTGTTTACCTGTATATTAAAATATTAATCTCTGACCAATTGCTTATCAACTGAAAGTTCAGATACCATACAATCTACTTTATGTAATGCTGATTATATAGATATTTGTAACAGCTATACAATATTGAAATGCTGACATAACTAGCTTTCAATTTACCTGACTCTCCTTGTCAGACTGTGAAGGTGAATGCTCTTTTACCCGAACTAGTTCTGATCAAAACCAGACTGAGGTCAATTGTGGGACAGGAGATTGAGTGGGTTATCACTCCTGTCGATTGAGAGTGATTTGGTTCAGCTGCTGCTATTGCATTTCAAAGGAGCAGTTGGTGATTCTGCAACATCAAAGAGCAGGAAGAAGTTTTAAATGAAACTATAGCTCTTATAACCTTGCTAATGTGAATATACCCCATGTTTTATAAACAGAAGTTGAGTATGTGTTAAAACATATTAATAGTATTAATAATATTTTTGTTAAAAGTTCATTTTAGTATGACATGACTTGATATTGCTGGTGTTTGCCCAAGGAAACATGGAATATGAGTAAAATGTTAATATTTGACCCCTGATATTGCTGGTCATTTAAATAATGAATACTGTAGAAACCTGCAGTTACCATTCACTGTGCAATAGGTGGATCAATCATGCCCTCTGAAGTGATGACTTTTCTATATAGAGTATAGAAATAAGATACTTAAGTTTGCAGTTAGGCATAGGAACCATATACTGAAAATACTGAGCATAGTATAACAAGAAATTCTGAGAAATATATTTTCACTTCATTATATTCAATTTCCTATCTCACTATATAGATACAGTAGTTAGTGATTTATAGGCTTGAAATATCTGTATTCAGAGGAAGTTTTTGTATCTCCTATTTTGCAGTGCAGGAAGGAATATATTGAGAAAAAAGTTATCTGGAATTGAACACCACTTCCAATGAAACTGTAAGAGAAAACACAGTTCATTATTGATATTACAGACCTTTTAATTGGTCAGAATAGAATTTTTCAAGTACTGATAGAAAAAGTTCAATCTAGTGTCAGGAGTTTCAATTAAGATGCAGGTATTTTCCATTTTCCTTGAATTTCTTTTTCACAAATAATATGTTGCAGTTGAGATAGATACAAGTCTTATTAATAAACACTCAGTGGCTTTGAACTTATGGGCAATGCTTTGGATCTCAAACTTCTACTTCTGCTTTTTCTCCCAATCACCACCCATTCTGCTACTAGTTAATGTTGTATTTTTCATTAATAACTGTAACAAATTAGGCCTAAATTTTAATTTATACTTACCTATCTTATTTATTAAAACACTAGTCGTAAGAGTAATCAGTCTGCTGCATCACGTGTAAAAAAGTGTGTTTAGGTTGTGGTCCTCTCCTTTTGTTGATGATAGCATTTTTCATCCATCCTTCCACTGCTTCTCCCAATACAGGCTTCCTGAGACTGACTGTGTTCTTTAAATCAAATAAATCTCATTTCTCCTAGTTAAACCTTTCCTCATCTAAGGCAAGTTGTAATGACTGACTACTCTCCAAATAAAGCACATGGAAGTAAAAGTAACTACTGTGCAAATAGAGAGACTGGTGCTCAATTCATTACTTTTTTTTTTTCTGCAAATTTGACTATTGGTGGCAGTACATTGAATCTGCCAGATTCTATCAGTTCTGACATGATGTGTTAAAATTAGAGAATAAAATCATCTCTCTGTAGTTTGCTCCTAGGTGAAGCAGAGCCCTTCCCACAGTACTGTGAGGCTTACCTCCATAAGCCAGAGTGGATTCGGGAAGAAAAACATTTATCACACATCATTTTTTAGCTTCATGCTTGATACCAGTAGAGGGACTTGTGGTCTCAATCTCTTGCTCTGAACCGTGTAATTTGTCTGTAAATTAGAACTATCTTGCTTTTTTTTTTTTAATTCTTTTTTTGTTATTATTTTTTTTTAATTATTATTTTTTTTTTTATTCCGGAACAAACCCCTCCCATTATGGACATCTGAAATCCTAGACTCCATACAGTTTCTCGTCAATATGCTGTGACTAAGATGCCCCAGACTGATATAAACCAGATAGCCCTTATCTCACTGTCCTTGGTTACGAACCCTTTGTGTATTGTGAAAAAAAACCCACAAAAAACCAGAAACCAACGAACCAAAAAACCTAGACCAAACCAAACTAAACCAAAAAAAAGCACAAGCAGCTCCAGCTTCCAATCTCATGAATTAATAATGTAATAATGAACATCTATTTCTCAATTCCCTTAAAAGAGTTTCTTATGCTTTTTGATAGGGCTTCTTATTTTCTAAGCTATTTCTTAAGATTATTTCTCTCTATAACAGTTCTTATATTAAATCATCTTATTTAGTTTCTGGTGTTGTTTCTTTATCTTTTAAAAACAAGGGAATTGGGTTCCTCTTTAATCTCCTTTGAAGCTACTGAACTTTTATAAATATAATTTAAAGGATTACCAGTTTCCTAGAACACATCTGATAATGTTTATTGATGCATATTATGTAGTCCTGCAGCTTTGTCTACTTTAAGTACATCTAATACTTCTACAGCCAATTCTTTCCTATGTATACTTCTTCTCTAATGACCCAAAGGATATTGATTCCCGATTGGTTCATGACCACCCTCTTCTTCTGTAAAGACATGGACAAAGCAGTTGTCCAACAATACTGTGTAATTCAGCACTGATACAAACCCTACATTGCCTTGCAGGGGCACAAAACTTTTGTTGCTGTCATTTACTTAGATGTTTCTGCTGCTTAAACCCCATTTTTATATGTGTTTAGCTATTTGGTTGTCCTGAAAGTTGCCAGTGCTGTCCTGAAGGCTGCAGGAAATGCAAGGCAAATCTGCCAAGACAGCTGTGTCTGTCTGAGCTACAGATCCTGAGCACATCTCTTGTGCTGACCTTTCACTTTTTTTCAACATTTCTATCTCGGGAAAATCTTTGTTTGTTACTTTTTCAAGCTTTTCATAGAGTATATAGCCACTTGCCATTACTTGTATTATGGAATAGACAACATGCAGAAGCATTGACTAAACCAGTTAGTCTTCCAAGAACGAGCAGTAAATGTTTGAGAAACTGAAAGCTGGATGAAATTTTTCATTATGGAAGTTGAATGAAGAAAAAAAAAAGAGAAAAAAATATCTATTGTTGTCAGCAACATATTCATTCAATTGGAAAGACCCTGAAGTGATGTATCAGAAGCAGACAATGGGTTTTCATTGATGAGTGCCTTCCACAAGCTATGCTAATATACTGGGGTGAGGTATTGCTACCAGACAGTGCACTTCCACTGAGAGATATTTTTCTTTCATTCTTCTGTCTCAAAGCTACAAGGGGAATATGGATTTTTGTTATCTGGTGTTGGCTGGGTTAACTGTGCTCATTTCTTTCATTTAACAATATAGTCATCTGTTCCATCTCCCATTTAACTGTTTAAATGTGGACAAAATCTTCAGTTGATATAAATCAAAGACTTTTATAAAATAAGACTTCAGAGTCTGCCCTGCTGCAGACTTAGGAGGTTTCAACTTTACTTCATTGAAATTCTATAAATACTTCAACATAATTGTTCATTTTTGTGCTATTTGCTATATGAATTTAAGGAACTAAATTTGTTCCAGAGATTTGTTTCCTGGAAGTGTGAGATAGAGAGAAATACGTATGAGTGCATGATGATGAAATGTCTAGGGCTGGAACAGTGGTTAATTATTGAATCCAGAAGATCCTACTGTGCTGGAAACCCCTTGGCATGCTAAAGCCTAGGGAAACAAGTTTTCTCCAACCTTTCTGTTGGAATCTAGAGAAAGAAACTTCCTAGGGGCAGCACAAACCTAAGTGTATTACACTGTGGAAATGTGACGGGGGAGAAACTGAGGAAGAATTCTCACATACCAGGGACTTGAGCCAAAGAGAAAGACATAATTTCATATCAGGAAGGATAGATGTTTCAGAAGCTCAGGGAAGATAATACTGACTGTTGAGAAAAGGGAAAAAAATGCAAAGCTTCAGAGCAGAAACTGCGCTGCACTTTATTCAGAGGATTCTGAAATTTTTTTTTATAGTGTGTTCCAAAGAGAGGAACCTGGGACAAGGAAACACGTATATAGCTTTTAATTTTTGTTTTAATGTAAATAAAACTGAAAGTAAAAATGTAAATAATACTGGGGAAATTAGCCTTGCGTTTAAGAACATATATGAAGATTTCAGATGTTGCTGAGGCATAAACTGAAATCTCTTGTACAGAGCAGCATATTCTGAAATAATGCTCTTGAGATATTTGTGACTGCGTGACTGTGTAATGCTCAATCAGACCTAAGGCAGCTGTGCTGCTTCCAGAATCTATGACTTAGAAATCTCCCAACAAGGCTAAAGTATTTAAATCTATGCAGGTATCTACATTTTAAGAGCACAGTGGCTTATACTGTTGGTATAGTAGTGACGACAAAAATGGTAAAGGTGAAATGTGTTTCCAAACTCATTACTGACTGTTCTAACTATGTATTTTCCTGTAAAATTTGTACAGCTTACAGTGTGGAAATGAACAGTTACTCTTCTGTTACCAGACAAACACACATACTAGTTTGTCTTAAAATTAAATTTTCACCCCAACGAAGAATGATTTCTGTCTGCTCAGAAATTGATAAGGGCACCAATGTTGTCTGTTTTCTTTAATATGGATCTTCAGAAATGGTAAATTAGCTGATAAAGCATGTGGTCCCTTAGCGAACTTAATTTCTCAAAACTGTGGTTTAAGACTTGTATATTAATATCCTCATGCCATAGGAGAGTGACACTAAACTACTCAGGCTAAATGCCTGTGAATTTATTCTTAGGGCAGTTCAGCTTATGCTAAGAGATATGAAGAACATTGTCTAATTTGCAGCATGCTGCTTCTCAACTTTGGTATATTAAGGTGTTCTCTGTTATATGCTAGGGTTTTTGATAAGCTAGTCTTCCTGATCACTTTCCCTGCTGAGTTTCATAATACTCTTCATTCTAAATTGTATTTATTTCTCCTTTAAAAACTTTAATTCATTGTAAGTTTTATCTAATTGGACCTTTTGAATTTATAGACTTTGTAAGTTGACCTCTCGTTTCTCATTCAGCATTGTTAAGAATCAGACCTTGCTGCTGTCTGGGGGGCAAAAATTTAAACCCAAAGTTCACTTTTCTCAAAGCTGGTCTGGCTTCAGTGAAACCATGTATAAAACTTCTCCTATTGACCATTCTAAGCACATTCTTTTGAAAGATGTCTTGTTCAGAGGCCTCTGATTCTATAAGTCACCTCGGCCATCGTAACTACAACAATGAAATCTGCTGCAATTATACAAGACAAATACTTAAGCAACCTAGAAGTAAAAACTGTTAAAATATTCTCTTCAAATCTAAAGATAGTCATTGGGAGTTGCATAAACATCTGTCTAGCTTGCACAATACACAAAGAAATAAGGAAAGCTCCGCACCTCAATATGTTCAAGCTATAATAACATTTAGCTCAAATTTCTTGTTCATGACAAAATCTCATTCTCTTTCTTCACAGCCACAACAATGTTAGCATGATTGTGAAATTATATGCAATATGTCTACTGTAACTCACACTTAGCTAACATCTGTGGACATTTTTGCTTTTGAGTTGGTGAGAGGTCCCACAGAGAGCCAAACTAAAGTTCCCCTGGTTACCATGATGGCTTTTAATGATTTATTAATTTTCTGATTGATTACTGATTGCAATGTTTGAATGGCTATATGCTTTAGTAAAATTTCTTTTTAGTGTTAAATTCTCATGGTTCTCATGATCTTTTAAAAATAAAGTCTTCAGTGTTCAGCTGATTGCTGTATCAATGTGGATTCTTTAAAATTCTTCTGAGGATGGATTTGACAGACTCTTGTTCCTGTGAGGCTACAGGTTCAATATCAAAAAAAATATTTAACTATTATTATTGTAAGTTAACATATACAACCTTTTAAAATACTTAATTGATGATCCCTCTAACAACATATTCAATCTAACAAACAGCTATTCTTTTTAGAGGTGTGTCACACATGTGTTGAAAGAGGAGAGACTGGTCCATGATAACCATTTACCTGCTTTATACACCTCTGCTCCAGGACAGCCCTTTCCTACCATTCACCAATTTCTGAGAAGGCAACAGTGCTGTAGCCTTCAGTCAAATCATAACAAAACCCAGTGACCTTATCTTCTCCATATCAGTGGCATAGAGCATTTGATTTCCTTATCAAAGAGTCAAATTTATACATGGTTCTATCTGTAAAAGTCCTGAGTAACCTTCTAAAAGATTTTGACTGTGACTAAAACCAGCAATTAAGAAAATGTTCTTTTTTTTTTTTTTTAAATGGTTTATTTTAGACTACAACTTCTCCAGCTTTCTGTAACATATGTAAAGAGTTTGTTCATCCCATACATTCTTTACTCTCAATTTTTAGGGACCTAAAACGTTAAGCATTAAGGAAACTCATTGTTCATACAATACAGATAGCAAATATGCCCTGAAGAAATTAATTTAAATGGGCATTTTAAGTTAGAGATTCTCTTGTCATTGGTCATGATCCAACTTCTAGAAAAAGATGTTATGTAAGGTTATGAGTCCTGCAAAAACACTGATGACGTAATGAAGAACACTAAAAGACAATTTGAAAAATCCTACTATTTAGAGTGAAAATCATATGTAAGAAATCCATAAAGGTCACTTTTGGTTCCTGGATGTCATTGACAGACAAAGGGCCAAATCCAACCAGTAAGTTATTAGTAGCAAATAAGTTCATTAGTTCTAATAAAAATTTACAAAATGAATTGAAAAGATAATGCTTAAGCAGGGAGATCTGAGAGAATGGAATCCCAGCTGAATGTGAAAAGAAACTGTGGGGAACTGGGAAGCTTGCAAGAAAAAGAAAGATTTCCACAGTTTATCAGTTATCTTATCAGTTTGAATGCTTTCACAGGACTTGTATTTCATGTATTTCAGCATGAAGACAACAGAATGTCTTAGTGATATACAGGGTTGAAAACAACCTCTTGTGTTAACCCCATTGTGATAGAGGTGAAACTCTTGAATAGAAGGCTGCACAGGAGGACAAGATTATTCCAAAAGGTTAATGGTAGAAAATTGTTGATATCACCTATGTCTTTAATATAAGAAATCAATAAGTATGTTTTAGGTTGGTGAATAAACCATATATTAAAGTGAACTTGTCACTTGTTGCAGATATGGGCATTTCCACCTTGGTATACAAGACACTAAACAGCAATGAAAAAGAGAAAGACATATATGAAACAAATCAATGAACTGTTCTTAAATTCAACTCAGTATGTTCCTTTGCACTGTGACTATGATTTTCCTTTCATTTTTTTTACTTACAGAGATTGCATATATAAGTACATAGAATTGTTTGCTGGTTTTTTGGTTACACAAGTTGATATTAAGGACACATTTGTATTCTTCAGAGATCTTTCAAGATAGTACTCCTGTACAAAAAAACAGAATGCAAATTTTTACATTTACTTTATTTTGTGGTGTGGGTTTTTTATTTGAAAAATAAAAGACTACTAAATCTCTGGGTCTCTCGTGATGGTTGGATTGTTAATGTAATCCATCTCTTCTGAAATGAAGGTAGACTAATGACTAGAGATGTGTTCAGTAACCCACGAATAATTCCTGTACCCAGTCATTACTTAAAAGGAAGAGGGCAGCTTTTTCTGTGGATTACCCAACTGTAATTAAAAGATGAGAAATTCATGTAAATAACAGTACAAAAGTAAATGCTTGTCCTTAAACAGACCTAAGCTCAGTACGAGACATTTTGGAAAGAGTGAATATGCTTTTATACCTGTATCCAGGTCATTTGCATGTAAAGCAAGGAAAACGGCAATGAGATAGTCTCTTTGGGACCTGGAATGCATTCTCTTCCATTGCTAGTTGAAAATTATTATAACACTGTTAAACAGGTTGTTTGAATGTTAGCTAAACTGCAGACTGGTGAACACACCACCCCAGGTTGCTAGGGTGCCAAGGCAGTGTTAAGATTCCCAGTGCTATGCCTGTCCTGCCTTTGAGCCCCAACTGGTTTGTCTTCCTCAGGCTCAGGGGGCAGGCCAGCTGCCAATACTTTGCCACCCTGTGTAAAGAGGGGTCATGGGGGTGTTTTGGGCTTCTCACTGTTAGTAGGTAGGTGCTTTGTCAGCTGACATGAAATCTCCCTAAGCAGATATATTTAGGCTACCATCCATATTCAGATGAATCCTAAGCAGGTGAGTGAGGCATCCTCCTCTAGTGCAAGCCACCTCTTTGTCCAAGTGCCCTCAGGAGTTTGATCCAGTACCTGTTAGCTGAACTGAGGTGTCCAGCAAGTGCTGACAGACTTGAATCAATTCACAATGTGTGGCAGCTATAATTGCCAAGTAATCACAGCACTGGTATTACTCTGGAAAAGGGAAACATTATCTCTAAGTCTGAAGACATTTGAACCCTGTAATCTTGTTTCCTGTTAGAAAACCCTAATCACCACTGGCTGGGAAGAATGCTCCAATTCTTCCAGCAGGTAAAAGCAGGGAGAGCTAGACTTGGATCCTGGCTTGGATGGAGTATTAATTTTGTGAAATACTTGGGCCAGAACTCATGTTTCGTCTCTATCATGCTAGGCAGATATCACCTAGTTGTGTCCTCTCTTGTGTCCTCTTGTACTCTTGGTTGTAATTTGATACCATTTTAATATGGGACATGAGGAACGTTCTTATTAAGGATAGAACTTGAAGTTCAAAGGAGCTTTCCTTGAGTGTGTGATTGTGGGAGTGGGAGGATGAGTTCTAAACCATCTGATTTTTATTTGTCACTTTAGGGAAATGCTTTTACCACTAAGCTTTCCTGTAGTGTGCACATTTAATTTTTTACCTCCATAGGTGTGACTGTGGCTCAATGAAGTACTGATGCTCCAAAAGTGCCAGGTTTCAGGAGAGCTGGGTTAGGAGAGCTCAGGAGACAGAGAGATACTTCAGAATATTGTTAAGGCTGGATTTTCCTATGACAACTATATTTCTTTGCTTAGAAGACATTAAAGTAGACTTAAAGTACACTTTAATATTATTATTATTATTATTATTATTATTATTATTTTATACCAAAGCTAAGGATGCCAGTTTAGATGATTGAGATCTGCAAAATATCCAGTAAGTCTGTATAAGCAGCTGGAGTGTTTGGCCCTCCCTGTGCTATGGTTTTAGGATTATTTCTGATAAAAAGTTCATAGTGTGCTTTGACAGCTACTCTGTTTTGTATCAGCTAGTAAGAACTGTTTAGGCTTCTGCCAGGGATTATAAATTCAGTGGTGTCAGCTTAACATGCAGCCACTGTCTTAGGGACAGTTTAAAATAGCATTTCTATGGCAGTAAGGAGGCACCAGATAGCACTGGTTAGCGAGCCAGAGCTGGAGGACTGAGAAAATTTGTACCTGGTACAAGCAGGAGAACAAGCAGGAGCAGCAGAATGGTGGGAGAAGAAAGGGAGGAAAGGAATTTATGACTTGCTTCCCAACACACTAGTTTAAGCATAACATGCTGATAGGATGTGCTAGGTAACATGGCAATCCTGACATGTTGAAGAAGGATTACAGTTTGGGGAATTTAAAAATCCTGTTTGGTCTTAGGAAAAATAAAGCTTTGATCAGAAAAAGATATTTTTAGTACTTGGGAGAAGCAGTAAGTTGGGGCTGGTCTGTACATAAGAGTAAGATGGACGGTACTTTGTCCTGAGCTCATTAAACAGCTGTCCACACAGTATTTGTCTATTTTCTGATGGAAGGAGAATTACTTATATTGGTTGGTTTAGTCTCCTCATAAACCTTTGTCAGAAACCATTCCCTGGACCCAATTCCCTGGCAGCAGGGACTGACCAGTTCACAGAGGTGCTCCAAATAGAACAACTCAGAGATGGCTTTGATTTCACCACTTCAATGGTAGTGTAGATGCAGCTGGGCAGGTCTTAAGCTCCATCTCATCTCTGCAGATGGGTGCAAGGTGTGTTAGTGTCCTTACACTGAAAGTGTTAGTACTCAGCTGCAGGGTCGGGATACCTCTCCCACAGGACCCACAGTTTTCCTGGTTATAAACAACACAGCTTTCCTTTGTGCATCTTAGCTGTATCAGCATTTTTTGCTACTCTGAATATATCTGCATGGGAAAATAAAATAGTCTAACACACCACAGAGTATTAGTTCTGGCCATCAGTATATTAGCTGTTAAATTCAACAGAAAAAAACTGTTTCTTTTAAGATCTTCTTTTTTCAAATTCATAAATTTGGCAAAAAGCTACATTCTGAAATAAATTTACAAGATGTGCACATCTGGAAATACTTATTGTGTACCAAGTGGTAACAGGTCCTTTTATGCAGTTATGTATTTTTTGTGTTGGCCAGTGTCCAGCTCCATATTGGTGGGAGTGTGGTTGTGCATGAGCAGAAGTCAAGGTAAACATGCAACCGATGTCACTATAGAAGAAGCAGTTTCTCAGTTATAACTTTGCAGTTTTTTTTTTTTTTAAACATTGACTCATTTTGAATGACCTTTACTGATCATTTATCCTGAATGTTTTGCTCTGACACTCAAAAGACAGTAAAATCAGACAGCAAACTGCAGAAATAAATATTGTTGCCCTAATCAGCCCATCTGGTCAAGACCTGGCATTTCAGTGTGGAGAGAAATTCTGACATTCTAAAAATTAATTACATTGTGAATCAAAGGGAAGCAGGAATCTCCACTCCCCTCTCAGCTTGTTGATCTTGCAGCATGTTCTTTGACAGTGTTACTTTTTGAATTAGATTGGTTAAAATGTGTTTCGAACATATAATTTTGATTCTTTTTGACACTTACAGTAATGAGTATACAGTTTATATTAAGGTTAATATAAGATTGAAATGAACCACTTAGGCTCAAAAAGGAACGGCAGTCATATTTTATTTCAAAGCTTTTCTTTGAAAATTTTGTCAAGTCTGTGTGTTCTTCGAAAAAATAAAATTCTGCTTCAAGAGCAGATGCTTTTGTAGGGAACTGTACTTCTGTGGGATTTTCAGTAAACAACAATTGCATACCTGGATAACACTTGTTTATTTGGTTTCCTTTTTTTTTTTTTAAGAATTAAAAAAGAAAGCATTTAAAAAAAAAAAAAGGTATGCAAAGAATATAAGGAATGAAGACAATCACATTTAACAAGGAAACATTCACAATTAGAACATGAATAAGTTATTATTAAACAGGCTCTCTGTACTGGGGTACTGAAATGAACTGAAATCTGGTGTGAACTTGCTTGGAGCTTAGGATTTACACCTTTGCAGAGAAACAAATATCTCCTATCTATAGGTCACCTAGAAGTGAGCATAAACAACCATGAACTGCAATACTATTTCCTCCACATTCTGGATTGCAGTGATTAACAGCGAGTACAGGAGAGGGGTTCCAGCTTTCTGATCATCTCTGTGGCCTCCTCTGGACTCGTTCTGACAGGTCCATGTCCTTCTTATGTTGGGGACTCCAGACCTGGACCAAGTACTCCAGGTGGCATCTCACGAGGGCAGAGTAGAGGGAGTAAATTACCTCCTTTGATCTGCTGACCGCAATTTTTTTGGTGCATCCCAGGATGAAGTTGGCTCTCTGTGCTACAAGTGAATACTTTTCTGCATCAGAGAACTCAGCCAAGGCTCTAGTTGACCTGATATAGTGTTAGCATTACTCCTATTTTCAGCAAAAATATAATTTCTGTTATTTTGAAATATTCTTGAAGTAGATTTTGTACCCAGGTGATATGTTCACTGGATTCCCCTTTGTGGGATGATCAAGGACAGAAAGAAAGTAGGTCGTCTCTGACTAGTCAAATATGCATCTAGGAACCAGTTGTGGTTTTAATAGCTGGGTCTGTGAAGACATTTCACACTGTCTTATTCAAGGTCACAGTCCTGCACTGCCCATACTGGAGCAATAGCCATGCACCATTCACTATAGTGCTCTTAATTTAAGCTAACAGTTGTTAAATAATTCTGATTGCTGAGGGAGCCTGATAGTACTTGATCTAAAGCACACTGAGATCAGTATGTTTTCCCTCTAACTTCTAATAGGTTTTGGATTTGGTACATCAGGTGTATAGAAAGTTGCTTGATTTTTCTCTCAGTGAAGCATATTTTTACTTTAGAATTTTGAAGCCCTTTTTCCAGTATCTGTTAATAAAATGGGGACCCTTGATTTCACCAATCTGTTTTTGTAATTGGTTGGGTTCAAATTCTGATCAGGGTCTGAAGATTTCCCGGGTCATTTTGAAATACTGATAGGAAATCTATCAATTTATTTTATTGTTTTCTTGATGATTATTGAAGTTTAGACAAATTATGATTTCAGTTTATGACATGTCTTGAAATAGCTCATTCATATTTTAATCAGCATTACCATGCATAGTCTCTAGGTCATTATCACAAAAATGTGGAACATTTTCTTGTCCAACTGGGATTTTTGCTTTTCTTTAGAGAAGGCTGCATTTAGTAGAAAATCACTTGCTTTTCCTTTTAACCTATCCCAGATACAATTAGAATTCTGCATTATCTTCACTATTACTGCTATCTACTAGAAAAGTAATGTACTATAAATTTGATCTATCAGTCTGTTAAGAAGGCACACACACACACAAAGGATTTCTCCATGAATTTGCATTTAGTGTTATCTTAAATACTTGATTTCTTTATTTTCAATATTTGAAAAAGGTATTGAACAGCCCCATAATAAAACTTTACCTTTTGCAGGATTGATTTTTAAATCCATTTTGTAGTTAAGTTAATCCTGTGTGGCATCTGCATGCTAAATCTAATTACATAATTAGACATCTGCATTATTGACTGATCTGTGGTGACATAACAAATGCAT
>JAWWTY010000106.1:98287708-98304471 GCA_035222235.1 Margarornis squamiger
TCTTGCATGCAGTAAGCTCCAACAGAAACTTCGAGACATCCAGAACAAGTGGTGGATCAACCTAGCAGAAAAGACTCGACTATGTCCAGACTTGGGTGACCAGAGGATTCTATGAGGCTCTGAAAGCAGTGTACGGACCCACACACCAGTTTCAAAGTCCCCTAGTCAGTACAGATGGCTAAATGGTTCTCACAGATAAAACCTCCATCCTGAATCGATGGTCTGAACATTTTCAGACTCTCTTCAGTGCCAACCATATAGTCCAGCAATTCAACACATTACACAACTGGTGAAAAATGAATTGGATCTAGCCCCTACTATGGAAGAGACTCTTAAGGTCATACTACAGGTAAAAACTGGCAAGGCAGATGGGGTTGATGGAATCCCACCCAAAGTTTGGAAGCATGGAGGCCAACCACTCCATGCTAAGTTTCATGAGCTCATTGTGCGTTGCTGGGAACAAGGTGAACTACCATCAGATTTACGTGATGCAGTCATCACCACCCTGTACAAGAAGAAAGGAGAAAAAACAGACTGCTCAAATTACCGAGGTGTCATTTTGCTCTCCATTGCTGGTAAAATCCTTGCAAGAATACTTTTGAACAGAACAGATTAGTACCCACTATTGCAGAAGAACTTCTACCTGAAAGCCAATGTGGTTTCAGAGCCAACAGGAGCACCACAGACATGGTATTTGTTCTCAGACAACTGCAAGAGAAGTGTAGGGAACAGAACAAAGGACTCTATGTAACTTTTGTTGACCTCACCAAAGCTTTTGACACTGTGAGCAGAAAAGGCTTGTGTCAGATCTTGGAACGATTAGGATGTTCCCCCAAGTTCCTCAAAATGGTCATCCTGCTACACGAGGATCAGCACAGCCAAGTCAGATATGGCGATGCACTCTCTGAGCCCTTTTTAATAACCAGTGGTGTGAAACAAGGTTGCATTCTTGCACCAACCCTGTTCACAATCTTCTTCAGCGTGATGCTCCAAACGACCATGGCATACCTCGATGAAGAAAATGGTATCTACATCCGATATTGCACTGATGGAAGCCTGTTCAACCTAAGGCAACTGAAGGCCCACACTAAGACCCTAAATCACCTTGTCCATGAGCTGCTTTTTGCTGATGATGCCGCCCTCCTTGCTCACGCAGAAGCAGGTCTGCAGTGCTTAACATCCTGCTTTGCAGAGGCCACTGAGCTCTTTGGGCTGGAAGTCAGCTTGAAGAAGACAGAAGTTCTCTATCAACCTGCACCTCAAGAAGTTTTCCATCATCCCCACATCACTATAGGTAAATCAGAGCTTAAGTCATTCCAGCAGTTCAGCTATCTGGGAAGCATCATTTCTTCAGATGGTAAGATTGACAAAGAGATAGACAACAGGTTAGCAAAGGCATACAGAGCTTTCGGAACACTTCGTAAAAGAGTCTGGTGCAATAAACACCTGAAGAAAAGTACAAAGATTAGTGTCTACAGAGCTACTGTACTGTCTACTCTTCTAGATGGGTCTGAATCATGGGTCAGCTACCGCCACCACCTGCAGCTCCTCGAGCGCTTCCATCAGTGCTGCTTCCATACAATCCTAAACATCCACTGCTCTGATTATGTGACTAATGTGTCTTTCCTTGAACAGGCAGAGATCACCAGTATCGAGACCATGCTCCTGAAAATGCAGCTGTGCTGGGCAGGGCACATCTCCAGGATGGAGGATCACCGCCTCCCTAAGATTGTGATCTATGAGGAACTCACCACCGGCTGCCGCAAGAGAGGAGCTCCGAAGAGGAGATACAAGGACTCTCTGAAACAATACCTCAGCCTTGGCCACATTGACCACCATCAGTGGTCCACTGTGGCCTCCAGTCAGGAGAAATGGAGACACACTGTCCATAACGCTGCTGCTTCCTTTGAGAACACACGCAGAATCAGTCTTGAGGAAAAAAGGCAACACAGGAAGGACTGTGCCTCGCCAGTAGTGCTGATGGAGACTCCACTGTGCCTTTTGTGATCAGACTTGCCTATCTCACATTGGCCTTTTTAGCCACCAGCATGCTTGTAGAAAGTGTGGGTAGAGCCCTTGTAAATCTTCATTCTCAAAGCCTAGCCATGACGATGAAAGATGTTCTTTGGAAGCATAATTTGTATGCTATGGTTAGATGTCTGTTCAGAAGAGAAAAACATGATAATGAGTTTCAGTAGTGTTAGAGGGATTGTTGTATTGCAGTTTTGCTTTATTAGGATTATACCAATTCTGGGATATGAACAGATGAGCTCTGGCTCTATCTCAGTTATATGGAACATTTCCAGATATGAGAGGTTTTGCAAGGAATGTCAGTCAGGTCAGTGGGACAGCTTTGCCAGCTGGGATAGCAGAATTTGACTGATGCTGTTTGTACAAAAAAAAGTGGTTTCAATACAGAAATACTGTTTTAGTAGCTATGCACCTTTAGTATTGAATATTAACATTACTCCAAATGGTTTGCTGACTTTTATGCTGAATTTATTCCAATATTTTCTTGCTATAGCTATTCCAGTCACAAAATCTAGTGATCAATAAACAGAAACTTTCATTTTAGGCATCAGTCCTTTATTCATACATATCCAGATGTTCAGCCTTCTATTACTTATGGTCACAATCATTATTTTTTTATTTTTTTTTTAATGTGTGGCAGAAATAGATTGAAGTAACTTCACCAGACCTTGACATACCACAAAACTTGTAGGCAATAATTCCGTATATTACAAGAAAGTGTAATGTTTGATGCCATTTTTAGAGATCCTCCAAGTACTATATGGGCAGCAAGAGGGGTCTGTCTTCTGATGCCGTGTGGAGTCAGTAATACCCTAATCTCTGCCCTTGATCAAAGGACCTGTGTACAAACTATGACTACCTATGAGAAATCACTCATTTAATAGGAGATGGCTTGCCATATTGAAGTGGATCATAGATAATGTATTCTTTGCATACTGTCAATTGATACACATTTATGCAGAAGTTATAAACTACAGTCTGATAAAATAAACTGCTGACCTTGGATGCCTTTCAGTTTTCCAAACTGGGCTCTTCACACTTGAAGTGACCAGTTGTGGAAAAATTCATAGTTTTAAAACCACTGCTTCTGTGATATAAGGGAAAGAAATACACTTAGATAATTGAAATTTGATGACAAAAAATGTGACTTTTCAATACAGAGCTTCAGTTTGTTATTTTCTTTGCTTAGCACACAGGAATCAGAGTATAAGAAACTGTAAGATCCTGCTATGTCTTCTGCATATACACCAACAGTTAAGTTGTTTCTTTGAATATCTGTATTATATTGATAACAAATAACGGTATGAAAATGTTTCATCACTGGTTTGCATTATCATTTGCATGGTATGGCTCAGTAAGCGTAATGTTTCCTTGAAATAGTCTGTACAGAGATGTAATCTCTTCCACCATTTTTGTCCATAGCTGTACTTGCTTCTCACTCCAAAAAAAAGATAATTTGTATGTCCTTGAAATTCAAGTTTGATGTTATATGAAGTAAGCATATATTGTTTTCACTACAAAACTTTTAACATATAGAACACTCAAGTATCTTTTCACAGAGGGAAAAAAAAACAAACAAAAAACCCAAACAAACCAAAACTCCAAAGACATTGCACAATGTTTAGAGGTTTAGATATCTACAACGGATTTTAGGAGCTATTAGAAAAAAAATGAGTTTTTTTCCAAGTATTACTTCCTTGTAATTTGTGAAGTTACTTTTAGTCTTGACTGCTGTACTTGGTTATTTCTGATCTGTCATTTTTCTTGGTGACAAGTAAAAATTCTAATGACCTCAAAGCTCTCCAGGGATACAACACAAACTTCTTATTGATTCAGAGTGGCTTTCATCTACTACTAAATTAGGCCTCAGGCCTTTTTGCTGCAGTTCATTTCCTGTCTTATTTAATGAAATAGCACCCTTTCTGAACTAAAAAAAAAATAAATATTCTGAACTATAAATGCAAAAAGAATAATACAATATATATCCAGAATACTGTGTAGTAAATACCTTAAATAATACATGATTTTGCAAAAGATATTCCAACTGATCTTGTGATCAATTTAAAATTCTGTTTGTGGTTAAGAGATTTGACAGGATCGAATATGTATTAGGCAGGACTAAAATATGTAGTCATGGTCTAGTTAGTCTGTGATAGCATTCTGTTTCTGTCTAAGTTCTGAAAGACCTAGGTCAGCTGACAATTTAGCTGCAACATCAAATTAAGAAAAAAATAAATTTTATAGTGAGACTTTCTTCAAAAAAGTAAGTCAAAAACTGTTTATCACTTTTTAAGAAGGACTTGCTGCTAAGGTGATCCTATGATTGCAATTCTTGTTCTATATCTGCTGCCTTTTTTTTTTTCCCCTCCATGCTATTATCCCTCTGCATGGTTAAAGACTACCACAAGTGCATGAATTGAATAACACTTTAGCTGATGATTATCTCTTGGCTCTCAGAATGGTTAGAGATGTACTCCTCAGGGCACACAATAGTAGCTGGCACCAGTAAGGGCAGCTCTGTACAGTCATAGTGCAGAGCCATGTGTGTTTGCCAACCACATGATGGCTAGGCTAAGTGAAAAACAAAGGAGGCCAGAAAAAGCCCAAACCCTCATCTCCTTCTCCAAGAAACCAGAAGAAAATGACTCTGATCCGTTCCCACCCCCCCCTCCCCTTCAAAGTGCAACCCAGAGCAATTCCTTACTTTGTCACTGAGTCATTACTTGCATGACAATATAATCTCTTTGTTTTTAGAATCTGTCATCCCCTGTCTGAAGGGCTTTACTCCAAGGGTGAGTACTGATAAGGATGTAGAAGCTGCTGGGAAATTCCATGCAGAATGAAGGGATCTGTTTTAAGCTGGAAGCAGCTGCATAGTCTCACTTACACCTGCCTGCCAAAAAAGGGATTTGATGAGGCATCTCACCACAAAAGCTTCCTTACTCTCACATTCTCATCTAGATTGATAATTCTGATGGAAGACACAAGTTCTCATGTACTCCATAGCAAAAACTGGACAGAAGATGTCCTGACCTTCAGTGTACAGAAGGAGTTGATTAAATGAAGAGAAATAGTATTTCTAAAGGAAAAAACACCCCACAAAAGCAACCCTGCACAATTTTGTGTGCAATTTTGTGTCTGATTTCCAGGGCACCTTTGATTTATTTTTCTGTCATTAAGAAAAAAACAAATCAGAACTGTGATAGAAATCATAGGTGACATGGTTGGAAGTTTTCTGTGATGTAGTGGGCCGTAGTTCTGATTATTGTACTTAAGATCGCATTTCTGGGTTGCATAGAAGTCCCCTTGTTTTAGATCCTTGTGTTTTTAAGCTTTCCACTTAGATTTTCTGTTTCATACAGAAAGATGAAACCAAAGGAAGGGGAAGGGAGGAAACTGTTTCCTCTGCAGGCTTTGAGAAATATTAAGAAAACATTTTTCATTAGTAAATTCCCCCCCCCCCTTCCCCCCTCCCCAAGATTGTATATGTAAGCTTTAGTACTAAAATTGCACCCTTTAATTTTAGTACTAAAATTGCTGATCATTGTAAGCTAATATTTGAATGGGAAAAAGTCCACAACGTGGCATACTTTTGTGTTACCCCACTGAGGTTTATTTGATTTGACATATGTATATACCTAACTCACAAATTTTACAGTTTATATTAATTTGATTGCAATACTGTGTAATTTGTGTGCTTTAATTAAATCAGATACATGCTGAATTCCTTAGTCTTCTGAATTATTTCAGTATGGCACAAAGCAATTAAAATTTATAAGTATTTATTTCAAGGAAATGCAAAAGAAGAGTGAGGGGATCTTCTCCAATAGGTAATGTTCATTTACAGAGGCAGACAACTCTTAAAGGACCAGGAGGCAGGAACTCCCTATTTTTGTCTATATACTCTGATATTTCTTTATACTTTAAAATCTTAATGAATAAAGCTTCATAGCTTGAGCCTAAAAATAAAGCTAAAATATATCTATTACAGTGAGAAGAATAAAC
This sequence comes from Margarornis squamiger, assembly GCA_035222235.1. Taxonomy (NCBI): domain Eukaryota; kingdom Metazoa; phylum Chordata; class Aves; order Passeriformes; family Furnariidae; genus Margarornis; species Margarornis squamiger. Next base: position 98,293,745 of record JAWWTY010000106.1, read on the forward strand.
TCTCCTTTTTCAGATAGAGAAACTAATTCTTGTGCTTTTCATGGAACAAATATGGTTAATTATATTAATTAAGATCATGACTAGAAATTCCAGAGAATGAGAGCTTTGTATATTAGTTTATATAAGGACAAAGTGCACAGTAGGGCTTAGGATTGGGCAGGACAGACTTTAGGTGAAAAAATTGTTAGAAACCACCTACAGGACTGCAATTCTGAGAGAAGTAAATATTATGTGGTTTTTTTTTTTTTTTCTTAAATTAATTGGGAAAGAGTAATTTTTTTTTTTTCTTGCAACATAAGGGATTAAAATTTTGTCATTAAGTCTGGGGCATACTATTCTATTAAATTCAAATCAAGGCATCCAGATTAAGATCACATGATAACAAAATTCTGCTTCTTTTTAATAGATACCGTAAACTAAACCAGAGATTACTTTCTCTGATTAACTGCTACAGATTTTAAACCTGTACTTTCCCAGTCACAGCAGGTCTGGGAAAATACTTTTCAGTGTGGTATTTGCTTGTACAAAGTTCAGGTTGAGATTGACCAAAAATGCACTTTCAGGTCACATTTAGTATACAGTACATTGGAGTCTTCCTGAGATGAAACACACCATATATATATCTAAACATTTTGGAAAATCACATGAGAAAAGACTGATTTTTTTTAGAACATAAGAAAGGTAAAACCTTACATTCCCCCTCAAAAAAAACCCAAAACCATCAAAAGGTTAGAATGCTTAGTTAGAGTGGCTAGACAATTGAAATTCTTTTGAAAAAGCTTTTCCATCCCAAATAAATGAGAGTGCATTTAAGTCAGTGTGTTTCAGTCTGTCCTGTTGAAGCTTTTCTACTTTCTATAGAGAACTTGAAATAATAGTAGGGTTAAGAACCAAATTCTAAATTTCTCTTTTGATTACCCTTAACCTCCAACCTGTAGGGTCATGTCCAGGCTCTTGTTCAGTGAATAAAGCTGGTTGTGCAGAGTCCTATTTCATGCACAGTGGTACGCTGAAGTGGATCCTGGAAAAAACAGCCTGACTGGTCAAGTGAATCAAAGTTCTGTTATAAAGCCTCAAAAAAGTCAAAGTAATACTGTTAGTTAAGTCCGGTCCTCATTTTTAGTATCTTTTGGAGTAGTTCACTCTGCAATATTAACAAAGTTGTTCTAACTCTTGTATTTTTGTGTAATCAATACATAAATTCCTGTTTTTATTGGATACAATTCCCATCTTTATTTCAATAAAAGTTTAGGGCATGGTAAAAGTCTGTGTAACATAAACAGCCATGTTGCTTTAGCATTAGAAATACAATACGAAACTGATGAAACAAATTCTGTACAGATTCTTTTTCTAGGCTTCATTTCTGCTTGGGTTTTTACTTACAGCCTGTTGTTCCCAAATCCTTCTTACAGTCACGCTGTTACTTTTCCAGTCTTGCATCTAGATGAAACAATTCACTGTTCTTGCAAATTTTAAGAGGAAATTAAAACTAGAAAAAATATGGCAGATCAGCCATAGTTAATATGATCTTTGCAAGCTGAGAAAGAGTGTAGAAAGGAATAATGCAGGTTATAATTGGCATACAAGTCTGTTCTCTTCATAAAGGTCCACGGGACAGGTCCTGTCCCCTCCTTCATCCTGGACTAATGAGGGGCAATGTGATAGTTCTACACCATGCAAACAATTCCATCTGACCTCTGCTATGCAGAACAAAACTGCCAAATAGAGGGTTTGCCAGGTATTTTGATCAGTATTGGAAAGGAAAGAGACAGGGAGAAGATTAAAAGCAGTGAAAGGGAAGAGAAGAAAGGGAGAAGAAGAAGAGTATTGATTGGCCAATCTTTTTTTCTTGGTACAGATGCAAAAGGTGCTGATAAAATGGATTTCACTCTTCTAATATTCCTGCAAGTGGGGCGATAATATGTACTCATACAAACACTTTTCTACTGGCAGGAGTATCTTTCTAAGGGGAAGCAGAGAAGGCACAGCAGAGGAGAGAGGAATCAGACAACAGTGCACTAAACAGAGGGAAAAAGGAGTGAGGAGAAGGAGAATGAAAGGGAAGTGAGTGTGACAACAGTTTGTAAGAGTTGTGAAGCTCTGTTGTGTGTTTTATCATCAAAAACTTAGGAGTGGAGATTGCCTACAGTAGGAAGGAAGGGGACATGATTGAGAAACAATGTGGGCAAGGAACAGCAAAGTTTTGCATGCTTGTACTTCACACACAGCCAGCTGAATTACCTGCAAACAACACATCTGGCTTCCAGATGAGTTGTGACCTGGCAGCAGGAACACCACAGCCACCATTGGTACACTTCAGCCGTGGTTTGGCAGCCTTTCAGCTGTGGTACAGTGTCATGAGAGCACAGTTTTCACTTTCGGGATCTGAGTTGGCTCTGTGCAGGGTCACTGGGGACCTGAAAAGTGTTCCCCAGTATTCCTGGTTTTGAGAGGTTTCTTATCTGGTGTGCAGTGGTAAGCACAAGACAGCTGTCAGCCTTGGTTAGCTTCACTGGATAGTCAGAATATGAAATTCCTTTTAGAGCTTAGCTACATATTGAGATACAGTGGCTTGGATAAAACATAGGCTGTCTATTCTGCCACAGGACCTTACCTTAGCTGGTACACACAGAAAGTTCTCACTGTCTTTATGGGTAGTTATAATCACAAATTGCATTATCACAAAGTGCATTAGTGAGTGATACAGAATCTTTCTGTGTAGAATCCAGTGTCTATGAAAAAAATGATAAAATAAAAGCTACACAATCAAAAACATGAAGAAAAGATGACTACAGTACTTTTTAATAATAGCCTGTTATAAAAGTAAGTTTAGTTAATAAGAGAGTTCTCATCAGGATCTGAGATCTATACTCAAGATTCTAAGTTTGAACCACCGATGCATTCAGCTGCATCTGGAGGTTCTGGGTTAGAAACCCAGATGTCCTTTCAGTTGAGGCATCAGGGAAGAAACCTCTGTGTGGTCACATAGTTTGGAAAATTTGCTTTAGGAAAGAGAGATTTTCTGAAACAAAAGAACTTATTATACTATTCTAATAACCTTAAGAGATTGGTGGGTTTTTGTATTGTTTATTTTTTTTTTTCTTTCCTAAAACTTGTCCAGTTAGTTTGTGTTCTAATTTAGACCCGGACATTTGAATAGAAGTCTAAGGATGACAGAGCATCCTCACAGCACTTTTCCTGTAGAATCCCAGTCCTGCTGATTGTTTCAGTTGCTACCCTAATAATTCCAAAACCAATACATTCACTATGAAATTAGCAGATTTAAAGCACAGTAGGTCCAGAAACCATATTTACTTTTGTTCATCCTTTACTAGCATAACTATTGTCCCAATATAAATCACGGGTCATAATAACAGAACAAGGAGACAGAGATCATGTGATCAGGGCAAAGAGTCATAATAAACTGATGTCATATTTTACATGCAATGTTTGATGCTAATGATGGCTACAATTTATGTATGTTTGAGAGCTTCACACAATCTTTTAAAATTTGCTTCCGGGGTTAATTGCTAAGACTTCAAACAGGCAGTCTTTATGAAACAACCTCTGCAAAAATCTAACTTTTCATTATTTATGCCTTACCATTTTCTCTCAAATGTATTTAAAAGACAGGTAAATGTGGCACTTAGGAATATGGTTTAGTGGTGGACCTGGCAGTGCTGGGCTAGCAGTTGCACTTAGTAATCTTAAAGGTCTTTTTCAACCTCAATGATTCCATTATTCCATAGTTTTCTAATCAGGAATTAGCTAAATATATTAGTCTGCTATTTACTTCAACAAATACCCTAAGGCATGAGCTTAAACCTGTCTTTTTGTTTTCAGTGACAGACTGCTCTTCAAAATAAACCCCTGTGTATTAGCTTCTCTTCGTTCTTTTGATGCAATCAACAACAAGGAGTATCAGGGGATTAATTTTTAATAATGCACCTAAGCAGACACAAGTGAACTCTCCTGCTATAGGGCTTTTCACCTATTTGTAGAAACAGACCAACAGCTTGATAACAAATCTCTCTGGATTGTAGAGCTTTCCCTTGAAATTTTATAACCACACAAATATGATTGATTTGCTTTGAAAAGGTTTGGCATTAACGATTCTCAAGATGTTATAGTCCTGTAAAGTTTTTCAAATGACAAATATTAGACATAATATGTTTTTTTCATCATCTTTTTGAAGATGACAATAGGGATGTTTGCACCTTTATCACCTTCCTGGTCTTTGTCTATATCCCTTTGATTATCTGTTTTTGTTCCTTATCCAAGTTTAGAAACACTTTTTATTTTAATTATTTTTTTTATCCCGCCTTGTCTTCCTTTGACTAGTGTTTATCTGTGTTCCAGATTCAAACACTGACACCTATCATTCCTATTTCTAGGAGACTAAGAACAAGGGTATGATGATTAAGGAGCATTAAAATTGCATTTTATTTTTGTTTGTTCATTTGTTTGTTTTGGTTTAGAACTCAAGCTCTTAGAGAAAAGAGATTTGTGACATTACAATATGAATTCATGTTTTTCTTACCTGATTTCTTATCATACTCTCCCATGAAATCTGTCAAATTTACATTTTTTTTTGCTTTTTTGGCCCTTTTTAGTAGAACAAGTATTTTAGGTAGACAGCTGAGGTCACCAACAAACAGAAGATCTTATGCTGTACTTCTAGTGATTTTTTTTTCCTGCTTTACGAATGTCTCCACAAAAAATCAGACTTTTGCATTTATATTGCAAAAAATCAATAGTCTACCTCAAAAGCAAAACTGAGCTGGATGCCATCTCAATTTTGTCACAGCCTTTGAATACAAGTCATATCTTCTCATCCCATTTTTCTCTGGAAGCAAGGGTCAGGCAATACAGCTGCTCAATTCTCCTATTTTAGACCAGTCCTTCTTAGTAAATTTACAACTAATTTACTCAGACCTGGCAAGGAGAAGACCATTAAGATTCTGAACATTTATGAAAATAAGGGCTCATGGTAAAGAAACCAGTCTATTCTGAACTATGGGGAAAATAAATTAATGTGCTATTAGGAAGAGTTCCCATTAATGTCGAAGCTGAGTGAGGCTTGCGCATTCTAAAATTTCAAAGTCAGTTAATCATAACAAAATAGTCCATCAGGAACCAGGATTCACTTGTTTCTGGCATCCACAGAATAATCAACTCATTTGTGTGGATACTAATGCACCAGAATGCTGGTCCAGGCCTCTGAATACATATGCACTATGGATGCAAATACCCAGAAACCCATCAAAAATTGATATTTTTGTATGTTCAAAGCAAAATACTCAACATTTAGAAAAGCTAGAATGAAGGATTTCTGAAATGCCCTTCTACAAATGAAACTGATGACAAATGGCAAAAGTTACATACCTTATATATAGTAAATACAAACAGTATTTAATTTGGGGCCCATGGACCATGCTATTTTTTAAATATGAAAGCAGTTCATTTCTGGGAGACAAAGATGCTGTTGTAAGCAGGTCTCACAGGTGTGCCTCAGACTCTTAAGAGACTGTGACTGCAGGAAGATATGTTCATATCTCCTCCCTCCCACTTCCAGAAAGGATGTTTTTTGTTTAAGAAAATTTTGAAACCTATCATTTCCCCTGTAATTGCACATTGGGAATCCTCGTAAGAGCTAGTATTGATATTGCAAAGGTGATAAGGTATGAAGATCTGTATCTTTTAAGTACCTAGCCTTGGGGGAAAATTGTTTCTGGTTCCTTGTAGATGCTCCTGTTTTTTAACAAAAAGACAAAAAGAACTTGTCACGTGTGATTCTCACCCTTGTCCTAGAAAAAGCCCTAAACATCCTATACCTCCTACTCTTACAAACCTCTTCTGCCATTTCCTTCTCAGCTTCCATTCTGATCTAAGACTAAAACAGTCCTGCTCTCAGCCTGCCTGGTCAGTCTTTTCCAGCATCATTGTTTGCAAGCCTCTTTATTCTGTTTATCTTGTTTGCACTATCACAGTTATTCCTCCTTTTGCCACTGATTCCTCCTCAGCCCCATTCACTTTCTTTTCTTTTTTCCCCTACTCCCAACCTTGTTCATGCCCCATACTCTGGCCCCATTTTGAAGCTTACTCATAGTTGTTTTTACCAGTGCCACTTTTCTTTTACTCCTCTGGATTCCAATCTCTCTCTTCCTTAGCCAGATTTTTCTTTTCTAGTGCTCTCCATGCTTCTTCAAGGCTGACTGGTTTCCTTTCCATGTTTCCAGTCAGAAAAAAGACATTGCTCACACTCATGTTTAAGTCTCTGGAAGGGATCATACAATTCATAGGAATACTGGACATGTTTTTCTTTTTTTGTATTTTTTATAGGCTTTTTTGGCAGAGATAGTTAAATGTACACCAGGTCCAATCCCACTGAAATTATAATCCCTGCATCAAATTGTGTGGTGGGAAGATCTCTTGAAAGAAAAAGATTTAGGAATAAACATAGTTCTTAAGGATCAATTTTCTTTGCCTTCAGAGTTGAATGAATTGGATTAAACAGCCCCCTTCTCCTCCCCCCACCCTTGAAGATTTCAGTGATGCTGACAGAAATATATGGTTTATGCTTATGAGTGAGTGTTGACAATAGACTGTTACTTGTCACAGTAACAATATGTATGGTTGTTTACATCACACTTTTTTACTTCTACTGTCAAACAACCATGGTATGCTGTATGCACATAGACTTTCCTTAACTTTAATGAGGCTTTATGAAACACTGCAGCCACCCTTTGGAATAAGGAGCTCGCTTTTGTATACTCTAAATCGGAGGGACTGTTTGTCTGTGACATCAAAGAGCACAATGGGCTGTTTGTACCCTCTAAGTATTATTAGACCATAAATTAAACTTTGACTGTGGTCATAATAACAACAGATACAGGTTAGCTCAAGACATAAATAACAGACAGCTTCTGCTGGGCATTAAGTTAATCACCAAGGAAAGAAGTGTGGAGCATCTTGGAGTGCAAAAGGAGGAATGGATTTGCTGGAAATGGATGTAAAATTTTAAGATCTCATCCAGCTAAGAACATATCATCTCATCTGGGCAGCACAGAATGCCTATAAATTGCCTGAAAATAGCAATATTTTTTTATTTGAATTTGGGGTTTTTTGATTTAAATTGTCCTTACAATGAGAAGATATTCACTAATAAATATGTAACTACTCTGAATAAAATATCTTCTAGGCTTTCTACTTGGAACAGAGCAGAAATCTTGACTTTATAGTAGAATAATAGCATACTTAATGCTGTTAATAATTTCTTGATAATATTAATTACATTCAATCACAGATAACACTTAATTACATTTTTAGTAACACGTAAAATAATCTATTCTACTAGTCAGTTCATGAATATATTTTATAAATGTGTTGATAACAAACTACAACATATAGTTATTTAATATACTCTTACACACATGCTTCATTTCATTTGTAAGTCAGTTAACCTTAATAGAACAACCAAATTCCTTATAAATAGTGACCAAATTCTTTGTAGTTCACTAATTGTAACAGTAGATACTTTATTTATAATATTTGAAAACAAAAATAATTATTATCCTTTTATTGCCCAGAGAGGTTGTGGATAACCCATCCCTGGAAGGCCACGCTGGTTGGGACCCTTAGCAGTGTGATCTAGTGGGTGGCATTCCAGCACATGGCAGGAGTGTAGGAAATAAATTATCTTTAGGGTCCCTTCCAACCCAGTCATTTCTATGATTCCATGATAAGGGCTATTATATGTTTAAAATACACCTATTCTCAAAGAGTGGTTTATTGTTAAAGTAATCTGTATTCCATTTTTTTGTGTTTATCCACTCATGCTTTATTGCCAGTAATACTAGAAGTTAAATAGATATTATTGCCTCATGAGAATCTTTGCTGCCTTCTAGTCAATAGCTTATTTGAAGGACTGCAAAACCAGTCTTCAATTATAGTTTTTTTGCATTTTTGATTTGGTAAAATCAAAACCAGAAAACACAGTGGTTACTGAAAATTAAAAGCAAACACAGCAGAGAACTGGCATTTCTTAAAGTACAAAATATTCAGTGCAAATGGAAGAAAAGTTTCAAGGTTATTTTCTTGTCAATTGGACAGTTTGTTGTTGTTTTAGATGTTTGTTATGAGAAGTACCAATACATAGTATCTGCTATCTCTACAGCTGTACCTAGCTTTAGTTTTTCTCTTTCACAGGAGAGGTATGATGCTGAATGCTGTCAAGATGTTGCAGATAAGACCCAACAAGGGGCAGATGCAGCTATGGAGGTCATACAGAACCTTCTGGAAGCTTCCTCACTGCATTATTGTCTTTTGACACATTTTCAGAAAAATAAATAAGTTAACAGGCTGGAACTTTGGATGGAATTAAAAAGATTCCCAGCAGTCTTGTCTAAGAACCACTTCTTCATGGTAAGTTCAGCACCCTTACAGTAGCCTTGAGATCCTAAGGCAAATAATTTTTTCTTCCTTAGGAATTAAGTTTGAAAACTGTGATAACTAAAACTGCATCATTCACATGTTTATTTTGGGTTTTATAGGTTCTTGTTGCTGATTTGTACAGAGTAGGTTAGGTGGCTTATCAAGCCTGTACTATCCTGATAACTCCTGAAATCAAGCAGTATCTTTCTTCTCAAATGCATTTTGGAAGATATCTGGCTTCTTTCAGTTTTTTTTAAATTTTGATATTTCAATAATTTTGACCTTTTTACTCCCATAAGGTAAAGAAAGGTAGCTACCTTATGAAATATGAATCACACTGAATTAATAATGTACATGATTAAAGCTATAGCTTTATCCACTTCAAGTTGTTAGTTATTATCTTCTTAACATAAGGGAACTGAATTTAATCAAAGGTAATGTAAGAATCGTAATTTGCTTGGCTTTCATTTACTGACTTACTTTAAGCAATATGAACTGTGTTTTATGATTGAAATCTTTGGGAGAAGAAGTGCTGAATGCAGAACAGAATTACCCCAATGCAGTAACTCTGTTTGGTTCTCTTTGCAAGGTAAAACTTGTTTCCCCAACAGAGAAACTATAAGAAAGTATAAATTATTAGTTACTTGGACAGTTCAAATCTGGGCTCCCCAGTGATGTAAGGATCACAGGTATTGTGTTTTTCGTACATGCACAACTACAAGATGATTTTTCAAATAATGAAATGATAATTGGTGTAAGATGCTCTCTGATCCTTTCTTTCATGAAGTCTTGTAAATAATCACTTTTTTTTTTTTTTTCCCCACAGAAAATTTCAAGCCCCTTTTTAAAACAGGATGTCAAAACCAAAGCTTGCTTTTAGAGATAATCCCCAGTGGAATGACTTGCGGCTGAATAATGTTTTGTCTTTTTATTGACAGGTCTTAGCTTCTTTATGTCTTTCTGTTTGCTCACATCAACCTTGTTATTTTTTACTTTACAAGAAAGCAAACAACCTGCAAATCTCTTCTACAGACAAGTCAATACATTTTTATACTTTTTGGTGTTTTATTTTCAGGGAGGTTCACGTGGAGAGGTTGGGCATGAAGCCAGATGTCCTGGAGGTAATTCCTAGAACTGTAGCAAGCTGTGCACTTACTATCAACTGCTTTCAACAAATACTTTCAAATGGCAAGCTCACCAATGCTTGTCTGTGGATCTGGGTTCAAGAGAGCGATGGCTCATGATCTGTTGTTGTCTTGGACCATTGATTGATGCTCTGATCCAAAAATGGAAGAAAGTTTGAGAAAGGTGAGCATGGGGGAAGACCCTGTTTTGAAATCTGAGTGTAAATTATATTTAGCAGGGATGAGCAATCTGAGTGATACAATGATATGCTGTGATGCAAATTTGAAAAAGGTAACAGTGATTAATTTTAAATATTGAGATAATTCAGCTTCCTATTTCAAAAATTTCTGTATCAATATGAATCATCTTAGAATCGTGCTGCATTGGTGAGGTGAACAAAGGCCTTGTTCTGAAAATACTTCTATTTAAGTCTCTTCTGCCATGTTATGAAATGAGCCAGAGATTGCAGCCAGCAGGTGAAACTGCAGAAGCAGCCAAAGCAGTAATTGCTACACTGAAAGAATTAGGAATAAAATTGCCCCCAAAGCTTGGAATGTCTGTTCAAAATCATGATTTTCATCCAGAGCTCTGTAAAAAATCATCCTCATAAGGGTACTAGTTTCCTTCTTGCAGCATCACCTGTCAGCAAAAGGACATGGGGAACATACCAGGAGCGGTCACATATAGACTGTGAGCTGTTGCAAGAAATTTCTAGTTCTCATGCTTTCATGGATAATGAAAGCTAGCTCTTATCTCTTTAGCTCACTTGTGATAACTCATGAGATGAGGTGTCAGAAATTCCACAAAAGTCAAGCTATGTCACAACCACTCATTTCCCATTATTCACCAACCAAGTCACACCATCAAATAAAAACTGTGCTCATGATAGTTATGAACTATGTTCATAATAGTTGGCTATTTTAATTAATTTTATTACCCAGATGTTTACAGACTGGTTTGATTCAGAAATTTTTAAGCCCCAGTTTTGTTGTTCTTGTTATAAATTGATCAAACACACCAAGGTCCAATTAGAATTTATTGAATTCAAAAGCAAGCGGCAGCAAATATACAGCGCTGGGTGTCTGCCTGAAACTCCCAGCTTCCAAACGTGGCGGAGCACCTGTAACGTCCCCTGGCCCGCTTTTATACCCCCCCAGTCCCCCTCGGCG